>OY720448.1:101721582-102321582 GCA_963082715.1 Harpalus rubripes
CTTTATAATTTTTTAACTCTATATCCACTTAATATTAAGTATAAAATGCAATCAAATCGTATACAGAATAAAATATTCTTTAATATTTATAATAACATCAAATGTGAAAAAATTATATTTAACATAGTTTTTTCAAGAAAAACTGTTAAAATCTTCAAATGATGGTACTTCCGGTTGACCAATTGTAACCAAAATCTAATCAGCTTTTCATATGGATGTAACGAAGAAGTATACGAAAAAATTATAATTTTTGTAACTGTATTAAAGTATTAAAGTTATCGCAGACGAAAATTTTGTTACACACACACACACACACACACACACACACACACACACACACACACACACACACACACACACACACACACACACACACACACATCCACACACACGCGCACGCACACACACATACAGACATCATCGTAAAAATAGTAAATTCGTATTCTAGGGACCCTAAAACGTGCTTATTGATTAAAAACTCATCATCGATTTTTTTGACGAAAGACAATACCTTCCTTACCTAAAGGTGACGGAAGGTAAAAATGTAGATTATAAATTCTTAATTAGTGGTTCAATAGTTTATTTAGCAAGAAACTGTGGATTCAAATTACAAACTTTACAATAATTAATTATAGATAGTATGTCGGAATGTGTCGGAACTTAATATCATTGCTTGTGAATTGACATTAAAATGTTAATAAATCGTTACATTAATGAAAAAATCTAATGTAACTGCTTTGAAATTTATGAGATAAATTAGAAATAATCTCAATTTATTTGTTTAACAAACACTAACATTATCCTTTATAGGCACTAAGGATAATTGTAAAGAAATGATATAAAAACGCAGGAATAAAAAATCTGTCTTATGCATTTGTATAATAAACTAACACATATGTATGTATTTTTCCCTGATATTGAAGGCTTGCTGATGTAATCAGTAGTTTAGTTTGGCATGAAAGGCTTTTGGTATGAAAGAGTTTGTAAATTCATTAGCAATTACTCGTGTGTGCCGTAAAGTGCATTTAGTTGACGTAGCGTTCATTACGCTGGCGTCAGTTCAGTCTTCAGTCAGAGATGGACAGAGCAGAGACAACCCAACGCGACAGAGAAGAACGCATGCTCGAGTCGCACGGTCCAAACCAGGACATAAACTTAGTCCAGAGGAATCTGTCACTGCTTGTCACACACACGGTCCCTGCACTAAAAACAAAAATAAAAAGTAACCCAACGCCTACCTATACCTGCTACCTGACATTTCTTGTGTCAGGTAACCGACACTCCTGCAATAAATAACCACGACAGTGTACCCTTGTTAACCGGCCGAAGAGACACACTATTAAAAAACAGTATCGAGTTGATTAGCTTCACACAAGCGCACACCACAAACTTTCGGCAATCTTATTGTGGGATGAAACCTACCCTTAAACACAACCAAAATTCTTTGTCTTGTGTCAAAAGAATAAACAAACTTGTCCATTCATAAAAAAAGACGAGGCAGCAGTTAATTTTTAATTGACGTGGAGCTAGGAACGATGGTCCATCTGAGGAATTTATTAACAGTTGTCATCAATATTAATTAATTACGTACGAAGTGGAGATGTCTCTCGCAGCATCGCTCGCGATCCTTCTTCATCTGCTGACGGCCGTGGGAGGAAGGCCCGTGAACCCGTCGATCCATCACACCGTGATCCATGGGAGTTATCTCGGACAACACTGTCCCCTAAACGCACTCTGATACCCCGGCCGGGTCTGTGAAGGTGGTCCTACCCAGTAGCACCAACGTCTCCTACTGAGGCCAATAAATCAAAATGCGATAATGCTCCGTGTTAAATCTATAAGAAATTCAACGAGACCTGAATAGTAGGTGTAAGATAATCGATAAACACGATTTGCAGAATGCTCACAAATCAGATTTAAAAATATTCATCAATGCAATTGGTTCAACACTTTTAGATCTGCGTTGCTCAACATTTTTTGGCAAACATAATTTGTTCGTAATGGTACCAGGAACTTATTTTTTTAATCATTTTATTTCTTACAAAATTCTGTGTTTAGTGTACCTACATACAGGGTATAATCGTACTTCACTTTTATAAAAAGTAATGATTTTTGTATAAACAACACAATCATATGAGATAAAATACAATGCCAATAAATATATATATATATATATATATATATATATATATATATATATATATATATATATATATATATATATATATATATATATATATATATAATCTGATGTGGACACCACACAACTTCCTTGTACGCAAGACTAATATGAAGTATAGACCCAATTATAAAATTGCACGTATTTGACATAATTTGACATTATCATCTATTTTTTCAGGTAATATATCACTTCCGGTTAGCCTGTTTTAACCAAAATCTACTATGTTATTCCAATTGATATAAAAGCCTTATATACCAAATTTGAAAAGGTTTGGATTATATTTTAAAATAGTTTTTCATTAAAATCTATTATAGGCTTCAAATAAAGTACCATTTCTGGAAATTATGTAATGACCAAAAAGGGAGGTGCACAACTAGATGTTATAGCAGCCCTAAATACAAAATTTAAACTTTCTACGGCTTACCGTTTTTGAGTTATATATATATATATATATATATATATATATATATATATATATATATATATATATATATATATATATATATATATATATATATGTGTGTGTGTTTCCTTTAAAACAACCAGACTAACAACTTTAGAGAAAAATGTTTTATACCAAAAGTGATCAAGAATAAGGGGATAATGTATCAATAGTAACGAACCGAATATTTAACCAGTGGTTCTCAAACGGTAGAACAAAATTATACTTTTCTAAAGTCATTAGTTCGCCCAAAAAAGCGCTGGTTGTTTTAAAGGAAACACCCTATATATATATATATATATATATATATATATATATATATATATATATATATATATATATATACAGTGGACCCCCGGTAATCCGACAAACGTTTTGCAGGGCAGTGTCGGACTATCGAATTTGTCGGATTATAGAGTACTGCCTAAGACACCCTGTAGTCCGGAATTTTTTACAAACGAGTACCTTGTAATCCGACAAATTACAGATCCAGTGATAAGATTCTATATGTTATACTCTGAAGTACAAATCATACTTCATTATGTATGTCAAATTTAGTAAATTAAACACAATAGAGAGCTTACGTTTTATTATGAAATTAACGTCATTAATGCTATAGAACTTACAAACAATAATAACTTTACATTAGGAAATATGTAATTGTGTACAAACAAATGTACATACTAAAATAATCAAAAATTATGAATAAAAATAACCTGCTCAATCATGCATTATCTACATTAGCAAAGACTGTCAAAAAATATTCAATAATAATAGTCATGTCGGATTACAGGGGGTGCCGGATTAGACAGGGGCCGGATTACCGGGGGTCCACTGTATATATATAAATTTAGTGTATTGCTAAAATAATCTAGAAAATGTAGTATCTGTCATGTTTCAATAGAAATAAAAAGTGAATAATAATGTAGTGAGGTTTTTATCTGATTATAGATATATCCACGATAATAAAAGAGTGTTTCATCAGATGAGAAATATCTCCTATTCATAATTCGAAATATAATGGTTTCATTCAATTTCCTACAGATGTAGATCATAGATCTGACGATCTGCTTTCAAACTTCATACCTTGTTACACTAACAGAGCAAATAATTAATTTCAAACTTAATTAAAAATGTTATGAATAAACGAACACATATGATAGCATCGCGCATGTTATCAACACTCCATTTACCAATTCTGAAAATCACACTTCTATTATGCACATCTAGATACATTACATGCTACGCTAGATAACAAATTTCTGACACGAACAAGGAAAGTAATCAACAATTCTCAAGAAAAATGATGTTTGTTAAATAGCTACAATGCAATTTCTTTTCCATTTCACTTATATTTCCTATGATAATTTTTAATGGAAATTTTTAAGTTATACAATATTTTGATGCAAATTATAATTTATAATTTGCAATCCGTAAATTTATTTATTTATTTATTTCAAATATTTGGGAAGCCAACATTTGCCCAATTAAAGGCTTCCACTGATTAACAACATACATATATACATACAGTACATAATCACACAATTAATTACACACAAAATTATAATAAATCACATGGATAACATTAAGAAGCATGAATAACTTTATTACTATGAAGTACACCCTTAAACTGAGATAGTGATAAATGAAAAATTTCTATATGTTGATATGAATGATTGTAGGTTCCCATAACTCTGTTTAGGGGTGAATTCATATAATTATTGTTATTGCATTTTGGTACATAAAACAAGGTATAAACAGTTGGAATATGAATTCTTAAATAATCAATGATATTGAAGTTATCAATATAATTATTTAGTAGCTTAAAGAGGAAAAGCATATCAGCTTGGGATCTTCCTTGTTCAAGTGATTTTAAATTACATTGTAGTAAAATTTCATTGTAACTTAAGTTATCATAGAAAAATTTGTATTTTAATAAAGATATAATTTTTTTCTTTATTGACTCTATAAGAATTATATTTTTATTGTACATTGGGTTCCAAACCTGGGAGGCATACTCAACAATCGTACGTACTATCGAATTATATAGCAAGATTAATGAAGCTTTATGTTCATAGCATTTGGCTACACGAAAAATATATCCAAGTGTTTTGTATGCCTTTTTGACTATTACAACATGTTCATCAAGTAGTAACTTGGAATCGTAAAGTACACCAAGATCTCGGACCTTTCGACAGTTGTATGTATTTTATACAAATTCCATATAGAAAGTTTCGAGTAAAAATATCCTATATTTCGAGTAAAATTATAACACAAATATACTACGAATATGTAAATTGACTCTGACATTTTTTATTCAGAATTTTCTTAATATAGTAGCTATTTCTAGCATAGCTAGCTAATTTATGAAATTTAATTTCTTTATAATTTTATAACTCTATATCCATTTAATATGAAGTATAAAATGCAGTCAAATCGTATAGCATCGTTTTTTCAAGAAAAACTGTTAAAATCTTCAAATGAGGGTACTTCCGGTTAACCAATTATAACCAAAATCTAATAATCTCTTCATATGGATACAACGAAGAGGAATACGAAAGAATTATGATGATTAAAAACTCACCACCGAATTTTTTGACCAAAGACAATATCCTCCTTACCTAAAGGTAAAAACATCAAATATTCTGACAAAATCCCTTACACATCACATGATAAAATCGTACAGTGTCATAGAAGATGAGATTGATATTTTTCACAATTCAGTAAATGTGTAAATGAAGTATTGTAATCGCGAAATATTCGGTTTTCAGATTTCAACAGAAATATCCATTTTGACCATCCCTGAATCCATTTTGACTAATTTCGCCGAGACGTCTGTACGTACGTATCTCGCATAACTCAAAAACGTTAAGCCGCAGAAAGTTAAAATTTTGTATTTAGGACTATTATGACATCTAGTTATGCACCTCCCTTTTTGGTCATTACATAATTTCCAAAAGTGGTAATTCTGGCAACCCTAGTTCAAGTAAATAATTATGAACTAATTTAAATATATAATTGTCACTTGAAGAGAAATGAAAGCAATAATAAAAGTTCTATGTTTGGCTATGCCTGACCCCAGCCTGAATATAATAGGTGTATTAAATTTCATTATTACCGATATCTGCGTACAAAGCAGATTGGCACACCCAGCAATGGGTAATATGCCATGATGATATATTTATTTTATTTTATTTATTTATTAAATTTCATTAACGACGGAGTACAAAAAAGTTTCGATGGATTAGTTGAACTGTTATTTTAACGAAGTGCCATTTAAGAAGCCATATATTACATAGGAATAAATGTATGTTCCTTATATAGTTTGTTGTTTGTTGTAAGCATCGCAACTGATGCATGGTCATGTAGACAGAGTATAATTGAGCAACAACACGTGCAGTGCAGAGTAAAAGGAATCATTTAAGCTAACAATTCTCATTACTGAATTAGATCTGTGGGATATAGGAATGTATCGGATCGGTTGTATTTATACCTAGTTAATTAATATGATACGGTTGTGGTTAAACGGTCGTGGATGATATCGTTTCGTTCATCAAGATTTGGAACAGTGAACAGTCATGCTTCCAGATCCAGTCCCAGTCCGCTGCTGATCTGATGAATCAGGGTTCTGTTTGTGTGAAATTAGTTTCATCATTTGCTCTTTTTGTATGATTATCATTTTGGTAACCTGTTTCATACCAATAACTTGGACTTCCAAGTACAAGAAGAGGAGAACTTCTCTGGAAGTCTTCACTGCCATCAAAGTATTTGTATTGTGTAACAATATATATTTACTGCAATATAAATCAAGCCTAACTACCTTAGTAGACTGTAATTTTTTAATGTGTCATTTTAACTTCCAACAAATATTGTGGCGTTTTGAAGATACAAGTATTGAAAGTTAACACTGCTGTGAAAACCAAGAAACAACGAGCATTTTTAAACTGTAATTTTTTACAATTCAAAATTTTGATGAAATGAAGCAGGTTCTTGACTGTAATTTTGGCATCCTACGTGTTGTGAAAACGATCAATACCATCACATCTTGCACAAAAATTTGACTGTTTGGAAACTACAGTATTCTTCACGTAAGACTAGAATTATGCAATAAAAAGTGTATATTTCTTGACGACACACGTAATTGAAGTACATAGTTTCTTTTTGTGATACTAGTCCAGTGAACGAATGCTTAAATGGGTTGTACATAAAGTTTTGAGTGCACTTTTTTATTATTATTTTTATTATACAGGGTGTAAATAAAATAAGTGCATTAAATTTAACCAGTAATATAACTCATCGAGAGCAACAATATTTCTTAATAACTTTTTCTCGAAATCGCATATTTTTTTAGCATTTTTACCACCACGTAAATTGACGACTCGTTCCAAATATTTTTGTGATAATTGAATGCAGTAGCAATAGCTATGAAAAATTTTGTTTTAGCAATTGACAGTCCCGTCAATTGTTGCAATTAAATTATGACATTAGTAATAAACTTGTCTATAAGGTAAAATTCTGTCAAAATGGGAGTACACAGACATTGTAATTACTTACCTATGGTTTATTTATTTATTTTTTTACTCGTATCTGAACTACATTTTACTTGACATCACGGTTGACATAAAGACAATGTCATGGAGTTGCCAACGCATTTACACGGAGCGTTTCCAAATCATCACCAAATCATTTTGTTATTAATATTGACACATTTGTTAATCTTGTACATCTTTATCACATCACAGTACGGAGTGTCACATATGACAATTTTAAATAAAGCAACAGTTATATCCATAACATGTGCAAAAAGTTCTATGTTTTCAGCACATAACAGACTTCAATTTTGGGAATGGCTCATAATGTTCATTAATGAGACCGAATTTACTTGGGAAGGTGTATTTATTATGCACAATACACATCTCGACAGACGAAAATGCTGTAAAAATTTTCATTAAAAAATGTTTGGGGAACAATAAATGGACGACTAATTTGTGGTACTCATGTACCTCGTTTAATTGGACAAAATTTGTACTTACATTTTTTGAATAACGTATTTAAACTATTATGATTTGTCGACGATAAATAATCATCTCATAACCTAATAACTATGCTTTTGCTCTTCCTCTCGTTACCTCGTCTCTCCTTGTCTTCCTCTATTCACACTATTCACAGGTGATTAAAATACACAACTTTATAATTTTATTATCCAAAATTTATTTATTTTAAAAATTGTATTATTACGTATTAATTAATAATAATGTTATTTCCCTTGATTCGTTTATTAATTACTGTGACTGTAAGTGTAACCGGTAACCAACAATTTTTGAGCTGTTTGTATCCCACTTGAATACGTCAGCAGCCATTTGTTCTCCATGGGCGAGTAACGAAATATGCAGCAAATCTTTAAAGAATTTTAACTCAAAATCTAAAAGACTTATTTCATTTACGCCCTGTATGTACAAAAACGTAGAGCGACTGCATCTTCAATTATTTCTCATCATTTATAAAATCATACTAACATTCAAGTAATACCAATAAATTACCATTCAAAATCCCTGCATATCGTCTTCTAATGCACCACCCTGTATTTAGATGAGTGCCACAACGTTCCCGACTTGTATTGTTTATTTATTGATACCCAAATTAGCAAAGTTAAGAAGTCAGGAACTTGCACTAAGTTATGTAGAAAACATGTAGATTCCTTCTAGGGGGCAAGCTTTTATTACCATTTTAATCAAGGAAGCAGAGAGAATGTAACCATCGCTATACTTCATTTCACGTAAGAAAATAGTGATGAGAAGATAGGTGCAAAATGACCCCTTTGTGAAGTCTCCACGCCAGCAATGAGTGCCCGTAAGGTGACGCCTGGTAAACGCCCGCACGGTGCAAATATTTCATCATTACCGATATCTGTGTACAAAGCAGATTGGCACACCCAGCAATGGATAACAAGCCGTGATGATATAAAATAGGTGCAGTTTGATCTTGTTCTTTGATTGGATAATACCCCGATATTAACCAATTAAACAACAAGATCAAGCTGCACCTATCTTTACATCACTATTTTCTTACGTGAAATATAGTACAGCCAAATCTTCAATGCGAATAACTGATGCGCCAGACTGGTAATCAAATGCTTCAAAACGTCTTCTTCCATCTTATTAAAAGATAATAAGAATGAAATTCTAAATAATCATTACACTCTTATTTGGAATGTCCTTTTCGATCGAAATCTGGAAAATTCCTCCCACTGTCAATATCATGATAGCATCATCGACTCCGTGAGACAGTTCGGCGTCACCGGACACTAATAATGCCCGTAATGAACAGCGGTTAAAGAGCTCGTTTAAGATAAAGACGTAGGTAGGCGGACACTGGCCGGTCCCGGGTCCAACTCCCAGATGAGACCACGGAAGAGTGTTCTGTTCATTCGTTGCGTGGAGATGGAGTCGAGGACAGGAATTCTCAGAAATCTGTTAATGAAGTATATCGCCGAGGGATTCTTTTTGTTTTTTCTTCTCCGTGTTAGATGCTAACAGGTGTACGTTTGATTTATTTTAAATGGACTGAAAATAAAATGGAGTAAATTGATGAGGCGAGGAGAATTTTTAATTCGATTATAGACTTTAATTATTTTATATATTGGGATAGATCTAACACCTGCTAATTAATTTATAACAGATAATGAACTATGCATACTTTTACACTTATAGATATACACTCTATATCTCCGAGTTGATTCCCACGTCAACAATTTCTGAATTACTAAACTTTTATCTAGCATCTTTGTCACACATGGCATATGAGACTTTTTTCGCTATCTGATTATCGTACGAGGGGGTATACGATATCTCCGTTCAACTAACGGCAAAAAATGAAATAGGAACGGTATTGTAACCGTGGTAACGAGTGTCATTTCAATTATTTGAATGATTTGAATATTCATGTCATTCTGTCAATTGTGATTAAGGTGTTTCTGGCGTTGACAATTTGTATTTCGTTGTGTATTGGAATAGTATGACTAGCGAATGAAAGTTGACGTTTAGATTATTTAATAGATGTGGTTTCTTTTAAAACATTTCGCTATGATTTAAAAGGAAACTGACCCTTATGTATTCCGTTATAAAAAATTAGAATTTTACTCAATACCAGGACGTATTTAAAATGACCTTAGTAGCAGGATTCAGGGTTGTATTTAAAAAATTTAATACCGAAAATTCGAGTTCGTTCGTCTCAAGTGTAAGGAACCCTCGAGTCGGAATTACTGTTAGAGGTAATGAAAAATAATCCTATTTCATAGAATTGCCAAACTAAATATTTAAAGATCGAAATATTTTGAATTTCATTAATAAATATATTTTCAGCGATAATACGAAAGTAAAGATATATTTGCAATTTTTTTAGCATAAATAAATTAATTCTAATCTGCCTACTGCATATACATATAATGTTTGTATTACCTAACTACAGTGCTGGGACTTTGCCGTATAGCCTAGCGATTGCATGTCGTAAAATTGACGTCATATGATCGCCAAGCGATACGAGAAGCTGTACCGAGATGTTAGAATGACGTCATTTTTACGTCATGCGATCGCCAGGCTATACGACAAAGTCCCAGTACTGTAGTTAGGTAATACAAACATTATATGTATATGCAGTAGGCAAATTAGAATTAATATTTATGCCAAATTGCAACTATATCTTTACTTTCGTATTATCGCTGAAAATATATTTATTAATGAAATTCACATAATTATGTACAGCAGGAATAACACCACACCACTGCAAAAGAAACACTGACAGACAAATAATTCTCATAACATTGTTCACTTTTAAATTATTCATCGAACTTCAAGTACATTTAAAATAATTCAAGTATACATTTAAAATACTCCAAGTACATTTAAAATACTTCAAGTACATTTAAAGTACTTCAAGTATTTAATAATACTTCAAGTACTTTTCATTGTACTTCAAGTATTTTTCCAAGTATTACGTACCAAGTACATGTGAATAGGTCCTACTTTGTCAAGTACAAAGTACTATAAATAAAAAGTACTTCAAGTACAGTACTTGAAGTACTAAAAGTACTTGCATGCCTAATAAAGTACTTTTCTTGCAAGTATTGCCCAGCTCTGTCTCTAAGTATAACTTTCCATTATTTTTTACCTTCCGTCACCTTTAGGTAAGGAAGGTATTGTCTTTGGTCAAAAAATTCGATGATGAGTTTTTAATCAATAAGCACGTTTTAGAGTCCTTAGAATACGAATTTACTATTTTTACGATGATGTCTGTATATGTGTGTGTGTGTGGAAGTGTGTGTGTGTGTGTGTGGAAGTGTGTGTGTGTGTGTGGATGTGTGTGTGTGCGTGTGGATGTGTGTGTGTGTGTGTGTGTGTGTGTGTGTGTGTGTGTGTGTGTGGATGTGTGTGTGTGTGTGTGGATGTGTGTGTGTGTGTGTGTGTGTGTGTGTGTGTGGATGTGTGTGTGTGTGTGTGTGTGTGTGTGTGTGTGGATGTGTGTGTGTGCGTGTGGATGTGTGTGTGTGTGGATGTGTGTGTGTGTGTGTGTGTAACAAAGTTTTCGTCTGGGATAACTCTAATACTACAGTTACAAAAATTATAATTTTTTCGTATACTTCTTCGTTACATCCATATGAAGAGCTGATTAGATTTTGGTTACAATTGGTCAACCGGAAGTACCATCATTTGAAGATTTTAACAGTTTTTCTTGAAAAAACTATGTTAAATATAATTTTTTCACATTTGATGTTATTATAAATATTAAAGAATATTTTATTCTCTATACGATTTGACTGCATTTTATACTTAATATTGAATGGATATAGAGTTAAAAAATTATAAAGAAATTAAATTTCATAAAGTAGCCATAGCTATGGAAACAGCTACTATATTAAGAAAATTCTGATTGAAAGATGTCAGTGTCAAGTGAAATTGACATAGTGTGTTTGTCTTATAACTTTACTGGAAATATAGGATCTTTTGCTTTCTGTATGGAATTTGTATAAAATACATACAACTGCTTTAAGGTAATGTACAAGAAATAATAATAATAATAATAATAATAATAATAATAATAATAATAAATCTTTTATTTCTGCAGATACATTACACCGTATATAGAAAACGTCACAAAATAATAATTTTCTGTATGAAATTTGCATAAAATACATGCATCTGCCGGAAGGTAATGTACAAGAAATAGAATATTTATTTTAGCAAGGAACTTTCCGTATGAAATTTGTACAAAATACATAGAACGGAAGGTAATGCGCTGGCCACATCAGATTTTTTTATAAAATCTGTGAAAATTAAAATGTCACGCAGTCAAATTGTTTGTTATATCCAACAACAACAATGGGTAAATAAGCCGCAGTGATATTATTATTTATTGTTATTCATTATTCAAAACTATTTTTGCATTAATTATCACTCAACAATATTTTCCTGTAATTTAAAACCCCGTAATTCAATCTTGCATGTAACAAGCCCGTAGAATATTTTAATATGTAAAAGACACTTCCCATATCATCTAACAACTATACGAGTACAATAACAACAACATGAGTAAGAAGAGAAGAAGATTCAGTCCAGTCCGTTTTAATTGGAAAGACCACGCGCCCATCTTCATGGCCGGGACGACGGTGCACATTATTTAGTTTGGTCCTGGGCCGATCACGGCCCCGATTGCGGTAATGGTTCAATTTTTAACACCACGGGACATCTATTGTCAGAACAATGCAGCTTATTATTCGATGCGAGCCACACAAAAGACCTAATACATATATATTAAAAAAATTAAATGTTTATTTTTTAGTTTATGCATGATGCTCCGTCTACGGTAGAGCAAGGCCTAAGCCTAAGTGTGTGAGTTCACACGGATCTAGGCCCACCACAGAGACGGACAGCAGGATTTTTGTAGGTATAGTCAAATTTGTAATACGGAAATGAATTATTTATCTTTGCAAATTAAAGCATGTCTAATAAGTAATCGGTTTATTGTAGTAGGCTTGGTTTAAACAAAATAATAATACAACTTAAAAACAATTTTATCGTTTCACATCTGTATTGTGAAAAAGAAGCGCGTGCGAAGAGAATTGTCCAGTTCTACATTCATCAAGCCAAGAAAAGCAAAAAATTGACGTGTAAACATTTTTCCGCTGAAGGTGTACCAAAAAGTACTATTTACGAAGTAATTAGACGCTTCGAAGATAATAGTAGTGTAGAATATAAGACTCTTTCTGGTCGTGCAAAGTCTGTAGCAACGCCAAAATTGGTTAGAAGGATAAAAAGAGAGTTTAAGGATCGACCAGGTATATCTGTTCGTAATTTGGCTGCTAAATTGAAAATATCTCGCTTTACTTTATCACATATAAAATTAAAGACAATACAAATAAGAGCAAGAACAAAGAAGACTGTGCCGCAATATGTTAATAATCAAGAAGCTCGGGCAAAATCTGATGCACGGTACTTGTGTGATAAAACGAGGTGAAAATTTTTGGTTATTGATGATGAGACATATGTGCCTGAAGATCCTAAAGAATTAATGCTTTTCCGGGTCTTCAGATTCGCGACTAGGCACTCAGGCACACGCCCATAAGGCCCCATACTTAGTTACATTTAGATTAAACGATTTAGTCGTAATATTATAAACATTTTGCTAATTCTTGTATTGAAAGTAGCCAGAAATTGATATTTCACCAGAACAGTAATGCCAACTTGTAATCATGAAAGTCCCTACTTTTTACCAACTTAGGCCTACTCCTTGTACTTACAACTAGTTCCATATTTAATTTCCCATTTCCACCATATTTGGAGTTATATAGCACTAATACTATTTCCACAGTATTTAGTAACTAGATAAATATTTTCTTGTAAAATTTTTGTATATTTTTGGCACTTAGATCCCTTTGAACAAACAATGACAATTTTTAGTCTACAGGGTGTTCATTTTAAATGGGCCACCATTGCTATAACTATAGGAGCTACAATTACGGTTAAATGGGCAAACAATTTCTATTTCACAAGACATATTTAAAGAAAAGAAAAAAAAAATTTTTCGTCCAGTGATTCTGAAAATAGTTAACCTATCTTTTTTATTTTAAATGAGAAGATATATTTTTTATTTTCTCATTCGTTAGAGAATATAATTCTGAATTCAGTGATATAATATTTTTATTCCCTTACATAACAATTTTTTTTAGAAAAATGCATTTTAAGTTTTGTATTAATTTGATTAAAATATGGCTATAATAAGAGTGTCATGAATAGAAACACGAATACGTGTTAATTTTTGTACATAGAATTAGAATGCCATGAAATAAATACGTTGGGGGTTTTCCAATTATGCAACACAGAGTAACACTGTGTAACAGACACGGACACTGTTGCACATCAAATGGAACACACTTTAATTCGTCAAAAGTGCACCAGATTGCGTCTTTATCAATATTTTATTTTTTTGACATTTAAACTAATCTGAAATCTATATAACAAATTATGATAAGCATTGTGGTGGTTTCTGATACGTTACTTCAATTTATAGCCCAGTTTGTAACAGATTTTCTGTCCATAGCAAATTTATAGGTTTAAACGAACCTCACATGCTGAAACTCAAAAATTTCTTGTGTCATGCTGTTTGCTTGTGTCGTTAATGAAACGCTCTGTGTCGTACACTGTATTACACAGTGTCTCTCTGTGTTTAATTGGAAAGCACCCAATAATATTTTGTTTGCGTTGACATTTATGATCAATTACAAGAACAAAACATTCACTTCTTTCGGTCAGGGCATTATAAGTCTATTTAATAAAAATAACATGTACCTATTCATTTTTCCCATTCGCGGCACTCTTATTGTATAATCAAATTAGTATAAAACTGTACATGCATTTTTCTCAAAAAATCGTTATGTCAGAGTATAAAAATATTATATCACTGAATTCAGAATTAAATTCTCTAATGAATGAGCAAATAAAAAATATATGTTCTCATTTAAAATAAAACAGTTAGGTCTCGTATTTTGAGAACCACTAGACGAAAAAAATTATATTTCTTTTCTTTAAATATGTATTGTGAAATAGAAATTGTTTGCCTATTTAACCGACTTTGTAGCTCTTATAGTTCTCGATATAGCAATGGTGGCCCATTTAAAATGAACATCCTGTATATTTGAAGTAGCCAAAAGAATTTTGTACAAATTTCGAACCATTTGTGTAGGATTTATAATTTGTTCAAAATGTAAGCTGAGGTATGTTATGTGTATGGGCTCGTATGTATTTCAAATAGACCTAAGAAAAGAAATAATTTTACATTATTCATTGTAATTGAATTTATAACCGTCAATATATAGCATTAGATACCTACATTATAAATATACAATTTCTTTTTTAATGTGATAACAGTAAAAAAACATAATTTACAATATACACATACGGTATGTACAATTCTCAATCTTTAATTTATTCCAAAATTCAAATTTCAGTTGATTCATTCAAATACTTCTCGATTTTTATACCAAATAAAAGTTAACACTACCGTAAATTATTTGGGGTGCATAAACAAAAATCCATTAGAAGATAAATAATTGGTTAGTGACTTTCCCACTCATAAGTGAAATAATCTATGCTATTAAAAAATATAATTCTGTAATAATGAAACGTATTATAATGACATCCAATTTCAATTTCAAAGACAACCCTTTTGTAAAAGAAGGCATTGTAATTTAATAAAATTCAACTTAAATATCAAGTTATGTATACCTTATCGTTGGTAAAATAATACTATAAGGAAAGTATCTTGGAAAAGTATACACTCTTAGAAATTGCTGAATTCTATGTCGCTAGTCAAGCTTTATTTACTAGTTTCTAATGTTATTCTAACTAAGTATATATAAGTAAAAACTGAATTTACTTTTTGTAATATCGTTTTAACATGTTACCTAGTAATACATAATAAAACATTTGTACAATGTCAATTTGTCTTTAAGAAAAGTAAAAATTTCAATTGACTAAAATTTAACGTAAAGTTTACTGAAAGTATAGTATGCTGCACTGGTTACCATAGTCATTAAATGAAACAAGTTTGAACGAGTTTAAAATATACTATCAGCCCTAGTAAATTTTGTTAGTGTACCTAGACAAATATAAATTTGTGTGAACGAGCATGGTTTTCACTTTATTTTTATTTGATGATCAGTACACTGTGCTCGTGTGTCACATGTATTGTGGATAACATAGACCTAAATTCTGAATTAACTTCTGGTAATTTGCCATTATGTTGTTATTTACATAGTTAGTAATTATTACAATATTTTCAGACTGGAATCTTTATACAAAATGGTTTATAGCTCTATTATTTTTATTGCCACAAGAGACACAATCCAGTCCAGTGTAGACCAGCTAATTATATTCCGCAAGATAAATAGATATTTCATTACACTGTTAGATGGAACGTTTAAATCTATAAAATATATAATATTTTTAGACTGGACTTTCAATGACAGATGTTCTCAATAAAAAAAGGACAAATCAACCCGTTCTGATTGCCCGTGGGCCAACTAAAGGAGTAATAGATCAGGTTTATTGACTGTAGTACATCAAATATTGTAAGTGCTTTTGAACAATTGTGCATGTCTTATATGGTATTTGGAGCACATTTTCATCCCGACCTAGTACCATTTTATTCATTTTTACAAATTGAATTCTGGAAAATAGACCTGAATTCTGTGACTATTACACCAAAAATTAGATAATTAAGATCTAATATAAATAATACATAATTTTTTAATATAATATCGGTATTCTATTTTACACTATTCTAAAATGTTTGTTTGCTATTTATGTAATACTACAAAGTTAAAAGTGTTTAATATAATTAGAAACTTAAGACTTCAACATTCTTTATAATAATGATTTATTTTCTTTTATTGTTAAGAAGAAATCAACCAAAGAATATGTAGCAATTCATTTATATAATCTAAAACATTTTGTTTGTTATGCTCCAAACACTATTTATCGAATAAGATATGCATAGGTATTATTAAATGATAATATATAAAATATAACTTATAGTAGTTTATAACAGATTTTTTATACAAAAAATTTTAAACGTATGATATACTCGTATTATATGTTATTTACGGAATGTACGAATATTTTTATTAAAATAAAAAAATGCATATATATCTGTTTTGTATTTGTACCCTGTGACAAAAATCTCTAGTTAAATAAAATAGAATCATAGTCAAATTGAAAATTTTTTAACAGTCAATATGGTAAAACTGCATAGATAAAAGGACAAAATTAAATTGGTCAAAATGACATTCTACAAAGTAAAAGTGACAATTTCGAAAGAGTAAATATTGACTTTAAACCCAGTAAATTATTTACAAGCTAAATTGTAAAAATATCTACTTTAAACAAGACAAAATGATTATGATTCAAGTAAAGAATTTTACAATGATTAAATAGTTAAAAATGTCTAGAATCATATAGTCATCTTTTTGTCATATTGGCTAGTAAAATGTTGACTTTTTATATTTTAGACAATATGTCTAGAATATCATAGTGGACCTGCTGGGACTAGGATAATAGATTTTCGTGCGTGTTATTTTCCCTATCTGTTTCTAAGAGTGTAGACCAGGGGTGCTCAACAGTCGATATCGTTCTACCTGGTGATAACGTACACTCACGACATTTGGTTTGCTTTCGTTTGCATTGTTTCAATTTAACTGTCTGAAACAAATGAACATTGACAAATTATACATATACGGAAAGCTAAAAGAATTCTCTTTTCAATGGTGTCCATATAAAAATTAAAATTGTCACCACAAAATTTGAAATTCAACAGTACCTAAAAATATTTTTGATGTAACCATTTGAAAGAAAATAAAACTGCTATATACAGATGCAAAGCAAAATCCCACTATTATTTTACATATGCAAGTTACTGGCAAAATTAAAAAACTGCAAAATTTACGTTTTCGCGTATATCTAGTGCCTTATTCATTTTTTTTTAAATAAAAAAACACCACTAAAGTTGTCCTCTAACAAAGCAACTTTTGTCTAATTTAATTGACTTTATCATGCTGGGCGTATTTTTTGGGACATCCAATATATCAATTTTTGTATTTTTTTTTTCTACGTAATTTATCGCCCACCGGCAAAAAGTTTTATGGTCGATTTCCGATGTAAAAGTTTGAGCATACCTGGTATAGACAATTTACATTAAAATTCAAATAAACGATACTGATGAACAATAAATAAATATGTATCATTTACAAAACACAATTTATTTTCCCTTAATTTCTCCCCCTGCGTCCAACCCTGAGTGGTGTAGATGAGCAGAAAGTGCAAGTAACGCTCCCGTGGTCGTAAGGTCGCATCACGCGTCCAGCCGATAATGAGATTGACTCGCACGCCCCACACCCCTCTATCACACCCTCGCACCACCCCCTGGACAGCCGATTACGTCACACACCCTGGCCAAGGTGCCAAACGGAGCAGGTAGGATAAACATAAACCAACAACACATCGCAAGCAAACAACCTGGTGATGATTAAGATACGGTAATTAATAAAAAGATTAAGTTTACGCAGGGTTTAGGTTTGAACAGGGTATACCTATAATCGATAATAGACATTATTAGAAACAAATTTAAAAATCTGATGTGGCCAACACATAACCTCTCGCCAGATATTTTACCTGGTTGTACGCATAAAACGAAAAATACTTTTAAATACAAATACATATATTCATGTCTCACTACAAAATAATTCTCACATATATTTGCAAAATCTATGGGATATTTTAAAATAAATTATGTACAATACTTACATTTTCTTTATATTCAATATCCTGAAATTTTCTTTTTCTACTTTCCTTTTCTTTTTCTTTATATTCGTCATTTTTTCGCAAATTCCTTTTATATTCTATTTTACGTATATTCTTTTGCGTTGTTGACTTTTTTTTATTTTCATAATCTTCATAATAATATACAAATATTTTTGACAGGGGCATACAAATATTTTTGACAGTGACATTTATGTGTCAATTACAAACATTTGAATTTCTTGCCTTGTAGCACCCTTGTAGTAGTTTGATCTGAGATTTTTTACATCAAATTATTTTATATGCCTTTCTTTATCTCTAAATCTATAGAAGATATAATAATGAATTTATATTTATCGAATAAAGAATTTAACGTTCTTTAATATAAGTATTTACATAAATTTTCGATAAATAATATTTAGACGATTTTTTTCTTGTAACTACTACTTCCGGTTGTCCAATTGTTACCAAAACTGACTGGACTCTTCCCATTATTGTTAGATTGAGGAATCCGTAGTTAAAAATGTCTTAAGTCTCATAGTATTTGAGATATAGTGAATCCAACATCCACACACACACACACACACACACACACACACACACACACACATCCACACACACACACACACGCACGCACGCACGCACGCACGCACGCACGCACGCACGCACGCACGCACGCACGCACGCACGCACGCACGCACGCACACACACACACACACACACACACACGCACGCACGCACGCACGCACGCACGCACGCACGCACACACACACACACACACACACACACACACACATCCACACACACATCCACACACACATCCACACACACATCCACACACACACACACACATACGGACATCATCGTAAAAATGTTATAATCGGATACTAGGGACCTTAAAACGTGCTTATTCATTAAAATCTGGATATGCGATTTTTAGCATGAATACAATACCTGTCTTAGCGAGAGGTAAAAATAATAATATGTATAGGATTTCGCGATGGAGATTGGTAGAATTATACGAGTATTAGTTTTAGTAAGTGAAGATATATTGCAGAAATGATCCAGTGAAGTATGATCGGCAATATGGCAGTGTGGTTAAAGTGTCATCTTTGTGATCGACATAGCCGAGTAAGCTACACAACAATAATAATTGAATGGGTGAACGCTTAGCAACAAAAAAATTATCATTCTGCGCCTCGGTGCGCCCAGCACCCTTACACCGAAAGGTACAAAAAGGGTTACAGATTATGTATGTATGTAAGTAGTATTAATATTAATACTCCATATAGTTGTTCATTTTATTTAAAATTCCAATATTTTTTAACAATTATGTTACTTCATCACGGAATAAAATATATACCTAAGTCAATTTAACATTTTTCGGTCAACATGTGACTAACTGTGAAACTTGTAAACTCCAAAAATTATTATCATGTTAATTAGTGCTACTAAAACAATATTTTAATTTTAAATAAAATTAACAACTAAATACATGCATTATTAATCTTAAGTCCTACAAATCCGTTAAGTATATTAATTTATCAATCAAGAAGTACGGCATTACTTCCTCCTAAAAAAATGTTTCTTTGTTAAAATTAAAAATTTCAAATAGCAACCTACCATTAAAATATGTGTTATATTTTATTACACAAAATTAATATATGGGTCTTGGAAAGTAGCGGGTGCAAGTCAAGTTATTATAAAAAATTAAACATCAATTTTTTACCAGCATAGTGGTTAACATACCACAGAACTGTGTTCAAGTAATACAATCTATGCGATCTATTGGTTATACCCATTTTTCCCTTCCGTCATACCGTTATGTAAGGAAGGTATTGTTTTTGGTCAAAATAATTTAGAGTGAGTTTTTAATGAATAAGCACGTTTTAGAGTCCCTACATTACTATATTACTATTTTGCGATGATGTCGCTGTGTCTGTGCGGCTGTGTGTATGTGTGTGTGTGTGTGTGTGTGTGTGTGTGTGTGTGTGTGTGTATGTGTGTGTGTGTGTGTTTTAGAGTCCCTACATTACGATATTACTATTTTGCGATGATGTCTGTGTGTCTGTGTGTATGTGTGTGTGCGCGTGGACACGCACACACACACACACACACATATATATATATATATATATATATATATATATATATATATATATATATATATATACAGCCACACAGACACAGCAACATCATCGCAAAATAGTAATAATGTGTATGTGTGTGTGAGTGTGTGTGTGTGTGTGTGTGTGTGTGTGTGTGTGTGTGTGTGTGTGTGTGTGTATGTGTGTGTGTGTGTCGACTTTTTTCTCCGACGATAACTCCAACACTGCAACACTACAATTCTAAAAATTATAATTCTTTCGTATTCTTCTTTGTTACATCCATATGACGAGCTGATTAGATTTTAGTTGTAATTAGTCGACCGGAAGTACCCTTATTTGAAAATGTTCACAGTTTTTCTTGAATTTAATGATATAAATATTAAAGAATATTTTATTCTCCATACACTTTGATTATATTTTATACTTCATATTCAATGGATATTGTGTTAAACAAATATAAACAAATTAAATTTCATAAAGCAACCAGCTATGCAATAACACTGGAAACAACTAATATAATTTAAAAAAATCAGATGTCAATGTCATGTGCGATTCACATGTTTGTGTTATAACTTTACTGCAAATATAGAATCAATTCTAACAAACTGTCTGTATGGAATTTGTATAAAATACATAGAAATGATGGAAGGTAATGTACAGGCTACATCAGATTTTTTTACATATCCTTGACTTGCATCACTCTTATTTTCAACGGCTCATATGGAGATTTTTAAAATGCAAATTAGAATAGGTAATTGTTCATGTTTAAAAGAAAAAATATATCAATGAGAAGTATGTATAAAAAAGTCTATTTAACAAAGTTATTGCGCTTATGATGCTGATTTAAAAGTTACAAGTATGATTATGATGTCATAACCTACATATGTAACAAAAGTTTTGAGAAAAATTTTACGCTCCAATTTTTATTACTATATAAGGTCTAATCTAGTTGTCACTGGATATTATAAATAGATAACAATCGTTTTATGTAATACCACGTTAATATTCCCAGAAAAAGTTTCGAAAGATGTTATACAAATTGAAATATGCAAATATATCTATAGGTTAGTTGGACAGATATCCGAAACATTTAATTGTTAACATTTTAGGAAATGTGAAAAAAGGTGTAGTATGTATTAATTTATCAAAAAGTAGGTGACCCGACCTTTTGTCCCCAAATCGAATCAACACTCATTCAAAGTGCTCGAGTCAAGACAAACCAGACAAAGTAAGAACGTCATCGCGCAAATTAACTCGACAATTTAGAATTTTAAAGATGATTGTTAGCGGTCTCGTGCCGCGTGCCCAAATGTTTGGTCGCTAATTTGGGGAACCAGATTCGATCCCGACCGACGCCAAATATTACTAATTTTAAATGGCTCAAAATTGGGCCCTGTGGTGGACTCTCCACGCCAGCAATATGTTCCCGGGAGGTGACGCCTGGTAAACGCCCCCACGGTACAAATATGTCATCATCATTACCGAATTCTGCATACAAAGCAGATTTGTACACCCAGCAATAAATAATACGCCGTGATGATATATTTATTTATTGTTAGCAGAATTTGACGAGGATTAATCGGAATATGGACAGGAGCGAGAAAATTATTTTTTTTTACCTTCTAATGTCGCTATCGTTAACGTTTCGGTTTATTTACAAGCATTCTATAAAAAACATTGTGTTACACTGCGGTGTATTCTGTAAAAAAATGTTAATTTTAACATGCCTTTAAAAAATTACATTTTAACATGACTATTAAAAATAAATTCATTTTTTGGTATTCTCTACGCGAAAATTTGACACTGCTGTTAAAATCATAACTTTTAACATGTCTGTTAAACGCCAGAATGAAGTGATCAACAAGACAGAAAAATGACACGTCTTTGCTTAAGTCATGTGGTTAGTAGGCAACCGTAACACAAATAAATAAAAATAATAAAAAGTAAACAACTGTCAATTTATCTGTCACTTTGAAATTTTAGACAACGAATCTGTCACTGAATTTTTATAAAAACGAATGGAAATAATTCTTCTGAAAATAAATAAAAATCGACTGCATAATCATGTCTCATTTTTAAGTACCATATTAAAAATGAATTATATTGAAATTGTAACAAATTATCATTAGGTATGTAAAAATTTCTTCTTCTCGACCCTCAGAAATGGCGTTCTAAAATGTTAAGATAGGTTATGGTTTGACGAACAACAGGAATAAACAATTTTAACTCCATTACATTATAATAAAGAACCAGAGGTTATTCTAACGTGCAGTTGGACACAAAATGTGAAGTAGGAAAAGCAAATTTTGCAGTGGGAAATTAAAATCTTTGCAGTTATTTTTCATTTATTTCGAATAAGCCAAATAATTTTTTTTAAAAAAAGAACTAAACACATTAGTACTATATACCCTTACAATTTGTGACATAGATTTAGAAACATCCTGTGTAAGCACTAAAATTGTACTAGCTTTTCTCTCAGACTCTTCGCTTGTCTTATCCTCATCATTGGCATTGGTCTCAGCAAAAATACTATTAGAGGTGCTCACGCTTATCTTTGTGGTTTTCCGGGGATCTCATACTAACAGAGGTGGCATGTTGTAATAAATATACAAAACCGCATTTTCGGAATCTACCGACAAACTATTCCGAGACACGATTTTATATTTTTTAAATTTAATTCCGAAGAAATAGTTAAGAACTAACTCTGGAAGCGTCAGTTTCCACAACTTTTCTATTTGTGGATGTTCTAGTATTTCGTTATAATCCAACTTGAATTGAATTAAACAAAGATCTTTCACCAAAATATTATAAACCTATACTCTGTTCCATTTAAGCCATTCAATATTGTAGAGAATAGGGAATACTTTTAACCTCTCTGATTGGCTGAAATTGGAGACAAGAGACAAGTTTATCCAATGTAATTTCGGCTACTTAAAATTGGCGTTGATGCGAGCGACATCTGCTGAATGGCTTAAAGGGAATAGAATATACAGGGATTTATTTTCTCGTGCAGTGGGAAAAAATCCTTAGAATAACCTCTGTAAAGAACTTTGTTTAAATCGTGCCATCGTGCTCTTGAAATACCATTCAAAGTTTCAGTTATGAATCCTGCTAGAATTATGTTAATTAAATATTTCTACTGGTATCAAGCTGTGATATACAAAGACATACGATGGAACGGGTGACCGTATTAAATATAATATTTCGTAAAACAGTTATATATTGTACTAAAATATCACTTAGATATTTTTTATCATCATCCACACTAATTTTCTTTTGTTTTCTATTACATTTTCATTAATTAGAAGTGCAACATATTCAAATTTTAATGTATAAACAAATGTTAAAATTTTAAAGGCATCGATTTGAATGACATTAAAATATATAGTTTTAACACCTAATTTTAACACGTGTGATAAAATTTTAACAGAACTGATAGTTACAGAATAGAAAATATATTTTAACAGAGAGTTTATTTTTAACATACTGTTTAAAATTAACAGTTTCCTTACAGAATACACCCCAATATCTCGTACAAGTATCAAACAAAAACAAATAACAAGTAATGATTATACAAACAATATATAGTATACATACCGTTGAGACAATTTAGTTCCAGAAGAAATCATAAATTACAAAATGAGCAACTCATTTGAATGAATTATTTTAAAAAGTTAAATTTAAAGTGGAATAATACATTTCAAAAATGTTGAATGAAATAGTAAGTTATTTCAACCGTATGTTACAGAATTTGGTCAAAACTGATTTAAAATTTCAAAAAAGAAAAAATGTAACCAAATAGGCTGCGGCCCACTCGGTCTAACTTGAGCGAACCTCTAGACACTGCACAACATTAAGGAGCCAACATTTTATGGAAACAGAGAGCGTATAATCCCCCAAATGTTTCTCAGGCGCAATTGATTGAAGCCTTTTGGGCATTTCTTAACAGAAAAATATACAATAATGGCAGGAAATACAAAACAAGCAACAGTTACAGACAAGAATACTTCTAACGATCCGGAAAGTATATTGAACATAGTCCAGAGACAAAGGTGACAATGTATTTAAAAATTTCGTCACATTGAAGATAATGGTGACCTATAAGTGTTGTAAAATTAGATTTCTTATCTACTTAGTTTATAAGAACAACCCCTTATGTCAAGGTTTAATTTTAAAAATTCTTGTTATTTTATGAAGAAGTCTAAACTTTTTCTCAAAACTTTTGGTATATATGTTATCTAATTTTAATAGGTAGTGACATGATATTTGAGCATTGTCAGAAAAGGATCTTAAAAATGTACACAGGGCCGGCCCAAGCTACAGGCAAGCCAGGCGAAAAATCACATATTTAAAAAAATATAAACTAGCAAGCGCAGGCATGAGTTGGATATTATAGTGAAAAAAGATGCAATGCAAAATAATTTATTTTAGCTATCCTACGAGTTTGTGCCTATAGTCAAAATATAAATAAGCAGTGACTAACTGTACTGGCGAGAGATCCTTTTCAGCATTGAAGAGAGTGAAGTAATACCGGAGGTCCACACTATCCCAAACAAAATTAAACGCTTTGGCTATTATGTGCATCGAAAAAACTCTTTTTAGGCCCGGTATTTTCACTTCCGAATAAAGTTTCGAATAAGTATTCGTTAAATAAATTTATTCTATATCTTTATCCAACGAATAATTCCATTGCGTCTTTTCACACATTTTACACAAACAAAGAGCTATCTGTCGAATAACTTTAACGTTCGTGAATTGGTAGCCTTGCAGTGTGAATATGTGCCAGTAGAGAAGGATGGAGTTTGGCGTAGCCACGTTAAGCAGACAAGGATGAAATGTGTCAACTTACCTTTGAATCCGTAGTTGTCAAAATTTTGTTTGACATCTTTAATGTCAATGTGATCTATATTATGCATTTTTAACCCCGGGAGACTGTAATTTAACAAGTGGACCATCTAATTCAGCACTCATATGCGGTAAGCGGGATATGTATATTGTAAAATTGTTCTTGTACTTTTTGTATATTTGTTTCAGTTCAAAGTAAATGTTTGTCAATATATTCAACAAAAGTATCCAAAATTCGAAAATATGTTGCCAGCGTCAAATGACAGGATCTTTATAATGATTTACCTATTTACTGGTTGAGATCAAATGCGATCCCCAATATGTGATCCTAAATTGATTTTCATAATCGGAACCTGTCAAAAATTATTTCATTTATGTGGTTATGTTGCTGTCTGGTGGTGTGTGATCGATTTCTCACGTTATTTATTAATTCATAGTTGAAAATATCATCATAATATTTAATATATCCATTTTGTTAATAAATCTGCACTATGTGGAAATGTAATGAACTTACGAATAAACGGTTATTCGCTACCCAACTACCGAATAATTTATCTCGCGAATAACAGATGTTATTCTTTCGAATAAATTTATTTGCAAGTGAAAAGACGACAAAAATATTTATCCGAAGGATAAATTTATCTAAACCTTTATTCGCAAGTGAAAATACCGGCCCTAAATGAAATTAATTTTGACGACACAGTAAATATTTTTGCCAGTGCCAACGCAAGAAAAATGTCATTTTAATTTATCATTATACTATATTAATTAAAATTAAAAGTTTAGTTTCAATGTTTGCTGAATTTTACTTTTAAAAAAACTCCCATTTTCCGCTCATGATTTTTGGAATTATTGGTCTATGTCAGTTAGATTTAATTTTTGTAATTATTGTATTGGTTTCTTACTAGAAAATTTCAAGGATGTTTTTTTGTTTCATTAAAGTTAAACAAAAACGGGGGGGGGCTCTTGGGGGGCGCAAAAAATTCAAGGGCTTCTGGCGCCAAACTACCTTAATACGCCACTGCGCCTGGGGCGAAATTGGTTTTAGAGCGACATTTTTTGAGAATATTTTTTTTGCAAAATTAATTAAAAATCAAATTATAAGTTTAATGACTCGTCTAGTGTGTAGCTTTAATCATATTGCTGACAATCCCAGTTGCAGCAAACTTATATTAATTAAACCCTATTCATATTTTTTTTGTTTTACTAAGAAAGAAGAAAGGTCAAATTTCGCGATTATATCAATTAAAAACATTGTCATATCAAATACTGAAGAAGTAATTGTTGTTCAGGAAATCTACTGAAAAATACTCCCAACATCAAAAAAAAAAAACATTACAACAAAAGATTTTATACGGAATCCTGTACAGAAAAATACACTGATGCAACAGCCCCTCGCCAATTTGGAAAAAGGCGACATATTTTGGTTTTTGACATTTTTCTTGAAAACGGTGATCCGTATCGAAAGATTCTTACATTTTTTACCTAGGATGAACCTTTAAAGAGTTAATTTAGATTTTCCGAATTGCAAAATAACGAGACATACGTACACTGAGAAATATTTTTTCTTTCCCTACAGGGTTAGTACGGAAGAGTTATTTTAAAAGTCCGTTTGTTTGCAACCCAAAATACTAATGACAACAGACCATATTTAATTGTTTAATTTCAAAATGACAGAACCATCACTAGACAGGCAAAGCAATCGTGAATTAAATATTCTATTTTTTTAAGAGAGGAAGCTAGACGCTGTTGTACATTGTATTTCGGGTTGCACACAAACGGACTTTGAAAGTAACTCTCCCGTGACTAATCCTATATATGGTATTAGACAAAAATAAAGCGACTCTGTAGAACCCAAAAGAAAAAAATCTCTGTATTTTAAATAGGTATCCAAAATATTTTCAAAAAAAATTCATTCAGATTAAGATTCTGTGATTGTTCGCGAGTTATGGACACAAATCGCCTCTTTTCTAATTTTTGTTACTATATAATCTAAACAAAATTAATATAATAATAAATGAGGGGCGCAATTTACAATTTTCGCCTTGGGCGCTCAAAAGTCTCGGGGCGGCACTGAATGTACAAAACAAAGTTTATTATTAATAAATATCTACCTATTTAGAATTATTTGCACATATTAAAAAATCTACAATCTCAAATGGTCTACTAATGTAATTAGGGCTACATTTATATCATATTTTTTTTTATTAAGTAGCTATTATTTATTATTAGCATTAATTTATGTATTATCTCTGTCAATTATTTATGGATTATTTTAGAGAGAAGCACTTCAAATAAAAAATGCGTAGAATTATTTTTTCTATAACTGATTAGATTTGGGGGCAAAGAAAAGATTCGAATCGTCCACTTTTTAGTGAATTAATACATACAACACTTTCTTCACATTCCCATATTATTCTGTAATTAGTTATTTGTCCAATATTTTGATCAACCTAAACGTCAAAATTTTCACGTTTCGGTTATCTGCCCAACTAACCATTAGATACATTTGCATATTTCAGGTTTGAATGATATCTTTCATAACTTTTTCTGGCAATTTTAGGATGATATAATATAAAGGGATTAAGCATTTATTTTCTCAAAAATTTTGTTACTTACGACTGTTTACGCAGTAAAAAATTCTCGACGCATAAAGATGTTAGGTAGAAATAGAAAATGAAATAAATGATATTGCTGTATGATTACGTCTATCTTCAGAAAGAATGATGCAATCCATGTAGGTAGGCAATTATTGGCTATCTGATTTGATAAATTTAAGAATGAAAGAAACTTAGTTAAATTAGAAAGGATGAACGGTAAAGCAATTAAAAGGAACACATAGGTAAACGTTTTATAGTAATTAATACTGTCCATTAGGCCACCTTACGTAGCACGATTAAAAAACTCCCAAGTAGAAGAAAAAAACAAACACGTAAAACAAAAGAGTAGCTAGTCCCAGCCACAGCCACAGTCCATACTCTTCGAGATAACATTCCACGAATTCTAGACACATTTAAATTAGCTGCCTCTAGATACCGTAAACGATGATGCTTCGGTTATCTCCCGTCAAGGGACTAAAACAAAAGCCCAACGGATGGCTGTATTCTTTTGTCAATGAAACAAAAGCACATCAACATACAACTCCCGTTTCGTTTTCATTTAAATCACACACGACGTAGCCGGCAGGCAACTGTCACTTGACGGACCAATGAGGATAAAGCAATGAGTACAGCCTTCCCCGCTTGCATGTGTCTCCACCAATCACGAGGCGAGGTGAGTGCAGGTAACACACATGCACATGCACGCAATGCAATGCTCGGATAGTGTGGAGTGCATACACTGCACCTGTGAAGCTACTATTCATCTGGGATTCGAGTTAGCTGTGGACTGACAATTGCTACTCGATTGTAAGTTGTAAGGCGATTGTATAGCTATGATTTGTTGTGAATTGTAATGGAGTACTTATAAACATAATATGATTGTTGTACATGAATACAGAAATACATATAATAGAAAGTACCTACTTAAATGTACTTAAAGAAGAATGTATGTTCATGAAGTCAAGCGCATTATTAATCATAATAAATAATCCTTTCTCTTTAATGAGTTATAGGGCAACAATAATTATGTCTGTTCCGATAAAATTAATTTCCTTAGATTTTAATTGTAACTTTAACCTACATTTTGTATGTACAAATAACCTCACCTTACACTACGCTTACATACTCGTATTTGTAAAAAAAAATACCTAGTACAATTTTATATAATAAACATAATGATATACCTGATGTCCCAAGCAAATCATTGAATGATTTCTCAAATATCTGTCCCGTAAAATGTTATGGTGTACTTTATACTTACTTATATCTACTTTTTGTAATACAGTGCGTTCAAAAAAATTCCTAACTCGGAGTAGGCTATAAACAAAGAAACGTATATCAATTTAAAAATATTTAATTAAATGTCAATTTGACATGAAAGTTTTTCTTCTTGAATCTTATTGTAGAAATGGAAACAAATTAGAAAACGGTGAATGTCAATATACTGTAGGTATCTTTCTTTATTGTTTTTTCCCCTTAAAATTAAGGAAATTTCAAGATCAATTTAGACGTCTCGACTTTTGAATTGAATAATAATGATCAGACTTACGTTTCTCTGTTCATAGACTACTCCGAGTTAGGAATTTTTTTGAACACACTATAGATAAGCAGCGTTTATTTTTTTGAAATATTCCCATATTTAATAGATTTACTTTTGCAGTGACTTTAAATTAATTTTTTTTCGGTAACTAATTACAAAAATGCAGCATTTTATACTTTAAAGTTATATCTATGAAGCATCTTATAAAATTTAACAGGAAAGATAATAAAGGAATTATTTTTCCATCTTAATTTGCTATGTCAAGGCTTGGGACACCCAGTACCCGGTACAGGGTGTTAATACTAAGTAGTCGTACCCGGAATTGGTAATTAAAACTCATTAAAACAAACAACTTTTCTTAGTTCCAATTTCTGGTTTGGTGCCCCAGTTCGTAGTTATTGGAGTTCTTTTGTTTTTCCAAAAATCGTCATATCTCCCTTATTTTAAGGAGGTATTGAAAAAAAAAATTTCTTTCCAAATTACCTTTAGGCTCTGTAAAACATTTGCATTTACAATTATTTTTTATTTTCTCAAATGATAAAATGTCGATTGATCAAAAATTTCAAAACAAGATTTTTAAACTATCTACTACATTTGTCCTAAACATTTTTTTAATCTATCCGAAAAAGTCTTTATTCAAATTTAAATACATTAAAGTTAATCATTTGTGTGCGTATTTTGCATAATTTGTACGTAAAAATGGCAGAAACACTCTGTCGGGCTTGCGTTTTAGTTTGAAGTAAATGAATAAAGATTTTTTTTTTGGATACATTGAAAAAAATGTTTATGACAAATGTTGTAGTAGATAGTTCAAGAATTTTATGTGTTTTACTTTTTAAATCGATGGAGTATGGAGTGGTTATCAAAAAATCTTGTTTTAAAATTTTTGATCTATCGTTATCTTGTCACTTGAAAAAATAAAAAATAATTATAAATGCATATGTTTTACAGGGCCGAAAGGTAATTGTGAAAGTTTTTTTTTCAATACGCATTAAAATAAGGGAGTTATGAGGATTTTTCGAAAAACAAAGGAACTCCAATAACTACGAACCGGACCACCAAATCACAAACTGGAACTAAAAAAGTTGTTTGTTTTAATGAGTTCTAACTACCGTTTTCGGGTGTGCCGACTTAGTATTAACACACTGTATAATTTAGATCTTACAATTTTTATTGACAATATTTGCAAGACTTTCTACTAAAAGTAAATTTAAAAATTCACAGACGTCACAAGTTTGCATAAATTGTGATTACACAGTAACTAAAAGGAAATTTGCAATTTTCATTTCAATTTCATAAAGTAGTGAAAATTTTTTGTAGACAGACATTTACCTCTTGTACAAAAAAGATGAATAATTCTTTACCGCATTTTAAATCAGTGTAACGGCCTGAATTTTGCGCGTTAGGTGAGGTTATAAAATAAAGGTGTAAAACAGGAGTATAACGGAATGAGTTTTGTGAACGTAAGTTTTGTGTGTTAAAGAACGTTTAAATATATTTTATAAAAACGAGAATGGCCCGAGTTTTATGCATTAGATTAGGTTATGTTAAGATGAATATTGAAAAATTCCACAAAAAAAACAAGTGCGTGGGGATATCGGGTAAATGTTAAATTGATTTACGCAAAATGGATTGAAAAAATATTTTTGTCTTTTCTATAGTAGGAGACCGGTGTCAATTGTAACAGGTGTCAAATGTAACAAGGGTAGGTAACAGGGCCATCTTTTCGAAGTAGATTAAAACGCGCTTGCAGAGTGAAGCAGAAAGAGTCATAACTCTGGTATTTAGTGTAAGTACATACGCGCAAATACGGCGTCTGTTTCTGACGAATGTTTATAAATCGAGAGAAAAGTAAATACAGGTAGTGACACACATTGTTTCTAAAACACTATAAGTGCTCTGCTCGGAAATATTTCAAGTTAAGGATCAGTTTGTGAGTTATATCTGCTTTTATTTTTCATTAAAAATATTTCGAATTATTACCTAATAAATACAAAAAGCAAATAATATCTTTATAAGTGAAGCGGTGTCAGTTATAACACATGCCACGGTGTCGATTGTAACGTGTTTAATAATTAAGTACAGTATTGATCATGATAAAAATTACAGGAAAAAACCACTGCTATCGAAAACATAAAAGAAGAAGAGAAAAAAAACGGAAAACACTTCCGAAAGTAACAGTCGCAGATGGCTCCGATGAGGAAACTGTCTCATATTTTTTGAGCACAGGAGATTGGTTGCAGTGGCGAAAATGTAAAATCTGGACACCGGGCAAGTTAAATTATACGAAGAAAGACATATTTTATGTTTACCTAAACTGCAATTTCGTTAGCGACTAAAGGCATTGGTCAAAATGGTCCATATCACCAATAGAATATATATTTTGTTTGCTTTTAGTTGAGTCATCTGAATTTTGTATTTTCTGAGGTAATAAATAAATGTTTGTTTTTTCAATAATTTCTTCTTCTATCTGTTATTTTACCTTATTACATCACTGTTAAAATTTGTTACAATTGACACTGGCCATGTTATTATTGACACCAGTTACTTGTCAATTGTAACATTTGTAATGCCTGACTAAAAATCCTTACACTTTTATATTTGTCACATTTTCAAAAATTTAAAATTCAAAATATTATTCACTAAGGTGGGTAGGTTCTCATACAGGTAATTTCAAAATTTCGAAATGTAACGTTAACTCGTGAAAAATAAAATTTTTGTAACAATTGACACCGGTCTCCTCTATTATATTTTCATAGCACACTAAATGTTCATAAATATTTCTATTTCATGTTTAATTAATTAAATATCACATATTACACCTTTTAGACTATCAAGTTAAGTCTATCACACTTTACTTAACCTAAACCTCTAAGAACAGAAAATCGTTTACAAAAACAAAGAGCAAAATTCCGGGATGGTGCAGTAACTCAGACTGAATGTATTATTATAATATTATATTATAATCCACATACGTAAACATGCATATTAAACATATAGTCGCGAGTAATAACACAGGCTGCCAGATGGCTCGGAGGGGGAGGGAAGAGAAGAAGATGCTGGGTCGATAAAAACCTCTGCCATATAATTATGTATGTATATACACATATTTAGCCATAAGCATTCAGATAGCCATTTATCTTTAATACATAATTGATAGCTACGTTTGCCCGATAGAATTTTAAAAATTTATATTCTAATGTCCCTATAAAAGACACAAGGAGAGCCAAATTACAATACTTATCCCCTGAAAGTACTTAGCCCGTCATGATATATTAGGAACGTGGCTACTGGTACTAGTTGCAGGTAATTCTATAACGTTTTATTATCAATTTCATGACTAAATTGCCATTCATCAATCATTCATCAAAGTATGAGAATTTATTTATAATGGACAAACCATGTTCAATAAATTATTAATTTCAATGTGACAACAGGAAAATTATTAATTGAACAGTATACTTCAATATCTACAAACAATTATTTATTATTATGTATAATAAGATATGCAGGGTAGTGCCTTTTCAATTGTATTTTTTGGATGTAAAATTTTTTATTACAATTATTATCAACGTCAAACATAATGTTCAAGGGTAGCTGTCAGTGTTTGCATTTATTTATTATTATACTCATATAAGGTTTGTTCGTTCCACTATGCTGCGTTTTACCGCAAAACACGGCGGTAATTGTCGCTGCGTTTTGCGATTCACTGCTAATCGCCGCGGTAATAATTTAAGTTACTAAAAATTATTTTTTCTGTTCGATCCGTTTGCGTTAAAATATTTTCGAAGATACTTCAGACTATTAATTATAAAGGATACTCAGTAAAAATATATTATTCCATTTTCCATTATTTTAATTATTTACTATCGTTATCATTTAAATTTACCTTATTGCAAATCACAATTCATATGACAGTGACATTTATATATTTTACTAATGTATTTCAATTTCTAAAACTGAAATATTACATAGCATACTTATTGAAAAAATAACAATTTTTTCCTAGTATTTCTTTGTCAAACACTGTCGTACTGGGACCACTGGGACTTCATATGTAGACGCGAACATTACCGGCGATTATTTTTATACCACCGAGTCATGAGTCACTGTAAAAATTATCACCGCCAGCTGCCGCGGCGTTTTACCGCAAGTTACTAGAAAAACGGAACAAACAGAATCTAGTGACTTTACAGTGAACCGCGAATCGTAAAGATCAGCAAATTTCACCGCCGCGGTTTGCGGTAGACGCAGGGTAGCGGACAGGGGCGTCACTAGGTACTTTTAACAGGGAGGGCGCAACAGGGCGCACCTTTAGAACGAAATAATTTTTGACAGTCTGATTCTGCATTTAAATTTTTTCATGTTTAAAACATAAAAATATTTCTTTTGGAAGATTTTCAGATGTAATGAAGCGAAAACAAATACTTATCTGTTCTTCTGCAGTGATGTCTCGAGGATCATCTACTATTATTGCAAAATAATCAAAATTATTAATTTCCGGAGTTCTTTGGCACTACTCTCTATAACACGATTTTGTGACGTAGTGAACAATAATGTGCATTTTGAGGTACATTGTAATTCTGGAGAAAAGGATCAAATTTTTTAATAACTAGAGTCTATAAAATTGACCTTATTTGCTGAATTTTTTGTTTCATTATGTCCTTGCAATGAGATAGCCTTAAATAATTTCGTCTCTTTTATAGCCTGAATGGTGCATCATTTTGATTTCTTATAATACCTGTACTAAAATATAACGCGAAAATTCAATTAATTGTTTCGAACTATTAACATTTTATTCATTCCGATTTTAACCTGAATTTAAAAAAAATATCATTGAAATCTATTAGTATTTGACTTGATTTTAATGGCAAAACGAGAAAAGTCCAGTATTAATAGATTTCAATAATTTTTATTTTAAAATGCAGGTTAGAGAGAGGTTAAGAAAGGATGCTTGTCGTATGTTGAATTTTTGAAGTTTTGCGTCATATTTTAGAGCAGCGGTAACCTTTCCTCTTCGTCTAAAGTCGTAGGTACATAATCGTCTCGCTGCTTATTGCAGATAAGTAAGTGCATAATAAAATAGTAAAAAAATCAGATTGATTTTTAATAATTTATTTAAATAAAAACACGGAAAGGGGGCGCAAAATTAAACAGGGAGGGCGCAAGCCCCCTCAGAAATGGTCTATCGACGCCACTGGTAGCGGAACGAACGAACCTAATGTAAAATTAGAAATTGGGTTATCATTAAATGCGGATTTTTTTCTTTACAAAATACTTAATATGTATGTATTTGTTCAATAAAAATCAAAATTAAATTGAAATCACTACGACAATCTTCCGATGCAGGCTGTATATGTATATGTGAGATCTGCTTATATTTGTCGTCCAAAATAATGTTATCCAACACATTAATCACCTTCCCTGAGTAGTTCTCAATATTTTACTCCGCGGAAATAAGTATTAACAGTTGCGTGCAATTCATAGAGGTGTATTGTTCTGTCAATCTGTCAAATATCTGTTCAAATATCCGTTAGGTTCTTTGTTTCTTTTTACCGTCTTTATTACTTGCATTTCATAATTACATTATTAACAACATATTTTTTCCAGACTCTTATTAGTCTGTTTCGTTATTTGCTTAGTGAGTTACTAAAATAATTTTAATAGCTTAATTAATGTGATTTTTTTGGATAAGTTACCACCCGAAATGGTTTTATCGGACGAACACAAGATTGTTGTTGAAGCGTATTCATTATAATAAAAATTCGCACGTCCATGGACCGAGATACCAATCTTTTCTTCCTAGAAGTCTAGTTTTGATGTCATTGAGGAAAGTTGCGGGTCACGTGCTTTTGATCACCTTGTATTTAATTATATTTGATCATATTATATGGCTATATAATTAGTGGAATATGTTTTGTCATGTTTATGGTATTTAAAACGATGTTGCGATTATATTATAATTATTAATATGGTGTCTGTGCTGTTGAGTTGAAGGTGGAGATTGCGGAACAAAACTGATTTATAAAGAGTTCTTGTGTCCTAATTATTCTCTTGTAAACCTATACCTTCTCCAAAACCTAACATATACATAAATATAAAAATAAACGTTTAAGTAATACTTAATAGAAAACAATTCAAATAAATAAGGTGAAATTACAAAAAAGTTATAATAATCTTTATATTTGAAAATTACGTTCCCATGCATGACAATGAATCATTGTAATCGTATGTAACCTTTTACACTTCCTTGTTTAAAGCCACTGTAATACGATTATAAATTTATAAGCAAAAAGTTGCCATACCTACATACATTTACATTTAACTTTGATAGTTGTGTTTGACAGCGCAACCAAAATACAGTGTTCAAAAAAAATCCTAACTCGGAGTAGGCTATGAACAAAGAAACGTATGTCAATTTATAATTATTTAATTAAATCTTAATTTGACATAAGATATTGATAAAAATGTTATTTAAAGAAATTAAAGTTTTTCTTCTTGAATCTCATTTTAGAAATGGAAACAAATAAGATAACGGCGAATTTCAAAATATACTGTGTCCTTCTTTATTGTTTTTTCTCATTAAAATTACATTTCAAGATCAATTTTGACATTTTGACTTTTTAATTGAATATTGATCAGACTTACGTTTCTCTGTTCCTAGCTTATTCCGTGTTAGGAATTTTGTTGAACACACGGTATTTTCTAATTTGTATACTTTTGTTACAAACATAATTTTTTCTGCAATCGTCCACAAAAATGAGAAAAGTTACGAAATGTATTCTATAATTCTGCTACTTGGGTTTGGGCGGGTATGCATGGTATTTTTAAAAAATCATGACAACTGCTTTCATGACTACAAAACAAAAGTCTTGTATTAATTTCTCGCACTACAATAGGAATTGGCTATTTTGAGTTTGAGACTATTTATTTCCCGCACCTCGTTCTGTAAACGATGAAGAAAATCTTGTACAGAGATCAATGCATAAACATCCAGTATTTTTGACAATTGCATAATTTTTTACAAATTTTAACTTCTTTTTAAATTTTGTGAATATATAATATATAGTTGAATATTTCCAAAATTTTTGACATATTTAGTCAGAATTGTCATCTCTGGTTAAAGTGTCTGTTAATTTAACTTTCAGGTTCAAGTAAAAAAATATTATAGCATCAATATTATAGATAACAGATTGGCACACCCAACAATGGGTTAATATAGTTGTAAAAATTACACATGTATCAAATTTTGATGCGACATTTTTTTTACAACTGACAGATTAAAAGACAGTGTACTCCGAGATTAAAATACAGGACCTTAATTTAAATATTATTTATTTTAACATACCTAAATTTACTACAGGATTTATGAAATTCTACACATTAACATTAAAAACATTCTCAAAATTTAAATCTCAATATTTTTCTCGTTCTATGGTCTATGTCTGATTTTTTTCCTCTTTGAGAACTTTTGAGGCCTACTGAATGCCCAACATAATTACCAAATATAGTTTAAGCATAGTAACGACCGTAACATACAGTACTTTGTTCTACTATTGTTCAACATTGTCATCACAAAATTTAAACACCGCCGACATGCAACTAAACATTAATTGATGTTATCTTTAAAATATCTAAATAAAAATTACACGTTAAAATAAATTTCATGTTCGTCGTTTTTATCCTACAAAAAATTTTGTGTAATAAAGTTTTTGTTCAGACTTAGCATGCACACGAAAATTAATTGACTTGCTTTGTAATTATTTTATAAATAACTACATTGATTAACAAACAACGGGGCGAAAAGTTTTTGTTAAAAAATAGTGGAAAAGGTAAAAGAAAATTACTTTATTAGGTTAACTACCCGTAGTTTGTAAATTTATCTAAAATCTAAACGCAATAATCAAAATAAAATAAAATGCTGTAACGCAAACATTAGTTTGATGAATGAAGTTTGGTTTATCTACATTATTATGTACTCCAATTTTAATATAGTACTTAAATATTTTGTTATAAAATATAAAATGGGTTATTATATAAACATTGAAAAATATTTCTTCGTGATCGGTGATTTTCTTCGGATGACGAACTGAAAGCTTTTTTGAGAAGCTCCAGAGTACGAATATCCTGGATGGCATTAAATCACAAAAGCACTAGGACTTCGGTGGAACAAGTTCATGTAGTGCCAAAACGTTTTTGAGTCATCCATAGACGGCGGCAATGTCCAGCTTTGTGCCGAATTGAACAGATGGGTGCCATAACGAGGCGCTAATTCAAATGTAAATACAACATAATGAAAAAAAAAGTTACTATGCAGTAACTTAAAATATGTATTTTATATAATTTCTCCATTCAAAATAATAAAACTCAGTTGTACAATAAAAAATCTGATGTGGCCAGCACATTACCTTCCGTCAGTTATATGAGGTATTTACGAAAATTCTACCGGTGGACTGTTACCGGTAAACAGCTTTTTATCAGGGTATAGTTACCGGAATCGATATTTTAAGAACGCAAGTGGTAAATAGGTTAAATCCATAACCTATGAAAAAAATTGAAAATTTTAAACAGGTTAGAAATTTGATGTAGTTAACAAATTGAGCAGGGTTCTACTTTGAACACATTTTCACTGAACGCGCGCGCTTCGCTTTGCATCACTACCTTTTTTTGAGATTAGATTCTTCATGAATCCGGTAGATGGATCTGGTAGATATTGAACAATTTTCGACTTGTGTTTTTGAACACAGTCGGTAGATGCGGTATCTACCGGTAGAATTTTCGTAAATGCTTTATGTATTTTCTCTAAAATCCAAACACAAAGTTCCTTGCAAAAGATTCTAAATTTCTTGTATGTATAGTGAATACAATGTTCTTTATTAATATTTATAATAACATTAAATGTGAAAAATTGATATATATGCAATAATAACCGAGAGAAAGGGTGTATTCACTATTTTGTAAAAAATATGGAATATCTCGACAAAGAAGAGATATCTACCTGTGGTTTTAAAATCTTAAATCTACACCCTTCAATCTAATTAAATACAAATTTTCAGAATTTTTAATTTTTTAAAAAATTTCGTCCCTTTTTTAAACCACACCACCCTCATACCCAAATATGGGTGTGCGGTACACCTTCAACGACTTCACCAGTAAATTCCTCGTACCAAAAACCATAAGTATACCAATTTTCATCAAAATATTCCAACGGATACATTAATTATTAAACATTCCTTAAAATCACCAAAAACTGAAAAAATCATAAGGGGACATCATCGTAAAAATACTAAAATCGTATTCTAGGGACCTTAAAACGTGCTTATTCATCAAAAACTCACCACCGAATTTTTTGACCAAAGACAATACCTTCCTTACTTAAAGGTGACGGAAGGTAAAAATACGTCCAATATTTAATTCACATAATTTTTTTCAATAATTATATCAAATATTTTCTTTAGTTGTATTTATTTAATTTATGTTGGCAGCCCAGCAACCTGTCATTTTTGTTAGCCAACGTCTTTCAAGTTTGTTTCTTTGTTTAGTATTTGTTTACAAAGCTTGTTTTGCTATTTGCTTCATGTATGAATTTATTTTATTATTGAATTTGATTGTCTTCAGCTTTTATATTGTACATAATGTCTATATTTTGTAGTTTCAGAAAAATATTTTTTCCTACGTTTAAATTTCGCGCCTTTCAATAAGCGTCTAGTTATGGCGTCCATCGTTTCAATTCGACACAACGCTTAACATTGTAAACTTAGTCGAGTAGTATATTTTATATGTCTATGACTATGACGTTATCATATACCAAAACTAAAATTTATGAGTTTGACTTGAAAACTAGTTTCAATTCAAAACTACTCATGTAAACATACCATAACGTTTCTGTCGCTTTGTGTTACCAACCTACAAATAAACTGACAGTTGCGTAGTTTTAGTGCATAGTGGTACGAAGTAAAAAAATCTGATGTGGCCAACACATAACCTCTCGCCAGATATTTTACCTGGTTGTACGCATAAAACGAAAAATATATTTAAATACAAATGCATATATTCATGTCTCACTACAAAATAATTCTCACATATATTTGCAAAATCTATGGGATATTTTAAAATAAATTATGTACAATACATACATTTTCTTTATATTCAATATCCTGAAATTTTCCTTTTCTACTTTCCTTTTCTTTTTCTTTATATTCGTCATTTTTTCGCAAATTCCTTTTATATTCTTTTTTACGTATATTTTTTTGTATTGTTGGCTTTTTTTTATTTTCATAATCTTCATAATAATGTACAAATATTTTTGACAGAGGCATACAAATATTTTTGAGAGTGACCTTTATGTGTCAATTACAAACATTTGAATTTCTTGCGTTGTAGTAGTTTGATCTGATATTTTTTACATCAAATTATTTTATATGCCTTTCTTTATCTCTAAATCTATAGAAGATATAATAATGAATTTATATTTATCGAATAAAGAATTTAACGTTCTTTAATATAAGTATTTACATAAATTTTCGATAAATAATATTTAGATGATTTTTTTCTTGTAACTACTACTTCCGGTTGTCCAATTGTTACCAAAACTGACTCGACTCTTCCCATTATTGTTAGATTGAGGAATCCGTAGTTAAAAATGTCTTAAGTCTTATAGTATTTGAGATATAGTGAATCCAACATCCACACACACGCACACACCTCCACACACACACACACACACACACACACTCACACAAACGCGCGCGCACACGCACACACACACACGCACACACACACACACACACACACACACACACACACACACACACCCACACACATACGGACATCATCGTAAAAATGTTATAATCGGATTCTAGGGACCTTAAAACGTGCTTATTCATTAAAATCTGGATATGCGATTTTTAGCATGAATACAATACCTCTCTTAGCGAGAGGTAAAAATGGAATATTGACAAAACGAAGAATTTGTAGTGAAGAAATCAATCTGTATACTTGTGTTGAAAACTGCATATAAACAGTTTCACGTAATTTTCACTGAAATCTGAAACCATTTTCAAAACTGCACGTAAACGTAGTAAATAACAAGTGTAGAGTAATTATTGCAATAAGTATTTTCTAGTTTTAGACATGACACATGGCATTGGTTCAATGGACGCCGATTTCTAGGTGGTTTATTTCAAAAATAGACATTCAATGCTTGCCTTCATTTTTAGTATCTTCCTGTATAAAGGGGTGATTTGAATATCGGGGTAAGTGCCCGCGGTCCACCTCCATCAGATACCCGGGTGGGAGGCACCTGGTCCAGAGCGCGCGTTTTTACTGGCCCTAATCACAATAATCAGGGCCAGGACAGCCGCGGGCTGTCAGCGTATTAGGTGTAAATACATATTATTATTTATTTACATCGCCGTATCGAGATACTGTACCGTTCTGTTTCTCGTTCACTATATACACTACCCGGCCCGGCTTCGAACACAGCTGCATTGTCTTTAAAATTATGCAAGGCGAGCGCCAGTGGCGTACATAAAATGACGGGGAGGTAATGTGACAGGTTATGGATGGTTGCATGATGAATATTGTGTTAAAAGATGGGAAAAATTATTTTAGATGAAATACCTACTTGTATATAACTGCTCACACCTACAACGGACGTTTAACGAGTATGCTAAGCAGTGGTGTACCTAGGGCGGGGCAAACAGGTCAGGTGCCCCGGGCGCCAGAACCAAGGGGGCGCCGCTTGAAGCTCTTGGTATCCGTATGTAACTTGGGTGCCAGAAATTGAAGTGTTAAAACTGTTTGATTATTGTGCGTATTGACATTTTTCGGAACTGTTGAAGCTCTCTATCTGTTTTTTTATCATCTACTCAACGCTGGGAAATACTCAAAAACGCTGTGCCCATAGTTATTTAATCTGAGTTTAAAACAATATGGAATGCAAAAGTGGAAGCTGTGAAGCCCATAAACAACTACCTGGACGGCATATTCCAAGTTCTCGAGACTATAATGGATGATGTAAATGAAACGAGTGAAACAAGAAATGATGCTACGCAATGTACAACCATATATTGACACTCGATTTTCTGACTACTTGAATTTTGGACGAGAGTACTCATTCCTATTGATAGAGTTCAGAAAAGACTGCAAAATATAAATAGGAACTTTCATGATGCCGCGTTAGATTTGAAAGGTTTAAGAGATTATTTTCGCAATGAAAGAGAAACTTTGGTGACTGAAGCACTGGAAATTGAATTCTCTGTCAAAACTGGGATGTCGAAACCGAAATACGCCAACGGCGAAAAATCGAATATCCATGCGAAAAATGTTGACTATTGCAGTTTGCATCGCTAGCTGTGAATCTTTCAACAAACTAAAACTGATCTTAAATTATCTGAGAGACTCCATGGATCAAGATTGATTAAGTGATCTTGCTTTGATGAGCGTTGAAAGGGAAGAAACTGAAAAGACCGATTTCGAGCATGTTATTAATGCCTTTGCATCAGTGAAGGCAAGGAAGATGCAGATGTAAAAATCATGCAGATCAAATTCGTGGATGTGTTTGTTAGACCTCGTTGTATACCTTGTACCACTCGCCGTCGCCGAATATGCTTATGTTTCCGCACATCGACTCTCTGAACAACGAGACTAGGGGAGATCTCCAACTTCAACGCGCATAAGATCACCTTAGGAGAGATAATTGGACTGGCTACTTATACTCGACTGACACATAATTAACCTTAATGATGTTCTTAAATATTTGATATCTAAATAAACATACACAGGGTTTTCCGCGACTCGACCGACAAACATACCATATATTCCGGGGGTCATTACGATCAAAAAATATTATATGACCTATAGGTGTATAGAGTGTTTCGGAGATATTGAAGGAATTTTAAAAAAATAATAATTGATAGATATTTTGTTATTGTGCTAATTCATTCATGGTATATTCTTAAGTAATTTCAATAACAACACAAATGCCAAGCGAAAAAGAAGTAATCTTGATTTTACATTGTTGACAGGAGGCGCAATTACGACCCTTGCCCTGGGCACTATTTCACTTAGGTACGCTACTGATGCTAAGTGACAGATCAGAAAACTTGTGTTCAATTGTTAGAAATTATTTATCGCGCAAAAGCTCTGAGTACAGATGAGATAACGGATGAGTGTGGATTGAAAAGTACGCGACATAACACTAGGACCCATTCACAATTGCTAGAAAATGTGGAATTAATTCATTAACAGTGACAATTCTTTGGTCGGAGGAGGTTAATTGTCGAGCCGAACCAATAGAATGACTTGTCTCTGTTCGCGAATTAATACCAAATTATCTCGCTATCATAATTGGTCTATAGACACAATTATCAATTTTCACCGAAGTAATATATAGTGAAAAATTTTCACTTTTTCACTATTCTTAATTATATGATGATATGCGATATAAATGAGTGAGAAAGTGTGATATTCAGACAGCCTTATTCTCGTGCCCACTGTTAACTTATCAATTTTGTTAAAAAATAAAGTCTCTTAACAAGGATCTTAACAATATTGTTACGGTTTAGTATTCAGGTGACAACATTATTAAAAACAGATAGCAGTTTTTGTGTTTGAACAATATTGTTAGAAATAGTGGCATTGACATGAAGTGTTTTAATTGTACTACCAACGACCTTTACAAATATCTGTCAATTCAATAATTCAATAATTTTAAATTCTGACATCACATTGCACGTGATTTCAACTGTAATTTTGCTATGTTAATGAGTGCAAATTACGTTCCGATCTGGTCTGGCAATATTATGATATTATGTTATTATCCGTGACTGATACTTCAGTAGATGTACTTTAAATTCATTGTTAGTTGTTGCAATCAATACAGTCAACATTTGGATTCAATTATTAATGTTACTTATATCACTAGCATCAGCATCCCTTAATTCTCTTCGCAGCATTGTTAATTCATGTCTAATATTTTATAAAATTATCATTACCTATATTTTATTCATATATCGTTTTTTGAAATACATTTCTAGCACACACTTATCCCTCTTCTTCGTCTTGAAAACTTTCTAATAGCAAAAGATTTTGCGTTAAATTGTTAAATACAAATCAGCCACATTTTTTCACCGATAGATGAACAATCGAGATTGCTAATTTATTGTTAGGTTAACATTCATTGTCAGACAACAGAATACCATTTTCAACAAATATTGCTAAGTTAACAATATTGCTAAAAGTTAACAATGGTCACGAGAATAACGCAGATTGTATGTATTCACTATTCACTGTATGTTGACAATATTGGTTGCGCATAACAGGAAAATATGAATTTGGCGCATGTGTATGTTGACATTTGACTTGACAAATATCATGACACTCACTGACAACTTTTGATATAAATTTATCATTTCGTATATCACAACGGGGAAAATTGAGAATTCGGCATATTTATCCCGCAAAATACCTAATACACCATTATCGATCTAAAGTACGTATCTAAATATATATTAAACTGAAGAATACCGACGGATGATGGATATTCTTCAGTGTAATACACAATTATATTTTGTCTGGTTATTTGAACTGTCACCTGTCATTAGTGTCTCTGTGAAACTCTATGTTAATCCCAGTAATTTGTGACTTAATTGGAATATTTTGTTAAAGTGTACTTTTTTGGGAGATGGTGAACCCGTATGCTTCGACTCAGTCAGATAGTGTCTCATCAGTAATAACAAGTCTTTCGAAAAACATATCATAATCAGTTTCATAACGGAGCAATAAATCGGACAAGCCTAGCAGACATTTTTGTCATTTTTAACTAATGATGGACCACTAAAAAGTTCCCGTAAGGAATTTTGGTTTTTCCCGGGAAAATTCCCGGATATTTCTTCAATTACGATTTACGGAGAAATAACTTGACTTTTTTCCGGATTTTTTTTTTTTTTTAATATTATACCTTGACGCCCGTTCTTTTGCTTTGCATGTTTGTGCCTTATGCCTGTCTGATACCTATTCCTACTCCGTCAACAAATATTGTGGTGCTTAGCAATATTCAAAATTCCTTGGAAAATTAAAAAAATATTCTTGGAAATTTTCGGGAATATTTCCTCATCATTCAATTTCGGGAATTGACCCATCACTATACCTAAATCATTGGTTAGAATGTTTTGAACCCATTCATACGAGATGCCTCTATCCCCTGTTATTTCTGGAATCTTAATTCGCCGATCTGGCATAACCATATCTTCAATAAAATTGATTGAACAAGATGTTCCCAAAATATATGCCATTATTTCTTGAATTTGCTTCGGTATTAAACATTTTTTGTGCATTTAAAATATATGAAATATTTTTTGTCTTATTAGGTACTACTTACAGATTATTTCCGTTGATTACGTTGCTACCGTCGAGCTAGTAGCATAAATATTTTGAAATAAAAAATTGTAAGTGTAGCGATGTTCCAAATTGGTACGTCACTGAATCTACAGTCGAAATCTGTATGCTGCAGTTGGTATGGTATGTCCCGCCTTCGATGAATCTTCTGTTCCTCTGGCTTTGTTTTGTTTTTAATAAACGACGTGTCCGATTTTATCAACGTATTGTGAACGATGTGGAATGTTTTAAAAATGCTAACTATTACATAATTGACATTTTTATTTAATCGTTTACCGATACTGTAAATATTTGCCAAAACACGCGGAATGCTAATTTATCACCAACAACTGATCCACACCCTGAGATTATCTGATTGAATCGCTGGACTATAGACTAGAAGCAGCGATTTCACGGTCTTAATTTACTTCTTCCTATCTTACTGGATTCTTATTTATATTAATTATCATCATTAATTTCGTCATAACATTATCTAAATTTATTTTTAAAAAGCATTAATCATTTCTAATATATGAAGAGCACACAGCAAAAAAGATGTCATTATGTTCGGGAAATTAATAAAACAAGTTTATAGCAATAGTTAAATGTAATGGTATGGCCATATTTCAAAGCTAAATAACATTGAAAATGATAATAATTACAATGGAAGTTAGTACATAAAATTGTACCGTATATAATGTACATGGCGCATATCTTAACTCATTTCTTTAAAAAATATGACATTCCTCCTGTTTGCAATGTGGTCTTCATATACAATAGGTAAGAATCATTTTAAATTTAGATAATTTTAAGAATGCTAGGTAAATGTTAAGCTTCTCATCTTTTGTAGTAGACAAGTAATAAATTATATTTTCTGTTGATCGTGTATTTATTGGTTTCATTACTGTACAGGCTGTCTCATTTTCGATGTTTTTTAAGCTATCTCGGGTAATATTAATGACAGATCAAAACCGTTTGCACATTCCAAGGTCAACTTTTCCAGAAAAGTTGAATAGTCACATCAGGAATTTTCGATCTTCATTTGTTTCTGAGCTACAGGCATTTTCATTTTGAAAATATATCATCTCTTATTTATTATGATAGTTAGAAAAAAATGTTTTTACAAAATTTTTACTGTTTTTTAGATAGTAATTAGATTTTCTGAAAACTTCATAATTCTCGAGATATAACACAAACTTATGATTTTTTAATTGGGAATCTATGTTAAAAATAGTCTCGTCTTTTTGCTTAATTTATAAGCTTTTCAATGATACATAACAAGTCTACATTCTTTTGTTTTAAACATTAATAAAAGTCGGATTATTAATTTATTTGGGTGAAAATATTGGAGATTATTAAGAAACAAATAAGAAAAATTATTACAGATTATCATTTGTTTATTTTGATTCTATATCTATTAATTGTGTTCTCAAAATTATTCTTAACTAATTATTTTCGGGTTAGTTAAATTACTATTTATCTACGTTATAGTTGGCTTTGACACAATCTGAAAAAAAACGATGTAATATGCCTATGAAGTAAATAAATTTAAAAAATGAATAAAACTGAAACAAATACTATTAGAAATATGCAAATGATGATCTGTAAGAGATTTTTTCATTTGTTTCTTAATAATTTCGTATAATTTCACCCCAATAAATTAATAATGCGTCTTTTATTAATGTTTAAAACAAAAAAATGTAGACTTGTTATATATCATTGAAAAGCTTATAAATTAAGCAAAAATACGAGACTATTTTCAACATAGATTTCCATTTAAAAAATCATAAGTACTATACCTCGAGAATTATGAAGTTTTCAAAAAATCTAATTACGCCATTTTATTCTATCTAAAAACTGTTAAATTTTTCTCAAAAAGTTGACCGTGCAATATGCAAATGGTTTTGATTTATCGTTAATATTACCCGAGATACCTTAAAAAAACATCGAAAATGAGACACCCTGTACAGAAAATTATTTATTAAAGAAATCTATTGATGAATAATTTTATATCAATAAATTAACCAAGAGGGTACGTATAACTGTTAAATGATTAATATCAAAATATTCAGTATCAAATGTTACTACCCTAAATTTTTATATTATGGATTACTCGTAATTAAATTTTCTCCAATTTAATAAAATACGATCAACAGAAAAATATTGTAACTAACGCATGTATTTAAACGGCGATTAATAATATCAACAATTAGACAATTAGAGGGTGTCTCTATGATTTTTATTAATTATAATGATAAGTATAATTTATTAGCGGAAATAACGACGTTTTGTTAAACTTACCAAACTTGCAAGTCTTCTCTACATTTCACGGTAGCTCAATTATTTTCTGTAATAAAAGAAAAGATTTTTTTTAAATACAACGTGCGATAAAAGTAACAAGAAATTTTATGTTTATTCTCAAAAGTCCGTTAAAAATAAATAAATAAATAAATATATATATATACATACAGGGTGTTTTTCGACTTTGGGTAAAAACTTTCGGTGCATGTTGTACCAAAATGAGTATAAAAGGCTTAATCAACATAGGTCCGAACTTCAATAGTTTCCGAGATATAACGCAGTGAAAAATGAATTTTTACGGGGTATACCTCTGCTATCTCGAAAGCTATAAGAGTTACAATTAGAAATTGAGAAAAAAAATTCATATAAAGTTTTATTGTTTCTTTATAGTCTATTTACTGACATAGTCAAAATTTTGTTCACGCACTATCTTTGTCAATTTTTCTATGATTCTAATAGTAAATGACCTCTTTTTCGGAAACAGTAGAAGATTAGACCTATCTTGATTAAGCTTTTTAACTCATTTGGTCTGTACTATATGCCCTTAAAGTTTTTACCCGAAGTTGAACAACACCCGGTATATATATAACATACAACTAGTAAAAGTTAGAAGTATGGTAAATGTACAATACAAACTTCAATATCAAATGTAGCATAATATCAGATAAATTTGAATAATGTCAAAATAAATTAAATTCCAAATGTATATTGAAACTGTTAAATACCAACCTTGATTATTTTTTAGATAATAGTTTGGATGTAAAAGTAAATTAAAGTAAAATAAGAAAAATAGTATTCAAACAACAGGAATTACACTACAATTGTAAATGGTACTCCTAATATAATAGGGTTCATTGTAAAATCTAGACAGGTTAATGTGCACAGTAATATATCAGTTTTTTATTTCACATTATTTTACATTTAGATTTTGATATAAAGAAATAAATTCTGTATTTTTTGATACCAAAATTATAGAATTTACGTCTTTAATGATCTTAAAACCTAATTTAAAGATGTGTTAAAAGCAGGGATTGGAAACCGCAGAGAAATGGGTTCGGTTTGGGTTCAGGTTCAGAAATGAAAATAAAATTGGGTTCACGTTCGGTTCGGGTTCAGAAAAAATCTTTTTAGGTGGTTCGGTACCGGTTCAGTTCCGGTTCCGGTTCGAAAAATTAAAAAAATATGTATCTGAAATAAAAAAAATTGTACATACGAGTATGGTAAATAAAAGGCGATATGTTCAATAATAACAAAATAATATTACTCTATTAGGTACATAATAAAAATGAAAAACAAAATCAATTATTTTCATTAAAAATACCCGTACCAATAAATTTACTTTGTAAAGAAATTTTCATTTAATCTGATAATCAAAATGTGTGATATTTCTTCAGACATATTTGCTCGTTGAAGTTGCAAAAAGAATTTTAGTGCACAAAATGCCCGTTTCATACTAACCTGGTGTAACTGCTATCTCAATTTGCGCAACGTCACAGAGTGTAACAACTTTTGTTCTTCCCAAAAATTTAATATATTAGCAGTTTTTGGACGTCTTCACAATTTTTAAAAACTATGTACTTGTAAATTAGGTTTATTTTAATTTTAATATTTCTGCTTGGGCTTTTATGATCTTTCACTAGCTTTCTAATAAATCTTCCTCATCTCCAAATAATGAAATAAAATATTAAAAATGTAGGCTTTGTTTAAAGATAATTATTTCAGTACAAAACTAATCCTATTTGCAACTGTGTTACAGAAGTATTAAAACATGTTGGTTCAGTGAACTTAGTTTTTTGAACCCGAAAATAATGGGTTCAGTTCAGGTTCGGGTTCATATCGACCAAATAACAGTGGTTCGGGTTCTGGTTCAGGTTCAGAAAAAAGGTGAGTTCGGAACGGTTTTCGGTTCGGGTTCGGTTCGGTTTCCGATCCCTGGTTAAAAGTATGTCTAATTTGTGCTATTTTAAAAAATAATTATAATAATAATAATTATTATTATTATTATTGTCAAAAATATCAATAATCGCATACTAGATCTATTTTTGAAAATTTAATGCTCTCAATTCGGGATCGCATACAAAGCAGATTGGCACATCCAGCAATGGGTAATATGCCGATATATTTATTTATTTATTTATTTATTTATTATTCAATGCGGGATCTCTATAAAATTCTAAATTTCATTGAAAACGAATAATTTAGCGAAAATATTCTAAATATACCGCGCGAAAAATTAGTTTACATAATAAAATTAAACTAAAGAAGTATACAGGGTGATTCATCGATCTGTCCTCTCCTTATAACTCTTTTACTTTTATATCAGATAGCAAAACTCTTCAAATATAATTTATATGATTTATTATTGTCTATCTACGTACCATATGCATTTGTATACAGGATGCTCCGTTTAAGCGCAACAATATGTAACTTTATATTTCTTAATGGAACACCCTATATTTATTTACTTATTTTGATAGTAAATTAGATTCCCTTTAAAAAAGTATTAAGTAATAAGAGGTCTAAAATTATAAATTAAGAAGTTATTTACGTTCATAAAAAATAGTATTTCAGAGTGGAAAAAACCATAATATAATACAAAATTTTGATCCTTTTTTATTAATACTTATTTTAAACATTACACTAATTCCAAAGAAGCTTTTAAAATTTAGTGACAGACTAAATAATGCAAAATTATAATAAATGCTCGAAAACTTGTCCTTCAACTTCAATAGATTTTTCTATTATAAATATTATATTAACCATCTCATCTTTACTAAAATTTGTATTATTCATTTTCACATCAACATCAACAATGATAAACTAAGAGTATTTGGCCAACTTGTTTGTTTAAATTCGAAACAATTGATCAAATTATCCATAGCTTACTTTGTTAATAATAACATGATAGAAACATATCATTCAACGAATAAAAGTAAATAACTTCTTAATTTATAATTTTAGACCCCTTATTACTTAATAATTTTTTAAAGGGAATCTAATTTACTATCAAAATAAATAAATAAATATAGGGTGTTCCATTAAGAAATATAAAGTTACATATTGTTGCGATTAAATGGAGCACCCTGTATATAAATGGATATGGTACGTAGACAGATAATACTATATCATATAAATTGTTAAAGTTACATATTGTTGCGATTAAATGGAGCACCCTGTATACAAATGGATATGGTACGTAGATAGATAATACTATATCATATAAATTGTATTTGAAGAGCTTTTCCATCTGACTTAAAATAAAAGAGTTATAAAGAGAGGACAGACCGATGAATCACCCTGTATATCATAGATGAAAATAATATTTTTTTGCAAAAGAATATTACCATCTAAATCTCATCATGGCCAAATGAAAACACCTTCTGACTTCTTTATAGACTGTGTGTGTCTCTAGTTTCATCATAAATGTGTCTCGCGTCCGTCGTACGCGCGTGAAAAACAACGACAATCGACAACACGAAATTCAAATGAACAAATGAATCCGAATAACAAATGAGTTATGGAGCTGTCATACCGGGAATTTCACGAAAAAAGAGGGAAGCAAAACAAAGGCTCGGTGTGGAAGAGAAAGACAGCGTCCTCTGGTCGACACAGTAAATCATAGTGAAGCTTGGGCCTCCGGTGTGGCGGCCGCATGAGCGGCCTGCAGAATGAGGTGGGTAGTTGCTATGCCGAGGAGGCTGCCTTCCACTGCTCAGGGTTCGAAGAAGAAGATGCTACAGTACTGATAGGGACACTAGACGAGATGGGATAACAGGGTGTTTGTATGCCGGATGTGTACCTACCATGTTTCCCGTTTACAAACCGTGGACTATTGAATGGTTTGGTCGAATGGAAGTGGACTTTATTGTCTTATAATGAGAAAAAATGTTAATGTTCACAAGAGGATGTAGTAATGGTGTGAAAATGATATGATGTTTTTAAAGATGAGGGAGCTTTGAAGTTTTTACCTTCCGTCACCTTTAGGTAAGGAAGGTATTGTCTTTGGTCAAAAAATTCGGTGGTGAGTTTTTGATGAATAAGCACGTTTTAGGGTCCCTAGAATACGATTTTACTATTTTTACGATGATGTCTGTATGTGTGTGTGTGTATGTATGTATGTATGTGTGTCTGTGTGTGTGTGTGTGTGTGTGTGTAACAAAATTTTCGTCTACGATAACTGCCATACTACAATTCTAAAAATTATAATTCTTTCGTATTTCTCTTCGTTGCATCCATGTGAAGAGCTGATTAGATTTTGGTTAGAATTGGACAACCGGAAGTACCCTCATTTGAAGATTTTAACAGTTTTTCTTGAAAAAACTATGTTAAATATCATTTTTTCACATTTAATGTTATTATAAATATTAAAGAATATTTTATTCTTTATACGATTTGACTGCATTTTATACTTAATATTAAATGGATATAGAGTTAAAAAATTATAAAGAAATTAAATTTCATAAAGTAGCCATAGCTATGAAAACAACTACTATATTAAGAAAATTTTTATTGAAAGATGTCAGTGTCAAGTGAAATTGACATAGTGTGTGTCTTATAATATTACTGGAAATATAGGATCTTTTGCTTTCTGTATGTAATTTGTATAAAATACATACAACTGCTTTAAGGTAATTTACAAGAAATAATAATAATAATAATAATAATAATAATAATAATAATAATAATAATAATAATAATAATAATAAATCTTTTATTTCTGCAGATACATTACACTGTATATAGAAAACGTCACAAAATAATAATTTTCTGTATGGAATTTGCATAAAATACATGCAACTGCCGGAAGGTAAAGTACAAGAAATATAATATTTAGCAAGGAACTTTCTGTATGAAATTTGTACAAAATACATAGAAGTGACGGAAGGTAATGTGCTGGCCACATCAGATTTTTACCTTCCGTCACCTTTAGGTAAGGAAGGTATTGTCTTTGGTCAAAAAATTCGATGATGAGTTTTTAATCAATAAGCACGTTTTAGGGTCCCTAGAATACGAATTTACTATTTTTACGATGATGTCTGTATGTGTGTGTGTGTGTGTGTGTGTGTGTGTGGATGTGTGTGTGTGTGTGTGTGTGTAACAAAATTTTCGTCTGCGATAACTCTAATACTACAGTTTCAAAAATTATAATTTTTTCGTATACTTCTTCGTTACATCCATATGAAGAGCTGATTAGATTTTGGTTACAATTGGTCAACCGGAAGTACCATCATTTGAAGATTTTAACAGTTTTTCTTGAAAAAACTATGTTAAATATCATTTTTTCACATTTAATGTTATTATAAATATTAAAGAATATTTTATTCTCCAAACGGTTTGACTGCATTTTATACTTAATATTAAATGGATATAGAGTTAAAAAATTGTAAAGAAATTAAATTTCATAAAGTAGCTATAGCTATGAAAACAGCTACTATATTAAGAAAATTTTGATTGAAAGATGTCAGTGTCAAGTGAAATTGACATAAGGTACGTTCTATCGGTGTCAGAAATATTCCTATTAGAATAAGAATATTCTTAAAGCAATAGAACGCTCAGTGGCAAATAACTGTCAAGTAAAAAATAAATACGATAGAACAGTGGGAGTGTTTGTGTGTTATTGTTAGTTAACAACAAAAGCTAACTTTGTATGTTTATTTTGGATCTTCAAAATGTTGTTATTACAGAGATTATAATTATATAAAAATATATTAAATAATAAAAATGTAAAGGAGGTATTTCTTTGAGCACAGTCTAATCTGAAGATTGACAAATGTAACAGAAAGGTACGCGCGACAGTCGGCTAGTACAATTTTGAATTTATATCCAATCTATATATCTTCCAACCAGCGCTTCCAGCTCTGAAGTTGGAATGATTCGTAGGAATATTCAGATTTTTTTGACGCAAAAGAACGATCATTGAGGTTCTACTAGAAGAAGTAGTAAGATTTCTGACACCGATGGAACGTACCTATAGTGTGTTTGTCTTATAATTTTACTGGAAATATAGGATCTTTTGCTATAAATTTTCTGTATGGAATTTGCATAAAATACATGCAACTGCCGGAAGGTAAAGTACAAGAAATATAATCTTTAGCAAGGAACTTTTTGTATGAAATTTGTACAAAATATATAGAACTGACGGAAGGTAATGTGCTGGCCACATCAGATTTTTTATTTTGTTATCGAATCAGCCCGTCAATATTTTCGTGAAGGACTTCCTGTATTTTAATTTATCAGTAAAAGCTTTTTACCTCTCGCTAAGAGAGGTATTGTATTTATGCTAAAAATCGCATATCCAGATTTTAGTGAATAAGCACGTTTTAAGGTCCCTAGAATCCCATTATAACATTTTTACGATGATGTCCGTATGTGTGTGTGTGTGTGTGTGTGTGTGTGTGTGTGTGTGTGTGTATTTGTGTGTGGATGTGTGTGTGTGGATGTGTGTGTGGATGTGTGTGTGGATGTGTGTGTGGATGTGTGTGTGGATGTGTGGATGTTGGATTCACGATTTCTCAAATACTATAAGACTTAAGACATTTTTAACTACGGATTCCTCAATCTAACAATAATGGGAAGAGTTGATTAAGCTTTGGTAACAATTGGACAACCGGAAGTAGTAGTTACAACAAAAAAATCATCTAAATATTATTTATCGAAAATTTATGTAAATACTTATATTAAAGAACGTTAAATTCTTTATTCGATAAATATAAATTCATTATTATATCTTCTATAGATTTAGAGATAAAGAAATGCATATAAAATAATTTGATGTAAAAATCTCAGATCAAACTACTACAAGGCAAGAAATTCAAATATTTGTAATTGACACATAAATGTCACTGTCGAAAATATTTGTATGCCATTGTCAAAAATATATGTACATTATTATGAAGATTATGAAAATAAAAAAAAGTCAACAACGCAAAAGAATATACGGAAAAAGAATATAAAAGGAATTTGCGAAAAAATGACGAATATAAAGAAAAAGAAAAGGAAAGTAGAAAAAGAAAATTTCAGCATATTGGATATAAAGAAAATGTATGTATTGTACATAATTTATATTAAAATATCCCATAGATTTTGCAAATATATGTGAGAATTATTTTGTAGTAAGACATGAAAATATGTATTTGTATTTAAAAATATTTTTCGTTTTATGCGTACAACCAGGTAATGTCGGGTAAAATATCTGGCGAGAAGTTATGTGCTGGCCACATCGGATTTTTAATATTAAAATTAACCGAAATAATTAATTCGTGGAATGAACTTGACTTTGGCTTATGGTTTGGCTTAAGTTTAAAAAAGCTTGAGAAAGCAAGCCAAGCCTGACGTTTAAGAATGCTATATAATTCAAGCCAACGAAGCTTTACCAGTGGCGTATTAAGCAATATAAGCGCCCAAAGCCCCTTACATTTTGCGCCCTTTTCGATGATGAGTTTTTTTTTTTTAGATATAATAAATAGTAAATACACAAACTTTATACAAAATAAATGTACTAATTTTTTTAAAAAATAGTTGGATTACTTACTATAATCAAAATGAAAGCATTCAATCAACAAAAGGTAACAATATTCCTGTTTATTCAATAGAGAATGTAGGTAGGTATTTAGTAACAGAAACACACAAAAAAACAATTTGTTTTCATCACAGACCGTAAATAAGGAACGACACTTAAACAATGATCATATAAAATAAAGAAAATAACAACAATGTAAAGAGAAAAAAAACAATAAACACCGGTTAAACAGTCTCTTAACTTAACTGTCAGTTAAAAGAAAAACGTAGCATCGATATTATATCATAAGTTGTAAATATTACACATGTGTCAAATTTTTGATGCCACATTGTTCTTATAACCGACAGTTAAGTAATATACTGTTAAACTGATGATGAAAATACCGGACCTAAGTAAATTTATTTTTTCGAGCTTCGTTATTAATAAAAACTTCAATAATCTCTGTAAAGTCAAGATTATTTAACAACAAATCATTTTAAATAGCCTTTATGGCTAAACTCAATTTTGTGTTAGAGAGTATTGATCAACTCTGAATTCTTTTAAAAGTAGAAATGTTGACAATGACCGTTCTTGCGAACAGTTGGTAACTGCTTTGCGTAACACGGATCTTTACTTTCATTTGTGCTTTAAAACTTAGTAAGTTATTTGTTATTTGACTCATGCTGTCCTCCGTCCCGTCGCCCCTAAATATTTTGCGGTACAAGCCCGGACTTCATGGGCTTGTAGGATAATACGCCACTGAGCTAAGGAAAATTATTTTTTCTACAGTCAATAAACGAAGTAGGGATTTTATGCTTACATTTGTCAACGCAAAATATCAATTTACTGCCTGTGCACAACAATACAGAAAATACGCTCATTCTCTGAATTTTCAACAACCAGTGACAGAAAAAAACTATTTTGGCTGCATTTTAATAAAAGCTTGTTTTTTTAAAAAAAGTTTATTTATTAATTAATCTTACGATTAATCCTAACTTTGTCTAATTTAACCGAAACCAATATAATCTGTCCAAAAAAAACCTATCAAATTTCCTTCACAGTTTCCTAGATAATTAAATGAGGACAGTGATATTTCGCATTGTTTCCCAATGGTAGAATAATAAATTCTTAACTTAAGAAAAAACCCTTCCTTAGTTTCATCAGATTCACTCCAAGCCAAGTTTAATGCCCGCTTGCAGAAACGTTCATCATTTCTTTGATTAGGTAACGGATCATCAAAATTAACATATTCGAATCAGTTTCCTTGTTCTCATCACATTTAAATCACTGCTGTCAAAAAATTGCATTGCATTTACATATATCGATGATCCGTTAACTAATCAAAGATTTGATGTACGTTACTGCAACGGGGCATTATCAATTAGCTTAGTTAAAAACAACATTTTTCAAGCTTCTCATAAGAATTATTGTTGACGAGTCTTACAAAAACGTCATTTTATAAAATCAATCCTAAAATTTTAAATCTTTAATTTGAAGCCCAAGCTAAACTTTGCTTTCGTCCATGTCCATGACAAATAGGGCTGTTGCAAGAATTTTTATATGACTTCTAAGTATTAAATTTGAAAAAATATCATTATTTAAATAGTCTCAAATTTTAAAAATCACTGAATTTGGATAATATTTTGAAAAAATCACGTGATCTGAAACAGAATGTGACATCGCAACACATACACCTCCATCCGCTCCAAATGATCCCTTTATAGTGTCAAAAGTGTTATGATAAGTATATTGTCAAATTTGTCAAACAAGTGTCAAATTTTTGAGTTCGGTACGTTAGATAATAAAAAATTCAATATAAAATGAGTAATTTACAGTATCGTACGCTTCTTGGAAAATTTCTGCTAGGAGCAAAAACCTACTATTGAATTTATAAAAATGCCAAAAGATGCGAAGAAAAGAAAATTGTGGCTAGAAGCAATAGGTCGAAGAGCTGATAGTTGGATTTTTACATTTTATTTTACCTTAAAGTCTGCTTTATAGACTGCATAGAATAGAATGGAATAAAATGGATTAAGGAATAGAATTGAATAGGAATAGAAATTTTTAAGACCATTTATAGATTACTCGTACATGGAATGGAATAAAATGTCACTTTTACGCTAATTTCACTGTTTGTGAAGTAGATATATGTCATCAAGTATGTCATTTTGACAATTGTATGATTTGTGACAGAATGATTAATAAATATTTATTAATTATAACTACGAGAAAAATGAAAAGTACGGATAGCTATCAGTTTTTTTAAGTACACCTGTATGAGTGTAACCTTATTTACGAAATATCTACAAAAAATTACACGGGAATCACAAAAATTGTATTGGAGTAACTCAAAAGGCATAGGAACAGGATTGGAATAGAACAAGAAATAAAATTTGGTTATTTCGTCTATTGTGTTATTCTATTCCATTCTATGCAAGTATAAATGCATATGCACTGGTTTATATTTTTATTCCCTGTGCTATTTTATTCCATCTTATTCTATGCAATCTAAAAAGCCTGCTTAACTCTTTAATACCCCTTATTTCGGCAGCAGTAAAACAATCGTTTTCTGATATAAATTCAGCCACCATCCAGCTATCGACTTTCCGTAAACTGTCCGACTTAGCTTGAGTGTAGTCTGTTTTAGCCATTATTACTTTATTACTCATTTATAATGGAAAGTCTCAGCGTCAAATGTCAAATTAGAAATTTGTTATTAACATGTGACAAACTAACTCCTACGTTTAATTATCTAAATAACAAAACAAAAATAAACGTAGGTGATGGAAAGCTGGTTTTCTATTGGCTGTCAATGACATAATGTATGTGCTTCTACGACACAGGAGTGGAGGGGTTGTTTTTCATGACTATTTTTGGCGCCAATCTTTATATTTAATTATTTGTGAAAATAACTACAAATTATTTAAAAAATAATTATTAATAAGATAAATATTGCATAAACTTTGTTTTAAAATACTTTTTGAAGAATGTGAAACAAGCTCATTAAGTTTGAAATTATTATTTTATGCCAAATAACTTGGCTTGGTGCATCATTTACTAAAATAGGTATATTAAAATTAATACAGGACGGCAAGTATAGGTAACACTATTTGCATAAAAATATTAAATGTATTGAAATATTTTGCAAGGTCACACCAAAAAGTTTTTGTTATTTAAACTATACCCGTAGGTCAAAAATTAATAATAAAGAAAATAATCATTTGTTCCAATTTTTTCAATCGCGCTGTATGAAATGTTCCTTATAATGAATACGCATACATTGGGATCTCGTAAACTACGAGTATAAAAGATAAGAAGTTAAATTTCAGATTTAAGCTATTTTTTTTCAAACAATTTCAAAGAGATTCATTACACAGTCCACAAAATGATCCTGTTAACCCTGAACACGGCCACGTTATGGTAGTTACGCAATGCACCAGCTCTAGCTCTAGCTCAGGCTGTTGCTCCGTGGATGACTGGCGGGTGACACCCGCTGCCCAGCTAATACCGCGGCATGACTGGCACGCCGGACTCTGCTCGGCCGCATTGTGCTGCTAAACAGCTCGCAGCAGGCGCCACGACGCTAGAATGTGACCAGGTTCCACTGCCTTGTTAGAGCCAGAAAGCAGGTGGATACAAAGTATACAAAGTGGTGAAGGTTAGCGCAATTGCAAGTGTAATAAAGTACCATGCTATTATTATCCAGCAACAACCATTTACAAAGGGAGATTTTTGTAATCTACCTAGCTATATAAGTAAGAATTAACACGTTTAGTAGTAGTAAAAGAGTTTTGTAGAGTCTATTACAGATCACTAAATTACAAACATCTTTCATGTTTAAAAGTTTGTGTGTACATTGTCTTTTCGTGATGTAACATGACGCTACTTATTTAGCATTTTCCCAACTTTAGGGACTGAAAATAAAGAAACTTTATCGCCACAACTCTTATATCTGCTCTTGCAGTTTGGCACAAAACACTTTCTTTCCATTTTATAAATTCACGTCGTCGTGTCAGCTGTCAGCCACCGCCAGCCATGTTGGCCTGCCTCATCCTATCTCTCTCTCTCTCTCTCTCTCTCTCTCTCTCTCTCTCTCTACCCTCTCTGTCTTTCATGTTACATTTTGGGGGACACTTTTTAATAGCGACTAGATACGATTTGTCCACTCCTTAGTTATTATACTTCGTGGTTTACATATTATTGTTTATATAATTTAGAAATATATCGGCATTTTTGGGATCCGCCGTACACCTTTACAGTTTGCCCTTACATGTACCATTAGTGATGCACGACGAGGCGAGAGTACTTGCATTATGCGAGACGAGAACGAGAGCGAGATTGTAGTTTAAAATTCGAGGCGAGATCGATATAACAACTGCGAGAAGCGAGACATCTCGCGAGAATCTCGCGAGATTTCTCGCAATAAAAAGTATTTGTAACTTTATAGCTTTGATTCATAAATTCAATGAAAAATGCACCGTACAAGGAGTGAAGTCAACTCTAATTCGTGTATAGAATACGTGAATGTGAAAATTATATGAATTTACTATAGTTTTTGAGTCTATGAAGAGTCAATTGGTATCGGTCCCAGAGCGAGGAAATGCAAAATAAAGACATAATCAGTTTTGCATCCAATAGAACTAGTTTCCTCCAATATTTCAGCCCCTAATTCACCCCAGTTAAAACCACGGTTAATAAAATTCTTGCCGACCCTAAAAAGTAAAGGATGTTATATTAAGCGTCGATAGGAGCCAATACGGAGAAGCGGAGTGATTTGTTGTCGGTGGGTTACCAGTGTAGCGGTGTTTTATGACTAAATCTTACTTAAATAGTGGCATATATTTAATGAGAATATGTAGGTACTTTTATTTACAAAATAGTATAGTATGTTATTAGGAGTAGAAAGCGGTCTTTTTGTGTTGAACCCAGCTATTGCGGCCGAGGCGCTAGCCGAGGCATGGCAAGCTGGGTAAAACACAAAAAGGGCGTTCTACTCCGAATGACATATACAATTTTTTCTTCAAGTGTTTCAAAGAATTTTTTTTTATTTTTTTTTGAATTTTTTTAATTGTAGTGTTTGCAATTTCAGCCAAAGCAGGCTGTGTACACTACAAAAAAAAACAACTGTCAAATAACAATTTTCAATATAATATGTGTTGCTGTGACAACTGCCGCCGCCAGAGGTGAACTAAAACACTAACATTTTTTTACTAGTACAACAATAACAACATTTTTGTACTAGTAAAACAATGAACATCTTCTATAGTGTATGTACAGGAGCATAATATGAATATTATATTACGCTTGAAGAAAAAAGAATTTTTTAATGTTAATTCGTTTTGACAGAATGTATTAGCAGATGTGCGTATTGAAATAGTTTAGAGATCACAATTTGGTGATAAACTGGATATTTTGGAGGTAAATTAAATTATTTACTAACTTATCACATTTTCTGGTGACCGTAAATGAATAAACATTATGTTCGTATTGAAAATTTGGTGTTACACTTATACGACTGCAAAAATACGGAAAACGGTGCGATTGGTGCGAACTTGTCTCTTATGGTTAATTTGTTACGTATATACGTAGTGCGCAAGCGCTTATTTTTATAGCGAGACTCTCGTGAGAGTCTCGTGCGAGAACGAGACGAGACCCAGAAAAATGTGCGAGAACGACAGCGAGATCGAGATTACAGATCCGAAAACTAGACGAGATCGATATTTTATATTTCTCGTCTTGTCTCGCCTCGCTGCATCACTATGTACCATGATCAAAGTAACACGCAGAAATGGGAAAAATGAAAAAAACTTGTACAAATAGATGTTAACTGGAAAATAGTTGAATTTAAAGTTTAGAATCCTCCTGTAATTAAATATGCATGAAGGAATTATTTAGCAATTACGATCGACATTCTATTAGTGATTCCCATCCCATTCCAGTGCTTGTACCTACGTAAGACAACAGAGTAAAGAGTAAATGTTAACGGTTTCAAGTCTTGGACAGAGTGTACTTAGTTGCAGTGACATTTCTTCGCTACCACATCAGTCTTGCTTTACTGGCAGCACGGGGAGTTAATTTTTCTCCGAGCTGCATAATTAATGACCGCTCCAATGCCGAGCATTCGAGGATCGCCGGGTTATAATGGATTGATTGATACGTGCGCGGACACCAAACCACGCAAGCGAGCGATGTCTCAGAAATTAAATTAATTAGACCGCTAATGAACAGGTCGTTAGAGAATTAAATAAGAAGAATTGGTTCATTTATAACTCTCATATGTATATATGTCGTAGTACTGCATTCTACATTCTACTCCGAGTCTGAGTAAGAGAGATTATCTACCAGACATTTGTTTTCTGGTTTTAATGTCTGTGATGCTTAACTTACAATGGGAGATAGTGAGGAAATGACGTTTTAGACGGCATAATTCGAAAACGGAGACAATCTCAGACTAATTTAACATCCATTTTAAATGCCACCCAAGTTTAGAATTTACTAAACAGGTCGTTTCATGTTTTCACACATTAATGACCAATTCTTGTTTTTTCTCATTCTCAGCTACAACCAGATAAGCATGAAATATATACCATTTATAATTTTTTTCTCCCATATATTTTTTTAAAATGAGACAATATGGAAAAAATGTCAGGTTGTGGATGTAATCATGCAATTTTTTTTTTAGTCAATTGTTGCATAGTTGTTCGTGGAAGATACCCTTTGGCTATTGGGATTATCAAGTATCAAGAGATGGCGCTGATCGCATTAAACAATGGTACACTTTTTGATGATATTTGTAAGCGTAGCATTCCTGTCAATAGTGTTTCTTTAGTTTTCGTATTATTTTCTTATTTATAAGTATTTTTTATTTATAATTCAAGTATGTATAATCGAATTTTTGTAGTCATATAATTGTAATTTTAAGTAAATGTCAAATGTGTACCACTGTTTGTAGTTCTAATATCCACCGCTAGTTGCTACTATGTGATTGACATGTGACATGGTTTTGACTTTTTGATATTTGAAGTAATTTATTATATTATATCGAGTTCATTTTAAGTACTATATGTTTTTAATTTAGAAGATTTATTATTTAATGCATTAGACACACAAAAATTACCTTTAGCATGAAACGTCAGAATCATATCACACGTCAGATACGAACCCTGCAGATCTACCTTGATTCCAAATGATAAAATTATTACTTATTAACAGACGTTTTCTTCCACTCAGTTGATTTTGACATGGTTGTCAACGTGACGTGCACGTACTCTATTGCACGGTGTAGTATCTATAGGTGAGTGCACGACGTATTCCAATGCATTACGAAAAATGGCTAACTAACTGGGCTAGTTCATACAGTTTGCCGCTAGATGTCAGGTTTTGTTGCGACCCGGTTTTTACACAAAATATTTAAAATATTAAATTATTCATATATAACGCATAATATTCTATATTTTGGATCATTACCTTTTATCTTTTGTCAGTTCTATGTATGTATTTTGTACAAATTCCATACAAAAACGTTTCTATACTTCCAGTAAAATTATAAAACAACATATGTCAAATGCACTTGACATTGACACCTTTCAATCAGAAATTTATTTTAGTACTTGTTGTGTAGCTGGCTGCCGCTAAATTGCACCGTTTGACACCTTCAAAAGACTATATTTCTCTTTATTTGATCCATACCTTGTTGTGCATCTTGTAGCAAAACATTTTTTGTCAAATGGTAACGGTTCGCGTTAGTGCCATTTGGTTTCCCAGTTAATTAGCCATGTCAACGCATCTCGTGCTCTAACCTATAGTACTACACCGTGCTCTATTGTAAAGAGTCACTTTTTTGGCATTTGTCAAAGACTACTTTACGGTCGCTTTTACTTAATAATAACAGTATTGAAAAAATCGTTGTCGCTCATTTTCTTGCTCAACAATTTCATTTCGGGAGGATGCTAGACGCTGATAAACACTTAAATTTATAAACACGGACTTCATTGATTTAAACCAAAGTTTTATTTACATGAGAATCTAATTCATTAGTCACGTGACATGTTTTCCTCCAATTAACATTCAGAATCTCCCTAGTTACATATCTATCACAGCGGGGATAAAACAAAAAAAATATATCACATTCATATTCGTTTCTAAGGGATTTGTTTCCTTTGTTTACATTGACAGTTAATTTTGAGTATAAAAATGTGCGAGAATCGTTGGATCGATATCAATAAATGAACATAATAAGGTAAGGTTGAAAAAAATATTCGGAACTGCAGTCAATTATTTCTTTATTTTCAACTACGCTGACGTTTCGATAGTACAACTATCTTCTTCAGGGCTAGTTGAAGTCATATATAAATATTGATAAAATGGACATTTCACAAAATATAATATAGGATTAATAAAGTAATTATAATCAGTCACAAATTTATAAAATAAAATAGTCTAGCTGGAGCTATGGTCACGTATGATTTAAGGGTGATGAATTCATCACCCTTAAATCATACGTGACCATAGCTCCAGCTAGACTATTTTATTTTATAAATTTGTGACTGATTATAATTACTTTATTAATCCTATATTATATTTTGTGAAATGTCCATTTTATCAATATTTATATATGACTTCAACTAGCCCTGAAGAAGATAGTTGTACTATCGAAACGTCGGCGTAGTTGAAAATAAAGAAATAATTGACTGCAGTTCCGAATATTTTTTTCAACCTTCATATCCCATCAGTCGACTATCAACAACCTTTTCATAATAAGGCAATTTTAAAATGAACCATGATTTAATACAACATATGAAAAGTTAAGTTAGCAGCACACACAATGTGTCACAAAAATTCATTATATTCTTTCATTAAATATAAGCTCGTGATATGATTAATAATAAAAGATATTGCCCGTGACACCCAAGCACAACATTTCACTCGAGAATATCATCGATGATAATCATATCATTTGTTACATTACGTATGATTATACTTATTATTAACTATTGATTAAACTTAACATTACTGAACAATTAAACTAAAAATTAAACAAATTATATTGTTACACAGTGGGCTGGCGATGTGCCAACACCCAAAACTAAAACACTACATGTTCCGACAACAAAGGTCTTCACGACGTGACAAACTAATGCAGACTATCTCAAAAATAAAGCGTTATGTCGAGGGGGTGCAGCGTACAGGGTAAGGCATCCATTATCTATCAACCCTACACGTAAACTTGTAATAACTTAAATACTTAATTGTCAACACATAACTGTCAAAGTCTTCTGACAGCTAGACTCAACAAAAACCCACGGTGGGAAAATGATAATTATTTCTAAACAGAATTTTGACTAGCAAAGATAATAAGTTGAAATATTATACCTGAACTATAATTTAGAAAAGTTTATAGAAAGTTATTTATTTGTGAATTGCACGTACCCTTGCCTTATTACAGAAGGAAGTGAAAATATTTTAGACGCAGTCGTTATTTTATTGTTTATTTAAAGAAAAATCTTTCAACTACAATTGAAGTTTCGGATCCCAGTATATGTAATTATATGTATAAGAAACATACCCTAAAGATGGATCACTATAATCCGAAATGTCGGTTGCAGTTGAATGATTTTTCTTTAAATAAACAGTAAAATAACGACTGCTTCTCCAATATTTCCTTGATTTTATAATACCAATCGATTAAAATTAATAATGATGTCTTCACTTTAAGTTTATAAAATATATTGACAGTAATTACTCTGTAAATGCCATGAAATATTTCGTGCGCCGTGGTTTAAAAAACTTTAGATTTGGCCAAAAAAGATCACCATTACAGCCTTTATACTCAAATGACTATTATCTAAAACCGCAAAACACACCCAAATTAAGGTTACCAGCTATTACTGTTTATTTGTTTTTTTGTCATCCCTACAGCGGATGGACCGTAATATTTTAACAATGAAATTATAATTTTATATGTAGCAATATACACAACATAACTTTAATTCGCTTTAGGTATTTATTAATGAAAAAAAAATAAAAGCTGGTTGCTTCCCATATGTAAGGAGGACAAAGGAATACAAGCAAGTAGAAATAAGGACATTTGGAATTTTTAAAAGAGGACGGTTAGTGATACTCATAATTAAAAAAAGATAATAGAAACAAATTTGAGCTTATACTGTCAAGCAATTTATCAGGGTTATAATAGCAATTCAATTCTTCTTTCTTGTTCTTAGGGCCCGTACTTCCATCCCTTGGTGAAGTGTCAGGTAATTTACCTGCCAGATAAGATAAAAATCTCGCATCAATATTATAGCGTAAATTGTCAAAATTATACACGTGTCAAATATATGATGCCATATTTTTATTTTATCTGGCCGTTAAAGTACCTGACACTTTACCAGGAGATTGAAGTAGCAGCCCTTAGTCATGCAATGCTGACAAGATCGGCCTTGTTTCCTGCAGATGTAAAAAAAATTGAAGCACCATGCAAAACAAAGCCATATCTTTTAGAAATACGTATATTTAAATCCAAATCATGGTTTCCAATATACGAGCCCACCCTACCCATAATATTTTTCAATTTAAAGAGATAGAAGATATTATGCGCAATGCACGATGCAATATGACAATTTTTAACAAAACAATGCCATATCTTTTAGAAATACGTATGTTCAAATCCAAATCATGGTTTTCAATTTAAAGAGATAGAAGATATTATGCGCAACTGAGATCTGCGCATAGTAAGAACAATAGGGTATTCTCTGAGGATTACTAATATTAAAAATTTATTAAAAATATTAGGGTTGATAGGTAAACAACAGGGAAAAAACAAAAAATCATAATATAAATTGATTGTTATAAAAGATATAAAGCATTTAAATTTTGCTGATGTACTAGATGACCTTCCAATGGGAGACCAGTTGAAATCCCTACTCCATGTTCGAATGTGATAAGACGCCGCATGAACCAGTGATAGCACACCGCTGGTACTGTACAACTAGTACGTCACTATTACGTGACACAAGAATATCAAATTTTAAAAATTAATATCTCGCTTAATAAAAGTAATTTTTTACTCGGGTTTTCACAGATACTCTTAGATATAACTGTTCTTTAAGAAAAAAAAATAAAAAAAATATGAGAGAATAGCCTATTGGCGGGAGTCATGGATACTCGCTTGTTATGATATCCATGGCGTTTGTTTATAAAAAATTTTGACGTAAAATGTGAGAAAAGTCTCAGAGAAGTTAAAAAAAAGTTGTCGAAAGATGTTACAAAGCTTTTTATTGAAGCTAAAAGGTCTAACGATGCAAATTTTCACCGAGAATACAGGTATTTTAATGACTACAATAATTTTGCCGTTTTGTTTGAGAGCCCAACTAGCAGTTGTTGGCGCCATTTTACTTACTATTTGCAGCGATAGAAAAAGATCGCCGTTAAATTAAAAAGGTCTATTGGTAAGACTTTTCTACAAATTTCTTTCAACTAGCTTAAAATATACATTTTAATCTTACAAAAACTGAATATGTTATTTAACTATTCCGCCATTTAATATTGGGTCACGTCGCCTTTATTAGTAATACTAGTTTTAATTTTATTAAACATTGTATCTGTCAAATCCATAAGATGTAATTGTATATTTCATAAAATGGACAATGGACATCCACTTCATGAACTAAAATCCCGTCCATTCCATATAACTATTTACTTACTTTTCAAAAAAATACCAAAAATAACGTTACCTAACGCACAGAACTCATCAACAATAACCTCCCGAGTTTTCCTAAAGTAAGTTTTGCGCGTTAGCAGTCCAGGTGGCAGACAACTTTGACATTACATTAGGAGTAGCCGCTTCGTAAAGTGGATGTCCTTTTCATGATACGGATAAATGTACAATCTTATGGGTTCGACATATCCATATGTTTTGGGTCTTGCAAGATAGGTTTTACTGTAAGAAGTTGTTTTTCATTATACCAAAAGTAAAGGGTCTCGGTAGAAGTCAAACCTGAACTAAAAACTAACCCTTAAAATGCGGGTCTAACTATTATCACCCGTCATTTGGCCTACAGTTTTTTACCTTCCGTCACCTTTAGGTAAGGAAGGTATTGTCTTTGGTCAAAAAATTCGGTGGTGAGTTTTTGATGAATAAGCACGTTTTAAGGTCCCTAGAATACGATTTTAGTATTTTTACGATGATGTCTGTATGTGTGTGTGTGTGTGTGTGTGTGTGTGTGTGTGTGTGTGTGTGTGTGTGTGTGTGTGTATGTGTGTGTATGTGTGGATGTGTGTGTGTGTATGTGTGTGTGTATGTGTGTGTGTATGTGTGTGTGTATGTGTGTGTGTGTGTGTATGTGTGTGTGTGTGTGTGTGTGTGTGTGTGTGTGTGTGTGTGTGTGTGTGTGTGTGTGTGTGTGTAACAAAATTTTCGTCTACGATAACTAATACTATAATTCCAAAAATTATAATTCTTTCGTATTCCTCTTCGTTGCATACATATGAAGAGCTGATTAGATTTTGGTTATAATTGGTCAACCGGAAGTACCGTCATTTGAAGATTTTAACAGTTTTTCTTGAAAAAACTATGTTAAATGTCATTTTTTCACATTTAATGTTATCATAAATATTAAAGAACATTGTATTCTCTATACGATTTGATTGCATTTTATACTTCATACTAAATGGATATAGAATTATAAAATTATAAAGAAATTAAATTTCACAAATTAGCCAGCTATGCTAGAAACAGCTACTATATTAAGAAAATTCTGATTGACAGATGTCAGTGTCAACTGGAATTGACATATTCGTAGTATATATGTGTTGTAATTTTATTCGAAATATAGGATCTTTTTGCTCAAAACTTTCTGTATGGAATTTGTATAAAATACATACAACTGTCGAAAGGTAATGTTAGATTCTACGAGCAAAATTACATAAGCATACCAATTTTCATAAGTTTTGAACAACTACTACAATCTCCAGAAGGAGAAGTCTGAAAATGGCCAAAAATCGCAAAAAAAAACTAAGGTGTATGTACTCCTTGCGATTTTTTCAGTTCTTTACGATTTTAAGGAATGTTTAATAATTAATGTATACGTTGGAATATTATGATGAAAATTGGTATACTTCTGGTTTTTGGTACGAGGAATTTACTGGTGAGGTCGTTGAAGGCGTACCGCACACCCATTTTTGGCTATGAGGATGGTGTGGTTTAAAGAAGGGACGAAATTTTTTAAAAAATTAAAAATTCTGAAATTTGTATTTAAGTAGTTTAAAGGGTGTAGATTTAAGATTTTAAAACCACAGGTCGATATCTCTTTTCGTGTCCGAGATATTCGTCCTAAAATCTTTGCTCAAAAATGCCCATTTTTGGGTCATATCCCAAAAATGGTCAATTATACACCGCTGGCGATATCACCATTAGATTCTACGAGCAAAATTACATAAGCATACCAATTTTCATAATTTTTTAACAACTATTACAATCTCCAGAAGGAAAAGTCTGAAAATGGCCAAAAATCGCAAAAAATCTAAGGTGTACCCCTTATGATTTTTTCAGTTTTTGATGATTTTAAGGAAGGTTTAATAATTAATGTATCCGTTGGAATATTTTGATGAAAATTGGTATACTTATGGTTTTTGGTACGAGGAATTTACTGGTGAGGTCCTTGAAGGTGTACCGCACACCCATTTTTGGGTATGAGGGTGGTGTGGTTTAAAAAAGGGACGAATTTTTTTAAAAATTTAAAAATTCTGAAAATTTGTATTTAATTAGATTGAAGGGTGTAGATTTAAGATTTTAAAACCACAGGTCGATATCTCTTTTCTTTTTCGAGATATTTCATATTTTTTACAAAATAGTGAATACACCCTTTCTCTCGGTTATTATTGCATATATATATATATATATATATATATATATATATATATATATATATATATATATATATATCAATTTTTTACATTTAATGTTATTATAAATATTAATAAAGAACATTGTATTCACTAGACATACAAGAAATTTAGAATCTTTTGCAAGGAACTTTGTGTTTGGATTTTAGAGATAATACATAGGCATTTACGAAAATTCTACCGGTAGATACCGCATCTACCGACTGTGTTCAAAAACACAAGTCGAAAATTGTTCAATATCTACCAGATCCATCTACCGGATTCATGAAGAATCTAATCTCAAAAAAAGGTAGTGATGCAAAGCGAAGCGCGCGCGTTCAGTGAATATGTGTTCAAAGTAGAACCCTGCTCAATTTGTTAACTACATCAAATTTCTAATCTGTTTAAAATTTTCAATTTTTTTCATAGGTTATGGATTTAACCTATTTACCACTTGCGTTCTTAAAATATCGATTCCGGTAACTATACCCTGATAAAAAGCTGTTTACCGGTAACAGTCCACCGGTAAAATTTTCGTAAATACCTCATATAACTGACGGAAGGTAATGTGCTGGCCACATCAGTTTTTTTAGTTTTAAGTCTATAGTCATAGTAGGCAAAAAAAAATTGTAGAAATTTTTAACCATAGCCTGTATATATAAGGGCATATAGTACTGACTAAAATGAGTAAAAAAGGCTTTATCAACATTGGTCCGATCTTCAATAGTTTCCGAGATATAAGGTAGTGAAAATTGAGTTTTTACGAGGTTTACCTCTGCTATCTCGAAAACTATAAGATTACGACTTCAATTAAATAAGATTTTTTGTTTACCTTTCAGAGGTGAACTTAGATATGCTTTTGTTTTTTAAAGATATCAAATAATTGTACTCAGTAAAATGTAGCAACCTTGGCCAATATTTGATTTTCAAATAATTTCGTTACTATTAGAAATTGAGAAAAATGTTTCATATAAAATTTTATTGTTTTTACCTTCCGTCACCTTTAGGTAAGGAAGGTATTGTCTTTGGTCAAAAATTTCGGTGGTGAGTTTTTAATGAATAAGCACGTTTTAAGGTCCCTAGAATACGATTTTACTATTTTTACGATGATGTCTGTATGTGTGTATGTGTGTGTGTATGTGTGTCAGTGTGTGTGTGTGTAACAAAATTTTCGTCTACGATAACTCTAATACTAGAATTCCAAAAATTATAATTCTTTCGTATTCCTCTTCGTTGCATCCATATGAAGAGCTGATTAGATTTTGGTTATAATTGGTCAACCGGAAGTACCCTCATTTTAAGGTTTTAACAGTTTTTCTTGAAAAAACGATGTTAAATATCATTTTTTCACATTTAATGTTATTATAAATATTAAAGAACATTTCATTCTCTATACAATTCGACTGTATTTTATAATTCATATTAAATGAATACAGAGTTATAAAATTGTAAAGAAATTAAATTTAATAAATTAGCTAGCTATGTTAGAAACAGCTAGTATATTAAAAAATTCTGATTGAAAGATGTCAGTGTCAATTGACATATTCGTAGTATATTTGTGTTATAATTTCGAAACTTTCTATATAAAATTTGTATAAAATACATACAACTGTCGAAAGGTAATGTACATTTTATAGAAAATACATAGGCATTTACGAAAATTTTACCGGTAGATATACCGCATCTACCGACTGTGTTTGAAAACACGAGTAGTAAAATGTTACCGTGTTCGAAAATTGTACAGTATCTACCAGATCCATTTACCGGATTCATGAAGAATCAAATCTCAAAAAAAGGTTGTGATGCAAAGTGAAGCGCACGCGTTAAAAGTGGAAATGTGCTCAAAGTATGACTGCTCATTTTATTAACTACCTACATCAAATTTCTAACCTGTTTCAAATTTTCAAATTTTTTTAAAGGTTATGGATCTACACTGTTTACCACTTGCGTTCTTAAAATATCGATTCCGGTAGCTATAACCTGATAAACAGCTGTTTACCGGTAACAGTTCACAGGTAGAATTTTCGTAAATGCCTCATATAACTGACGGAAGGTAATGTGCTGGCCACATCAGATTTTTTTATAGTCTATTTACTGACATTGACAAAATTTTGTTCAATCACTATCTTTGTCAATTTTCTTCGATTCTTATAGTAAATGGCCTCTTTCTCGGAAACAATTGAATGTCAATTTAATTAAATGTCAATTTGACATCAAAGTTTGTATTCTTGAATCTTATTTTAGAAATGGAAACAAATTAGAAAACGGTGAATGTCAATATACTGTATCGTTCTTTATTGTTCTTTCTCCTTAACATTACATTTCAATATCAATTTTGACATCTTGACTTTTAAATCGAATAATGATCAGACTTACGTTTCTCTGTTCATAGCCTACTCCGAGTTAAGAATTTTATTGAACACACTGTATTAAAGACCGTAGTTAAATATTTTGACAAATAGAAACAAATATAGCAGATCCAACAGATCGTATGGATTAGATCAGATCCGGTCACGTGGACGCAGATTAGTTTATTCGAAAGAACACAAGTATCTGTCAAAACTAGTCATTAAAATGAACTTAAATTTTCTATCATTGTCTTGTTTAAATTTCTTTTGGAACCTTAAATGTAACCTCTTATCCTGATAGACTGGCATAAAATATGACAGATTCTTCTGCCGTTTCCACCATTTTTTAATCTAAAGTGATCTGATCTTTCTAAGACGGCACTGATCTGGATTACTTAGTCTTCGGGTGGGAATACTGATACGAGTTCGGAATAACATGCAATTTACTGATCCATGTAACATATAGATCTGATCCAATGCAGCGAAAGAATACGCCTTATATGTTGAAAATGTAAACCGGCCGAAGTATTATGAGTTTGGGCTCGTATTTATAAATACTAACAATTGTAAGTTCTCAATTTCAATAATTCGTATATCTATTAATTTATCCATCAATCAGTTTTCAGTAGGTATCGCTTTTCTTGACTACTAGTGCTTGCGATTCTATGACAATTCGATTTCACAGTGTCCGAACACTTCACTAGTTCGACAAATCAACATTGCTGCTATACATCACATTTCACATTCTTCTATCGATATCTCCCGTCAAGTTAGACGTTACTTGTATTGGACTATAACGCCACCAGGACACTCACAGTCTAAGCGCACTAGGATAAAAAGCTCGTAATTCCCAACAGTTGACCATGGGGAGATTGGATAATATGAAACAGAGCTTCTCAAACTTCCGGAATCAAATATTTATTAGCCTTAAGTTTAAATGATTTGAAACTCATTAATAACATAGGACTATGCAAAATTTGTAGTCTCAATACTTGTACTATTAAAATGCAATTTGTGAAAAACAAAAGTTGATAAAAACAATATTAATAAAATAGGTGATTAAATTTCTCGACTGTGGTGTAGTGGTGTAGATTAGGTGTTAACAAATATTCGAAATCTCAGTCATACAGATTAAATTCTTATAAAATTGACGTTTCGCTGTACACTTACACATACCTTACCTTCTTAAAAGCAAGTAAAATCTATTCTTAAACATAAAATCATACACACATCACATAAATATGTATATACATTTGTTTAAACGATCAGTTTAACAAACATCGTTACGATCCGTATTACGTACAAAATTTTAGCTGCTGGCGTAAAGCAATGAATAAATAAAATTTACATTATTTGCTGTTACACCAAAAAAATTAAATCTACGAAATCAGGTATACTGTTTTTGTTTTGTTCGTAATTTCCTCGTTACGTAGGTAAGTACATAGCATATTTAGGGACTGAATACCATACATAAGGGTTGCATTATGATACTTAATACTCAGTCTCATAATGAAATCATTAGAGTATTCAAATAGAGATTTATTATATTGTCATTCTGATATGGCAGCGTACCTACGAGTAATAGTACATTAAAAAAACAACTTTCATAAGGCACTCTGTTAACGTGTTAACAGGCCTCATGAAACATGTTTACATTTTATTTATTCTATTGAAATAATTTTATAATTCCATTAGATTTTATAAAAATTTGATGTGGACACCACACGACTTCCTTGTACGCAAGACCAACATGAAATATAGACCAAATTATAAAATTGCACGAATTTGACGTAATTTGATATTAACAATATTTATAAACCATAAAAAACCAAAAAGTATATAATTTTAAAATTTACATATCTCGCTTATACAAAGGGCTATGTAATAATATTAGTTGTGCTAGACGCAGAATTTAATTCTCTAGAACGATATTTGAAGCATTTATTTCTAAAATCAAAATAAAACCATTTTATTCAAGGAAAACTGTTAATAACTTCAGGTAGTATGTCAGTTAGCCTATTTTAACCAAAATCTACTATGTTATTCCCATTGACATAAAATGAAAAACTATTTTAAAATATAATCCAAAACTTTTCAAATTTATTTATTATAAGCTTCAAGTAATGTACCACTTCTGGAAATTATGTAATGACCAAAAAGAGAGGTGTACAACTAAATGTCATAATAGTCCTAAATACAAAATTTCAACTTTCTATGGCTTAACGTTTTTGAGTTCTGCGAGATACGTAAAGTACAGGACGTCACGACGAAATTAGTCAAAATGGATTTAGGGATTGTCAAAATGGATATTTCCGTTGAAATCTGAAAACCGATTTTTTTTCGCGATTACAATACTTCCTTTACTACAGTGTGTTCAAATAAAATTCCTAACTTGGAGTAGGCTATGAAGAGAGAAACGTAAGTATGATCATTATTCAATTCAAAGTCAAGATGTCAAAATTGAAATGTAATTTTAAGGAGAAAATACAATAAAGAAGGATACAGTATATTGACATTGATCGTTTTCTAATTTTTTTCCATTTCTAAAATAAGATTCAAGAAGAAAAACTGATTTCTTTAGACAACATTTTTGACAATATCTCATGTCAAATTGACATTTAATTAAATACTTTTAAATTAACATACGTTTCTTTGTTCATAGCCTACGCCGAGTTAGGAATTTTTTGAATATACACTGTATGTACAAGGAAGTAAAAATGCGACTATACTTCATTTCACGTAAGAAAATAGCGTTGGTTTAGATAGGGATATAAATTCTGCCCTTTGATTGGTTAGAATGCAAATATAGTTCACAAAAACGAAAAAAAAAACCTTACCTGTCAGTTGTCATTTATCAAATAAAATCTACAGAAAGTGATGTTTAACCATGTTTGGTTAGATCTTGTAATTTTTTTTACAGATAAAAATATTTATTATTCACAAAGTTTGGTTTGAAGAATTTAAATTGTTTATTTAATGTATGTAAAAACGGTGAGCTCTCAAATGCCATCTATTATTTTCTTAGTGAAATGAAGTACCTATAATCAAAATTGTGACTTGGTGTTTTTTATCAGTTTATTGATAGTGCTTTCTACTAACAATTTTAATTTCACAGATGAAAATTTATTGTTCACTGACAGCAGTTTGAAGTTATATGTCATATGTAAAGTTGAAATTTTGTATTTAGGACTATTATGACATCTATAGTTGCGCACCTTCCTTTTTAGTCATTACATAATTTCCAAAAGTGGTACTTTACTTGAAGCCTATAATAGATTTTAATGAAAAACTATTTTAAATATGTAATACAAAACTTTTAAAATTTGGTATATAAAAACTTTTGTCAATGGGAATAATATAGTAGATTTTGGTTAAAATAGGCTAACCGAAAGTAATATATTACCTGAAGTTATTAACAATTTTTCTTGACTAAAATGGTTTTATTTTGATTTTAGAAATAAATGTTTCAAATAATAGTTTCAGAGAATTAAATTCTGCGTCTAGCATAACCAATATTATTAAATTATCCCTTTGTATAAGCGAGATATCTAAATAAAGCATTCTACTTTTGGAAAAAGAAAAACGCCAAAATCAGTACGTTTATAATTCTTTTTAAGGACTTGTTTTCAGTGCGTTTATAGACTCATAAAAAACCGAAATATTAAGATTTTTATCTTGTTCAATAAATACTTAATTAAAAATAAAAATATTTACATAACCGAGATTCAATTTTTTATCATCATCACAAATTCCGAACTAAATTCATTTTTTCGATTTCGATTAGGATAGTAAATTGTAACAAGACAACAACAGAGATTCTATTAAGCAACCAGAATGCCATATATTTAAAAATATAATATGGCAATAATTAGCCCAGGCGAAAAACCCCTCAGTTATCAACCATTGAAAAACAACATAAATTAACCTAACCTCCCATAATTTTTTTTTTCTGAATTCGAGTCTCGAAAATTGGTAGTCGATATTCTTCTAAACATAACCCAACGTCCGGTTTTCTCGGGCTTTAGTTTTATGCGTTAGGTTAGGTTAATTTCTTCATGTTTCTTATTTTCATACATTGCATTAACCAATTCGCGTGTACTTGAGTACAGATAATAAATAAGTTATAATCTGTATAACAATTTATACATAAATAATTACATTTAAAATGTTTGATACCCACTGATACAAGAATAAGCTAAAGGGAAGAACTTGACTGGTCAACTGTGGATCAATCGGACAACACGTGGCGGAAAAAATACAGAATTTAAACATTCGTACGTGATTGTGTATGTCATGGTTATAATTACCATTGTTACTAGCATGATATCGTGTTGGCTGTGGCCTGAACATCTGAGCATCGGCGCATCTAATCTGGCGGCGGGATAAGCCTGCGATCCGATCGCAGATAAGCGATCGATCAGGAGATTTCGGTTCGGATGCTGTTCGGATTTAACACGCTTCAATACACCACTATTCTTTATTTTTCCTGCCTCGTTCTGCTCGTACGTTTACCTGCTAGTTTGCATTGCGACCAAGACCAAGATGACTAATGAAATTGATCACATCGTATCAGATATGTTGGCGTTTCAATTTTGTTGACTCTTCTAATAATTGGATTCGTTCATTAGAATTTGTAGTAATTAATAGGCCTGCCTTCATTTTATAACTCCCAGCTTGTGAAAAAACTGGTTAATGTAGTTAACAAGATAGTTATCATTTTAATAGTTAATTTAGTTACATATAAACAAATTTTATTAGTCACTTTTCATCTAAATATGCTCACTGATACAAATTTGTATTGAACTACATAGTTCAATATTTAGACACTAAATGCCAGCCATGGGCGCCCATAGGGGGGGGGGGGGGCAAGAGGGGGCGCTTGCCCCCCCCCTGGCTTTTCTCTGATTTTAAGAATTTTACAAGCAAAGTTACCATTTTTAATTGTTTTGCTACGGCTACTTATGTCGCATCCTAATGTCCTTACATCGCCCTGTTGTTTTCTTCTTTCGTTCTGTTTCCTAAAGTTCAAATCATCATCATGAAGTTAGCGTAAACTTCGCGCGCACATAATTTAAAAGATACATCCGCAGTACAAATTATAAATAAAAATATTACCAATACTGTAGCTGAAATTAATCGGGCTACTAGATTAGGAGCACAACAACTATCAAGTGCTACTGTTGAAAGCTATTTTATTGTTTCCCTTAAAATAATTTCTAAATATTCGGCACAAATATTTTGCAGGGTATTTCTGTTGATATGCTAGCTGTACAGAAACATATTAATCACTTATTGGATATATTTAATAAACATAGGAACTCTGATTTAGAAATAATTTTTCCTGAACTATTTAATAGCGCTGAAGAAGTTGCACAAAATTTTGATCTTGAATTAAAAATGTCGAGAGTCGCTAGTGGTGGAAGACAAATTCACCGTGCAAACTACGAAGCTAATTCTGTGCGAGAATATTTTAAAAAAGGAATTTTTATAATTTACTTAGATTTTTAATTAGTTCTTTAAATTCTCGGTTTTCGAAAGATGATAATGTTGCCTTTTTGCTCTATAATTTGCATCCGACTAATTTAAAACAAACAAACTATAATAATTTTACTAAACTAGCTCAAGAGATTCATTCATATTATAAAATTAACAATTTTTTTGAAGAAGCTTTAGCATGGCACGAATATTGGGTTTCAAATAAAGAAATGATTATTACTAAAGAAACTCCTGTAACAGAACTTTTACAACATTGTACATTTTAATTTAATTAATTTTAATTTGTCTTCCTCCAACTACATGCTCTGTGGAAAGATCTTTTAGCACTCTAAGAAGAGTGAAAACATGGATTAGATCTACTATTAGCGAAGATCGGCTAGACGGTTTATGTATGATGAGCCTTCATCGCGATTACATAAGCGAAAATAAAGAAAAATATATGGACGAAGTTCTAAATGAATTTGCCAAAGATGCAAGGAATTTTAAATTAGCATTTTCGGAAAAAGAATAAGTAGGTAATGTTGTTTATTCACAATCAGTTGGTAATATAACGATTTCTGACTTTTAAAAAGTTGGGAAGTTAGTTATTGTTAACCTTCGCGCCTTGGTCAGCTATCTTCGCCCTCGACAGTAATGAAACACTTTTCAACTCGGTTAGTAATGTACTATTACTGTATTGTAATTTTTTTCCATAAATATTTATGTTGTTTTATATTTTTAAGAACATACTTATTTTTAGTATATTATATTTTTGTATTCTTGACTTTGCCCCCCCCCCCTGAACAACATTGTATGGGCGCCCATGATGCCAGCCCTGACTGGGTACCAAAATAATAAGATGATTATTATTATAAGTTTTTTAAGGCTGGTTTATGTAAGCTGTAAATTTAAGAATTTACCTGGCATTAGCATTATGACTTTGCATTAAAAATTCGAGTATAAACAAATGTGTACTACGGTACACGTAGCTGTAACCCTAACATTAGCATTATGCCGTAACCCTAGAATGCGGCAATTTCTAAATTTTAAGTCATAACGCCGACCAATCAATAGTAGGTATATGTTAGTGCCCGATAGCTTGATTCCAGCAATTTTCGCGGCTATAAATTTCACGTTTGACGTTTGTTAGTTTTGAAAAATTGTCGTGAGTAAAAATGAGTGTCATTGAAAAAGATATCCAGTTAATAAAGTTAGTTGAACAATACAGAAATATTTGTTATAAATGACGATTAAATGTAAGCGCTGAAAATAAGAATATTAAAACACACTTATCACACAATTCAGTATATACAGTATTAATACAAAAAAATAACAAATCTAGATGACCGTCGCCTGGCCGAACCCGGTCACGCGTAATCCTCCTCCACGCCGTGATTATTTCTGCAAAAGAATTAACACATGAGAAATACTCAGTGAGGAGGCAATCATTCACAAAATACACGCACATCCACCACAAAGGAATGTATTGAGAAATCACACGAGAAATAACACACGTATGCATCAAAGTCCAATAGAACAGGGAAAATGGAATAAGTCACCTTATGCGAAACGCATACCTGCTACTCAATAGCAGTGTGGCCTCGGACTTACGCGTACATATACTCAAATGTACCTCCCATTACCACCCCTGAGCGGTGTTGTTTATACCGGCACCGAGACATGGTTGCACAACCAACGCTGCCATTACCACCCCTGGGAATAGGGAGCTACCCTAACCCGAATTCCGCTCAGGTGCTGATCAACCCTAGTGGCTTTACTTCGACCTTAGGGGAATAGTTACAAAACCAGGATAAAACTATCCCTGCCGTTACCACGCGGTCAATCAGCGAAAACCCGCGAGGCTAGCAATCGTGGACATATAGATCGCATTCCTGGTTACCCTTATAGCTCCCTCATCACATACCAGAAGCTCTATCGGGCATAACCGATCAACAAGGATTAGGATAAAGGACAACGCAGTAAAGTAAGAGAATAATCATAAAATCCGTATCTGCATTACTCTTGCTATCGTGGACTAAAAGTGAGTGTAAAACTCAACTCACCTGAATCACTATACAAATCAATCACTACGATATCGATGTTCTCACACTGAAATCTAGAAATAAACTGAAATAGAATACGTGAATACCAGTATCATCAAATGTAGCTCTTATCCAACAGCATCGGTTACGTACCTAAATAGCTAATTAGAGACAAAACATAATAAATTTAATAAAAATAATCTTACGCAAAATAATTACTGTGACATATTTATGATAAAAAAGACGTGTTACCTTAACATTAGCATTATGACTTTGCATTAATAATTCGAGTAGACAAATGTGTGCTATAGTATATACGTAACTGTGCAGTAACCTTAACCTTATAGCATTATTCCGTAACCCTAGAATGCGGCAATTTCTAAATTTTTAATTCATAATGCTAATGCCGACCAATCAGAATAGTATATATTAATGCCCGATGCCCGATATCTTAATTCCAGCAATTTTCGCGACTATCAATTTCACGTTTGACGTTCGTTAGTTTTGAAAAATTGTCTTGAGTAAAAATGAGTGTCATTAAAAAAGATATTCAATTAAAAGTTAGTTAAACAATACAGATATATTGTTGGAAAGAAGTAACACCAACTTGTTGAATGATAAAATGTATTGTAATGGATTACTCGGTGGTTGTAGGGCGGAGGTTTTATATAAAGGACAAAACTCTCATTGATGTTAATTTTATTTAAAATCCAGTATTTCGTGGTTATTTTAACACTTCATCAGGGAAACTACAACGTACAAAATTTGTTTAATCGAAAGAAAAGGTTAAATTATATTACAATTTTGAAAAGTACTTACAAATAGTTTTAACTTGATTAAAGATTTACTAACATCGAGAAACATCTCATATTTCCGCTAAATGCACGTTAATTTTATAAAAATACACATATTATTTTTTAAAAAACGAAATTTTAAATAAATATAAAGTTATTCATGTTCCATGTGCACATGGAGACAAATATTCTTGGTTAAGCTTCTACTTGCGATTCTTCGTCTTCTGTATTTCATGTAAAATGGCGTATTATCTCCAAGGCGCACTCTTTAACTTTTTTATGTTTTTATGTTATCATTTTTTTATAATTTATTGGAATCTTCTTACCATTTGCTTTCTTTGTCAAAAGATGCCTCATATCTCACTTGTTACAGAATTATTGACATTGACCCTTAGCGACTGATGACCCTGGGTGTCTTAGGATCTCTTTGATTTTACCTTTGGGAAAGTCCTATGGTTCATTTTATTTAAAGCAATATATTAAAAATCTGGTGTGGCCAACACAATATCTCCCGCCATGTACCGCTCGCGTCACAAGAAATATTAAGCTAATCTTTATTTTTGAGACCCCATGGGTTTCGTAGCCGCGTGCCTGAGTGTCAGGTCGCGAATCTGGGAAACCGGGTTCAATCCCGACCAACATGGCACAAAATTGACCCCTGTGGTGCACTGTCCACGCCAGCAATGAGTGCCCGTGAGGTGACGCCTGGTAAGCGCCCACACGGTGCAAATATTTCATCATTACCGATATCTGTGTACAAAGCAGATTGTCACACCCAGCAATGTGTAATAAACCGTGATGATATATTTATTTATTTATTTACTTATTTTTGGATTAGCGAATTTTACTCTAATTTTGGCAGTTTATATCTTAAAATATAGTCCAATCTAATCCAAGTAACGACATTTTTGATAATAAAATGATTAAATTTTAAATACCTGATAAAATAAAATTCACTAATCCAAAAATGAGAATTAGCTTAAACGTTTTGGTGAATCGTTAATTTTTATTAATCTAAATACATATCTACATATTTACATATGCTGGAAACTATTTATTTCCTTTCCTATTGTTCTATTTATATTTTTCTTTTTAAAACGTTACTATTATTAATTTGAAATGATTAGTTCTTTGACAGTGACATTTATCTGTCAGTTACATACATTTGAATAACTGCCAAGGAGTATTGTTTGTTTAAAGCGTAGGTTCCGGGATTTAAATTATAGATAATTTTATAAATTTATCCATAGAAAGTATTAATACATATCTGTAGAAAATTTAATAATCTTTAATTTTTATAATAACATTAACGTCGAAAACATAACATTTGAAGGTATTTTTCGAAGAAAAACTATTTTGAGCTTCTAGTAAAGTGCCATTTCCGGTTATCCGGTTTACACCAAAATCTAATGGGCTCTTTCCATTACAGAAAAAGAGTGGAGGATCCACACACACATACACACAGACATCATCGTGAAAATGTTAAAATTGGATTCTAGGGACCTTAAAACGTGGTCATTTACCAAAATCCCGATATGCGATTTTTAGCACGATCCCTATACCTCCCTTACCAAGGATAGCGGACGGTAAACACTGTGTTTAGAATCCAAAAATTTTTGAAGTAGTTATACAACGTGCATATTTTTAAATTACTAACTGTAGAAGATTTTTAAACATTATATTTCAAATTTTTACATACATGTTTGGTTATAGACATTGCTTATCTTATCAGGTTCAAATAAGAATCTACTGTACAAATTTTCATATACAAAATAGCAAAATACAACACTAAACTCCGTAGCTGCTGGACCACCATAACGGGTAGATACATAAAATTCATGTAAATTTTATTCTTATTCTTCCTGTCAAGAATTTCCTCTTCCAAATTCCTTTTCGGTATTGCAAAATTATCTAAACTATTTCTGCTTGATCTAAGCTGGGCAAATAACAAGGCATGCTGTAACAAAAGTGATAACATGAAACAGATGTTCCCTGGTAGAAAAATGACTTGTACGTGGTAGACAGATAGAGCTGCGGAATCTACATACGGAAATAAGTAAACCCTGAATGTAGCATAGCATGCGAGATAGAGGCGTACGCGTAATCAGATTCTGCGGTGCGGTGCGCTCCTTTATACCGACTCATGTGAAACAGAATCAAACTATTCCGAAATACGTCATAAAAACGACAAATTCAAGTACCAAATATGGGTCAGCGCGCATAAAAATCCACCAAACGACATCCGCTACGAAAGAGGATGAACGTGCCAGTGAATCCAAAACTTTTCTCCAGGGAATTTTCTCTCCTTTATTTAAGAAAGAATACGTAGTATACCAAAACGAATTACAATCAGTCAGAATAATATTTTATGTAATTGAAAGACAATGATATACATAATACACTATGTAATATTCGAATAACATAATCAAAGTGACCTAGGTAATTATCAAATTTTACCCTTTGTCACAATTTCACTAAATGTAGCATAAATAAAATCAAATTTGCCGTCAATGGAAATAATTCAAATGAGTACAAAAATTATTTTCGAGCACCAATTTTTTTGGACAGTGTTATATATTATATAAAAGATTATTTGAGCACCAAAAATAATAAATGACACTTGTATTACCAGAAATATATTTACTTGGGGCCGGTGTTACAATTCTGGTTAAAATTTTGTGAGTGTGATTATTGTGTCAAGTTAGGTTATAATTAAATAAAATATATCCATCACGGCATATTAACCATTGCTGGGTGTGCCAATCTGCTTTGTACGCAGATTAATAATTTGATAATGATGATGACATATTTGTACCGTGCGGGCATTTACCAGGAGTCACCTCGCGGGCACTTATTGCTGCCGTGGAGAGTGCACCACAAGGATCAATTTTGTACCATTTAAAATTCGAAATACTTGGCGTCGGTCGGAATCACTGGTTCCCCAGATTTTCGACCAGACACTAAGGCACGCAACTACGAGACCCCATAGTTTAGGTTAGGTTACAGTATATTTTAAAAAATTGCATGCGAAAAAAGTTTGTGTATGTTCAAATGTTGGGCCTCAAATAAAATTTGTATAATAAATGATATATCTGATGCTCAAATGGTAAAACAGACTACTAGACTCTAGAAACAGTGCGTTGTATTTTCAATTTAACATATGGCGACTATATGACTAATAAAAAATACGTACAATTAATTCTTCTACAACTGTTATTTTTCTCTAAAATAATCCATATACGATAGACAGAACAAAAAGAATGCTCGGTAATTACCCTTAATCAGTTTTTCAAACCACCAGCCATCTTCTTCGCCAAAATTTTGATCACTTAGTCGTAACTTTAAAACAACCAAACACCGGAAACTTCAAAATAAAATTAATCACTCACATAATTCTTTGACTCCAACCATCGCTTTGTTCGGCATGTATTATTGGTCGAAAGAAGTTGACGTCAGACGTTCAAATTCTTTTTATTTTAATAAATACTAGTATTTAAATATTTTTTTGGTGTTAATGGTAATAAACAAGGTTATGTTTTAATAATATACAAAGATTTTTTCTAAATTTAATTAAGGTCACATACCCCATTTAAGGTATAAACTTGAAATGTAAATACCCTGATGACGCTTTTTAAAAATTTTATGCATAAGTTCTCCGTAAAATGTAAACTATGGTGCACGGATATACATGAATTGCCACTTGATTTTTATATTTAATTGATCCTCAGTGCAGAAGTTTAAAGTTTGAGAGCAGATTGTATTGTATTTACAGTTTGTAAAACAAAAACCTCTATATCAAAACTCGACTTTTGCGATGTTCTCTTTTCTTTGTTTGTTTGTTTGAGTACTGCTGCTTGTGTTTCTTTGTTTCAGGGCGAGCGTTTCGGCGCGTCGCAGCTTCACTACAAAATATAAATATAATAAATCCATCACATAGAGCGGTCTGAAAGCCACAAACACTCGGAATTTGGAGTTTATGCGACGCACGTCCACCGCATAGCGCTAGTTGCAGAGTGCGCCGCCGGCAGCGCCACTGGCGATAACATCGCAAAGCGCCCGCGCACACACATCACATAACCTCAAAAACTCCAAGAAGAGAAGAACCAGCCATGTGCACGTGGATGACAGCGTGAGATCACCGCATATGATGGAATATCAAATCATGACAACCATAAACTTTACATTTTGTACTAAAATTCGTGTTAAGATCCAATGAAAATTGTAGCAGAATGGAAATGGGTATTCAGAATAACAAAAACTCAATTTAACAGTTCCAATCAAATTCGGAATGAATAATGGTCATATTTTATGATTGCATTGATTTCTCAATACCACACTCTTCTTAGTGTTAAAAATTATACATTTTATACATCATTTTCACTATGTGTATAAAAATCATAAAAACTGCCTAACTAATACTGATGCATTTTGGATTTACCAAACTAAAACCTGTTTTACAATTGTCAATTTTTTCGTCAGTTTGAGAACTTAATTAAGTTCTAGAAATTGAGCTTAAAACACAGCATTAACACTTGTCAATTTTTGCGTTAATTTTAAGTTTTGTTCTTAGCAAGTCGCTGAATAATTTGGAAATAGAGCATGTATTTTTCCTTTATTTTTTAATGCTTTCTAGTAATTTTAGTAACACACCAATATGTCAATTTAATTTTATGATTGTTAGATATCAATGTCTTTTGATATTTCAATACGAAAAAAATTGATAAACGTAAACAATTGACTACAAATTTGTATTTATTGTACAATTTTAAGTTCACTTTATTGGACTTTGCCAAGTTCTTAAAATTGATATAGGTTTAAGCAATGCCTAACTAGAAATTACGTAGACATCACAATATTAGTTATTTTTGTGATATATTTACACACTATCATAAATGAATAATTATTATAATTTATGGCATTTGTCAACTTGATATTAGAAATTTTACCTACGTTGAGGTCACAGGATGACTGAAAAAGTTGTGGCAAATGACCTTTTATCTTTATTATTAATTTTAGACATAGTTTGTTTAAATAACAAAGTTCGCGCTGAAAGAGGGAGAACATTTCACGGCTTGTGATTCATGCAACCGTGAGACAGTTTTAAACTGTTCCAACAAATGTAAATATTCCAAAAATTTAAATGCATATGTTTTAATAAATGAGGCCACCTAAATTGAATGTATTTTAAATAATTTTAATAAATATAATTGTAAATAACTAATAATAAAACGTACAAACTTAATATAAATATATAAGACAAATAACCTGTTATTATAATAATATTTTTTCGACAGTTTATATACAAATTAGCCATTTGCGCTCTCTTTTGTCAATGCAAAATGTCATTTTGCCGCTCATGCGCGACAATGTTGAAAAAACGTTCGCTGTCCAATTTCTAACTATATAATTCTTAATGGCAACGTTTAGTGAGGAATTAATAGCACTGTAGTTACATATTTACGACCTTCACAAGTCAATCTGACATACAACTGCTCTGTCGGTATATTACATAACCAAACAAAATGCCGCACTGCTGTAAAAATAAAATAGAGCATTCATTTACTAAAACAAAAGAATAAAATGCTTAGATTAGATTTAAGCAATAGCTCAAAAAGAATGGAAAATAACGATAAATTAAAGTTAAAATAATGTGAACAGTTGTGCTGCCACCTGCAAAAGTTTGGCGTGAGAACTCCCAATGGACATCTTCTTTTTCATTGCACTTGTTTAATGTACTTGAAACAAATAAATTGTACAAAAAGCAGTTATAATATTCATTACAAAATTAGCATTAATTTTTGAAAAATTTGAAGCCAAAACAATATCTTGAAGTCATATTTGAATATGTTCCTATCTTCACTATAAAACTTTTGACTAGTACTGTAAGTACAAAGTGTACATTTTATTATTGTTTGACTGTAGAAAAAATCCTGTCTGTGTTTCGAGCGCAAATAAACCTTGTCGATTTCGAGCGAATGCCGCGCTCCTGTATCGGCAAGAACCTCTTAATCGACAATGTCCAATTTTGCGCTCTTAATACACAAATAGCTATTATAGTTTATACAGTTTCGCATATATAGATGTTCCATCTCCAAATTGTGTGTCTAAAGATGTTTAGATTATGTAACATTAAAACATTATTATCTTATCAAAATAACACTTGATTCGTATTTACCCTCAAAATGTTGCTTCGTAAACCGATCTCATCAAGCTCCGCTCACCACTGCGATCTTAATCAAATACAGTGACAGTGTAGTTATTATTTCTTTAAAAGTTTTAATATTTTAATGCATTAAGTTTGCCTATTGTACTTGATTATTTTGAAATGTGAAAAAAAGAAAAATAATTTGTATTTAAATTTAATTTAATTTTACTCTTTGTTCAAACTTATAGACAGACAGTTCGAATTGTTCGAAATAATCAAGATCCATCTGTTTCTTTTTTAAATGAAACGATGTCTCGTCGAACTTCTGTAACACTACTGTACATTTTCACTGTTAAAATTTTATAGCGATGCATACAATAATTTTACCATATCAAACATATTTAGTAAAAAATCTGATGTGGCCAGCACATTACCTTCCGTCAGTTCTATGTATTTTGTATAATTAAATGTCATACAGAAAGTTCCTTGCAAAATATTATATTTCTTGTACATTACCTTAAGGCAGTTGTATGTATCTTATACAAATTCCATACAGAAAGCAAAGGATCCTATATTTCCAGTAAAATTATAACACATACATACTGTCAACTGCACTTGACACTGACACCTTTCAATCAGAATTTTCTTAATATAGCAGCTGTTTCCACAGTTATAGCATAGCGTGCTAATATATGTCATATTTAATTTATTTATAATTTTTTAAGTCTATATCCATTTAATATGAAATATAAAATGTATTCAAATCGTATAGACAATAAAATATTCTTTAATATTTATAATAACATTAAATGTAAAAAATCTGATGTGGCCAGCACATTACCTTCCGTCAGTTCTATGGTTCTATGTATTTTGTACAAATTTCATACGGAAAGTTCCTTGCTAAATATTCTATTTCTTGTACATTACCTTCCGGCAGCTGCATGTATTTTATGCAAATTTCATACAGAAAATTTATGTCTTAAATTATTATTTTGTGACGTTTTCTATATACAGTGTAATGTATCTGCAGAAATAAAAGATTTATTATTATTATTTCTTGTACATTACCTTAAAGCAGTTGTATATATTTTATACAAATTCCATACCGAAAGCAAAAGATCCTATATTTCAGTAAAATTATGTCAAACACACTATGTTAATTTCACTTGACACTGACATCTTTCAATCAGAATTTTCTTAATATAGTAGCTGTTTTCATAGCTATAGCTACTTTATGAAATTTAATTTCTTTATAATTTTTTAACTCTATATCCATTTAATATTAAGTATAAAATGCAGTCAAATCGTATAGAGAATAAAATATTCTTTGATATTTATAATAACATTAAATGTGAAAAAATGATATTTAACATAGTTTTTTCAAGAAAAACTGTTAAAATCTTCAAATGATGGTACTTCCGGTTGACCAATTGTAACCAAAATCTAATCAGCTCTTCATATGGATGTAACGACGAAGTATACGAAAAAATTATAATTTTTGAAACTAGTATTAGAGTTATCGCAGACGAAAATTTTGTTACACACACACATCCACACACACACACACACATACAGACATCGTAAAAATAGTAAATTCGTATTCTAGGGACCCTAAAACGTGCTTATTGATTAAAAACTCATCATCGAATTTTTTGACCAAAGACAATACCTTCCTTACCTAAAGGTGACGGAAGGTAAAAAATGATATTTAACATCGTTTTTTCAAGAAAAACTGTTAAAATCTTCAAATGGGTTTACTTCCGGTTGACCAATTCTAACCAAAATCTAATCAGCTCTTCACATGGATGTAACGAAGAAGAATACGAAAGAATTATAATTTTTTAAATTGTAGTTTTAGAGTTATCGTAGACGAAAATTTTGTTACACACACACACGAACACATATACATACATACATACATACATACATACATACACACACACACACACACACACACACACACACACACACACACACACACACACACCACACACACACACACACACACACACAGACATCATCGTAAAAATAGTAAAATCGTATTCTAGAGACCCTAAAACGTGCTTATTCATCAAAAACTCACCACCGAATTTTTTGACCAAAGACAATACCTTCCTTACCTAAAGGTGACGGAAGGTAAAAAATTATATATGGGTAAAGCATGAAACAATTCGAAGCGCAAAAAAACATTTGGCAAAAACTGTTGCAGATTGCAGGTATGTCATTTGGGACAATTTCGAAGTGTAACAAAGTATTTAAGTTTGTTCGGATGTTTCCATAGTTGACATTCGTACACCCTATTGTAATTTGATCGGCTCGCGGGGAATGTGCTCTGCAGTCGTGTGGAAGAAAAGCTGCAAGAAGTCGGTCTCGGCGCGGAATCCGTCGCATCGAGCAGTAAAAAGCCCGCGCGCAGACTTCAGATCATAACGCCGCCTCGGCCGCGTTTCGCGTATCTGTCCATGGAGACGGCATTAATATTGATTCGCCTCCCTAGCGCCAAAACACAAATCGTTTTGTGTCGCACAACATATACATATAAATATCTCAGCGCGAGTCTCTTCTTTTTATCGCGCTGAATTATGACAGCGGTGGATACGGGTGACGTGAGCCAGTGACGGGGACAAGATAAATTTTCAGGACGGTCCAGTTTACGCCCGGACAGTCCGGGAATAGAAAAATTTGCACGGTATCTGGTTTTCCATATCTTTTGTTCGAGATTTTATAATTATTCAAGAATATTACATTTTTCATTGAAATATTGTCAATCAATTACTATAAGCAATTCATGTTAGCGAGAGAATTTTGAACAAACTCGCAAGCAAAGACAAGCTAAAATTAAATTTTAATTATTCTTGTTCTGAATTTTATAATTATATAAAAAAAAATCTGATGTGGCCAGCACATTACCTTCCGTCAGTTCTATGTATTTTGTATAAATGTCATACAGAAAGTTCCTTGCAAAAGATAATATTTCTTAAGGCAGTTGTATGTATTTTATACAAATTCCATACAGAAAGTTTCTAACAAAAGATCCTATATTTCCAGTAAAATTATAACATAAACATACTGTCAACTGCACTTGACACTGACACCTTTCAATCAAAATTTTCTTAATGTAGCAGCTGTTTCCAGAGTTATAGCAAAGCTGACTAATATATATGATATTTAATTTCTTTGTAATTTTTTAACTCTGTCCATTTAATATGAAGTATAAAATGAATTAAAATCGTATAGAGAATAAATAATTCTTTAATATTTATAATAACATTAAATGTGAAAAAATTATATTTAACATAGTTTTTTCAAGAAAAACTGTTAAAATCTTCAAATGAGGGTACTTCCGGTTGTCCAATTCAAACCAAAATCTAATCAGCTCTTCACATGGATGTAACGAAGAGAAATACGAAAGAATTATAATTTTTAGAATTGTAGTATGGAAGTTATCGTAGACGAAAATTTTGTTACACACACACACACACACACACACACACACACACACACACACACACACACACACACACAGACACACAGACACACATACACACACACACACACACACACATACACACACACACACACACACACACACACACACACACACACACACACACACACACACACACACACACACACACACACACACACACACACACACATACAGACACCATCGTAAAAATAGTAAAATCGCGTTCTAGGGACCCTAAAACGTGCTTATTCATCAAAAACTCACCACCGAATTTTTTGACCAAAGACAATACCTTCCTTACCTAAAGGTGATGGAAGGTAAAAAGAAACCGAAGTCATAGATGGTGCGAAAAGTTAATCAGAAATATAAATACGTAGGCGAGTTTTACTAAAGACGTATAAAAAATAATATTTTAATGAACAATTTATTGATCTACACTTTTACATTCCACCATTTTGTCAACACATACACTGCTCAGTTGCAGACATAACAGCAACAGCTGTTCTTATATTCTTCAATACAAAATATATGTATGTTATATTTGTATATGGCACTTATGTCTAAATCATATTTAAAAATTTAATATTCGACAGTTCACCTCGACGTGCAACTGGAAATAATGGATCGTAAAATTTTCATATTTGTTTGCAAGTAGCCACAAATTGGGTTGACAGTGTCAATATTTCAAGTAACGTGCACCATACATTTCAAAACCTGCCTGATGTAACAATACAATCAGCTGAAAATTGCAATAATAGCATAAAATTAAATTATAATAAATAAAACTTACCGTTTAAATTGTTTTGACAAAGTAAATCTCAGCGCATTGTTTCTTGTTTTATAATTTTTTAGTTGAAAGATTTTAACTTCACGGATTTTTCTTTCTGAACTAACACAGCTACAGCTATAAATTTCTCTTCTTTCTAGTCCTATAACATAGAGAAAAGATAAAAATGAATAATTAGAAGTAATATTTCAACATAAACACCTTACTATTTTGAGGTTATATGTAATTCATCTGTCATGACTACCACCTCTAGAATACGAAAGGCGCCAAAAACATAACGTTTATAGATCTTCTAAACGTCGTATTTTCAGTGATATGGCGAAAAAATTCGACAAACCTGTAACAATATGTTTGCATTTGTCTCCCAATTCTGCTCTACAACTAAATTTTGCTGTCCAATAATTTATATTCTCATTTAATAAAATTTCAATCGTATGAGGAACTCCACTCAAATGACTGGCTTTTAAACAAGAAACCAGTATTGTACTGGATCCATCATCTTTTCTTCCACAAAGCAATACATATCCTGCGTTAAACACTGCTTCGCTTTCCTTTATAGGACGTGCAGAAGCAATGTATTCAAAAATATCACCTAACTTTATGTTAATTTTCTCATTATTAAATACTTTGCACTTTGAAATGCATATTGCCAGCAATAAGGAATGAGAGAACTTTCCTTATTCCTCCGCCATCTTGCTACCGAGCTGCCTGCCACCTATAGTTCAGTTTTTTCGCCAATAAACAGTGCTTTTATAGACTCATAAGAACACCCGAAATAGAAAAAATAAGTTTGAGAACTTATTTCCTGAGGTAGAAATAGCTCTGTTCATTGTGAAGTGTAGGAAAGTGCAGATTAGAAAGTGTATAATATGACAAACAAGTGAAAATAAGTGCAAATTAATGGTTAATTTTGTTCTATTAGCTATTAGTTAAGGTTAATCGGGTTAATAGATATAGGCCTAATATTTTCAACTCCGGTTAAACAGTGTTAATTTAACTGTCTGAAAAACATACATCGTTATTATAGCATAAATTGAAAAAATTATACATGTGTCAAATATCCGATGCTACATTGTTTTTATAACCGACAGTTACGTTAGCAGACTGTTTAACCGAAGTTGAAAATACCGGGCGATAGAATCAATACAAACAACTGATGATCCGCAATTGATATTTTCATTGGTTTCTGTAAAGTGTATATACCTTGCACCCTTGCGCGAAATAAACAATTGCTAACTCTACCTTGTTTCAACTTATGAATGAAACATTGCACAATATTGGGCTATTTTTGCGACAGAGACTGTCTAATTGTCGACTCCGATTTGCAATGTACAGGGTGGGGCAGAAAAACCTATCCGATTTCAAAACGTTATAAAATTAAAACCACTCAACTTGTCAAAAAAATTTTTTATTAACATATCGCAAATTTTATGCCATTTTTAAATTTAAGTTTTGAAAAGCACATCACTCAAATGTCGTCCTTGGGAGCGGATACACTGATTTAGGCGCTCGCGGTAGCTTTCCATGACTTTCACCGTCATTTCCACAGGAATTTCTTCAATTGCCCGAGCAATTTCCCTTCGTAAAGCAAGAAGGGTCCTTGGTCGATGCTGGTAAACCTTCGATTTGAGGTAACCCCAAAGGAAGAAGTCACATGGAGTGAGATCCGGTGAGCGCGGCGGCCAGCCAAGATCACCTCTCAGGGAAATGAGGCGACCGGGAAACAGTTCCCTGAGAATGTCCATTGATCGTCGCGATGTGTGGGCGGTTGCACCATCCTGTTGAAACCACACATTTTCCACGCCATTTTCTTCCATTTTGGGTCTAAGAAAATTTTCCAGCATGAAACAATAGCGCTCGCTGTTGACCGTTACGGTTTGCCCATTTTCTTCAAAAAAGTAAGGCCCCCAGACGCCTAGGCGGGAAAGAGCACACCACACAGTCACTTTTGGGCTATGGAGGGGTTCCTGATGGATATCTCGAGGATTTTCGTCACTCCAATATCGAAAATTCTGCCTGTTAACGGCACCACAAAGGTGAAAATGGGCTTCGTCCGTGAAGAGCACAACATCGTCGTTTGGGAGTTCTCGGAGATCGCGACACAGGTTCGTACGGGTTTCAAAATCCCTTTCACTTAATTCCTGTGCAACAACCATTTTGTAGGGATGCATTTTGAGGTCCCGGTGCAAAATGCGCCGAATACTGCGGTTGGAAATCGCCAAAGCGAGCGAATGTTTTCGCGCCGAACGACGCGGGGAACGTTCAATCGCGGCTCTCACATTGGCCACGTTTTCAGGTCCTGTTGCTGTCCTGGGACGTCCAGGCGACTTCTTTTTCAATGCTGAACTCGTCTGTCTAAAATTTGACACCCACACTTTAATCGTAGCGTGATGTGGAACAGGATCATGACGCCCGAGTCCGAAATGAATTCGAAAAGCACGTTGTGTAGCAATTATCGAACCGCCGCATTCGATAAACCGCTCAATAACAAAAGCACGATGTTCACCAGACCAAGGCATGTTGACTACTGACAAATGGCATAAAACCGGCTTTCTAACGGTTTTTACCCCACTACTCTACCTGCTCCCTCTTCTGGGAAAAAGGGATTTGAAATCGGATAGGTTTTTCTGCCCCACCCTGTAAAAGTTTACTTGTCAAAATATTGCTTATTGGGATCCGCAGAATCCGCTGGCGGCGCTGTAAGCGCACCTGTCATGGCGGCCAGTAAGACATGTCAGATTTATTTACATTATGAATGAGTGCTGTCTGACCTAAAATACAGTTAACAGTTCAACTCAACATGATTTGATAGTTGAGGGGCAACACTTCATAAATTCTGGATTAATTACGACAATTCTAACTTGAAACTGCAGTCTGCAGGTACAAATGTTGGTAAAATCAATGAAATTATAAATTTTATTTAACAGTACTGTCAATAATTGTATTAAAACTACTTACCTGCAAAATTGTATTATAATCTTTATTTGTGAAATGCAAAGAACAATCATATTTATTTATTAGATTAGAGTTTCCGATATATTTAAATATCTTTTCCATACTTTCAGTCGATTAACTTTTTCTTCTTTGCCAAAAATTATTGATTGTCTTGAATTTTTGCTATACTCATATTAACCATTAACACAGCACTTTTTGGTGTACAATTATGTTCATTTTCTTTAATTCGATTATTTTTCATACACTTTCAAATAAAATTATAAAATCAGAGCGTGAGAACTTATTTTTCTATTAAACGTAACATAGTTTTTGACTTTTACACATTTGGCGTGTCCTATTGGCGGACATTAATTTAGTTCCCTCAAATTTCGCTGATGTCACACGTTATTCTGCGGGTCTCAACATATTAATTTTATTGTATCTTCATCTACATTTTATATTTCCAAAAGTATTAGTAATTGATTATTTATAGTTAGCAAAAATAAATACGCATTTGACATATTTCAGGATTGTTTTTGCCTTCCGTCACCTTTAGGTAAGGAAGATACCTATTGTCTTTGGTCAAAAAATTCGATGATGAGTTTTTAATGAATAAGTACGTTTTAGGGTGCCTAGATTATGATTTTACTATTTTTACGATGATGTCTGTATGTATGGATGGATGTATGGATGAATGTATGGATGGATGTTTGGATGGATGTATGGATGGATTTATGGATGGATGTATGTAGTGTAACATGGGACGCCCGCCGTCGCCGCCACTGTAAGCGAGTGTCTATTTATAGCGGTGACGTAATCGCGCTAGTAGCCGGCCGATGTAAACAGACTGGTCGCGACGTGTTTAATTACTTCCGGTTGCCTGAACCTTTTGTGCTCATTGTTATTATGTGTTCGAATATTCTAGACTGTTCTAAAAAATAATGGCAGCTGTATATAAGGGACGTAGCTATGCTCGAGAGACAGTTAGTTCAGTTGAGTCCCTGATCACACAACATTAGTTGTGTGATCGGGGGTTGACTTACATAGTTAGTTACATAGTTAGTTACATGCAGTCATAGAGTTAGTTCAGTTGAGTCCCTGATCACATAACATTAGTTGTGTGATCGAGGGTTGACTTACATAGTGCAGTTCCATTAGTGAAGACGGACAGACACTTACATTGGTGCAGTTAGACAGCAGTATCGTATAGTGAGCGTATGCAGTTGGTGTCGAGTAGGTACTCGGAAAGTTACTGGTATACCGGGATAGCTGTTAAAGAGAATACTCGGTAGTGTTGAAGAGTATTGGGAAGGTAGCTATAGACAATAACGGCAAGTGGAAGCTAATACTCGGCATTGGTGTTGAAGAATTGTGGCATACAGATAGTTGGTGATACTGAGGCTGTGGAAGAGAGAGAGTTACATAAATAAACAGACAGTGAGGTGAAAGGTGTGACTTCTGTCCGAGCAGTTGAATATACAGACGCTGTTGAATAAGTTGAGTATATAGACGCTGTGGAGGTCGGTAGGCGGACAGTTGAACATGATATAAGTATATAGTTATATAAATACAGTGATATAAATATCGCGTAAACAGTCTACAAGAATTTGCAACAGACCGTTAGTCTAAGATTGGAACGCGTAGTGAAATAAATAATTAGTACTATCGTGGAAATAAATAGTAGTGTTAATTGGTTAAATAAATAGTGTTAGTGTTATCTAGTTAATTATAGTTTTAGTCTTTGTTTAATAAGGACACAGAAGTGTGCTATGAATAATAGATGAAATAAAATGTCAGGTATAAATATTATTGTGTTTCAATGAATTGTATATTTAATAAATAAATATAAATAAAACCCCATAATAATACATGGTGACAGCGGTAAAAGGGTAAAAGGCTAAAAGTGAATAAAGTGAATGAATATGCCGGATTCTATTCCAACACAGTCAACGCAATGCCCAGTCCCAGATCAAATGAATTTTGGTAAAATTGACGAATGGCCGCGATGGAAACGCCGATTCGAACGATATCGTCTAGCGTCAGGTTTGGCAACGCGACCAGAAATAGAGCAGATTAACATGCTAATTTATTGCATGGGTGACAGAGCAGACGACATTTTTCTCGCTATACACCTACCAAAAGATAAAAAGGATACTTATAATTCTGTTATTCATGCATTTGATGAACATTTTATCGTTAAGAAGAACATTATTTATGAGAGAGCGATCTTTAACTCCCGCATTCAAAAAGAGGGTGAGAGAGTGGAAGAATTTATTACGTCGGTTCTCGCACTAGCGGAAAACTGTTAATATGAGTGTGAAAAATGTAATATACGCGATGATCTAATAAGAGACCGTATTGTTGTCGGAATTCGGGACAAAACTTTATCCGAGCGTATGCAACTAATTACTGACTTGACACTTGAGAAGGCCACAACGATGGCAAAGCAATCTGAACAAGTAAAAAGGCAACAGACGCAGATCCAAGGTGAATCTCCAACGAATGAGAAGATCGAAGTGGATCGTGTCAAATCTATGGCGTGGAGGAAGTATGAGAAGGCGCGACAAATTCCTCAGAAGCCGAAGAAATGGGACAATAACAGTAGCACTAGAAGTAACGGGCAATGTAGAAAATGTGGTCGTACGCAACATTCAGAAAATGTCAGTTGTCCAGCAAGCGGTGCAACTTGCAATAAATGTAAGAAACGTGGACATTACGCAAAAGTTTGTCATTCAGGGCAGAAGTCTAGCGTACATCAAATAATTAAGAAAGAGGCATTTATGGGAACAGTACATGCAATATCCACATTAAAACCTATTCCTGGAAGAAAATGGAGCGTGATAGTAGACGTAGGAAAAGTGAAAATGTCATTTAAGGCTGACACAGGTGCTGATTTGACATGTATATCAGATTTGACATTTGGCAACTATTTCCGAAATATACGATTATGTAAACCGGAGCATGAACTATTCAATGCGAGTAAAGGACGTCTCAACACGATTGGATTTTTCCGAGAGAAAATTCAATATCGGGACAAGATAAAATTAACAGAAATTTACGTCGTGAAGAACCTCGAACGTGCATTGTTAGATGGTGATACATGTGAAGAATTAGGAATCATCAAACGAGTCAATTCGGTTACAAACGACAAATTCAAGATGTCATTTGACCCCATTAAGCGTTTTCCTAAACTTTTCGATGGTTTGGGTAAAGTAAAAATTCCATACAAAATCCAGTTATATGACGAAGCGATTCCACATGCATTGACAGCGCCGAGACGAATTCCAATTCCTCTACTTCCAGAAATCAAAGAAAATATTGATTATATGGTGAAGATGGGCGTGATCGAACCAGTCGACGAACCAACAGATTGGTGTTCAGGGTTGGTGCTAGTTCCGAAACCAAATGGAACTATGAGAATGTGTGTAGACTATACCAAGCTTAACAACTTTGTCAAACGAGAAATTTATCCAGTATTAGACACTGAAAACATACTGGCTCAACTAGGTAAAGCAAAATATTTCTCAAAAATGGATGCAAACCACGGATTTTGGCAATGCGTATTAGATGAAGAATCACAACTTCTAACAACATTCATAACACCATACGGACGTTTCAAATACAAAAGGCTCCCATTTGGAATAAATGCTGCACCAGAATTCTTTCAAAAAAGAATGATGGAAATTTTAGAAGGTTTAGACGGAATGCAATGCAAGACAGATGACATCTTAATCTACGGAAATACATTAGAAGAACACGATCGTCGTTTGCAAGCAGCTCTTCAGCGGTTAGCCGAGAATGGAGTCACCCTGAATTATCAAAAGTGTACGTTTGGTGTTACTAGAATACAGTACTTAGGACACATAATCGATCAAAATGGTATTCACATTGATAATGATAGAATTGAAGCAATCCGAGAAATGGAACCTCCTAAAAACATTTCTGAACTACGAAGTTTATTAGGAACAATAAATTACATGGCAAAATTTATACCGAATTTAGCAACGAAAGCTCATCCATTAAATGAATTATTGAGCCCAAAAAACGAGTTTCAATGGGGAAAAGAACAGGAAATAGCATTTAGTAAGATAAAGGAAGAACTTACAAAGAAACCAGTTTTGGCTTGGTTCGACCCGAAGCATGAAACCGTCATTTCAGCTGATGCATCTTCGTATGGCGTAGGAGCAGTTATAAAGCAACGTCAGGAAGATGGTAATTTTCGACCGGTGGCGTATGCGTCAAGAACATTGACTTCTACACAGCGAAATTGGGCGCAGATAGAAAAAGGTTACGCGTTGACATGGGCGTGTGACAAATTCAAAGATTATATTACAGGTATTCGAATCACTTTAGAAACTGACCACAAACCACTCGTAGCAATATTCACCACGAAGAGTTTGGACGAGTTAACTCCAAAGCTTCAGAGAATGAGATTGCGTTTAATGCGATATAACTACGGAGTAAAACATATACCAGGCAAAGAACTCGGGGCAGCAGATATACTATCAAGAAGACCTTTAAAACTAGTAAAGAATAAAGAAGATGAAGATGATTTAGAAGCAAATATAGTGGCATTTGTACAGGCGATAACAAGCAGTCTACCAGCCAGCGACAAACGTCTTCAAGAAATCATCATCGCACAACAAAATGATCGTATTTGCAGAGAGTTAATCGATTACAGCATTCATGGGTGGCCAGAGAAATCGAAGATACCTCAAGCGATGCAAGATTTCTACCAGTATCGATCAGAGATTGCAGTAGAAGAAGGTATACTGATGAAGGCTTCAAGAGTCATCATACCTGAAAATTTGCGAACAGACATTTTACAAAAGATACATGAGGGTCATCAAGGAATCGTCAAATGTAGGGCAAGAATCCGAGAATCAGTGTGGTGGCCAGGCGTTTCAAAACAAATTGAAACATTAATTAAAGAATGTCCAGAATGTATCCAAGAGCAAGGAAATCGTCATGAACCATTGATGCCATCAGAATTTCCCGAACGACCATGGCAGAAAGTGGCGATGGATCTCTTTAAGATAAGAAACTTATGGTATCTTCTAGTTACAGATTACCATTCAAGATATCCAGAGATAGCGTTGATGTCAAACATGAGAGAAGATGAAGTCATCAAGCATTTAAAATCTATCTTTGCACGTCACGGAACACCAGAGCAAGTTTACAGTGACAACGGAACTCATTTTGGACCAATGATAACATCAAAATTTACCAATTTTGCAAAAGAGTGGGGTTTCACACATGTAACCTCAAGCCCGAAGTTTCCACAAAGTAATGGATTTGTTGAAGCTGGCGTGAAAATTGTGAAGCGGAGTTTGAAGAAAAGCGACGACGCTTATAAAGCTCTTCAAAGTTACCGATCAACTCCATTAGCAAATGGATTTTCACCAGCGGAGTTGTTAATGGGTAGACGAATACGAACATCAGTTCCAATTGCACCAAAGAAACTCATACCCAAGATACCAAGCAGAAAGATCTTATTTGAACGGGAAAAATACCGTCAAGACAAACAAAAACTAAATTACGACCAACGTCATGGAACGAGAGAACTTAAAGAATTACAACCAGGCGATCGAGTATGGATTGTAGATTTGCGTCGAACGGGAGAAATTCAAAGAAAAGACAAATCCCCACGATCATACATCATAAATACAAACAAGCAAACAGTGAGAAGAAATCGATTTCACTTAATTAAAATTCCGAACGTAAGGGAAGATATAACAGAAGAAACAACGACTTTTCCAGACCTATGGGAGGAGGAAGCGAATAATCATTCAAAGCAACAGGAAACGAATGATCCTTCACAGCAACAGCTGTTAGAACTTCAGCATCTAGAACATCCAGTTCAAATTGAGAGAATACCACCAAAAGACGGAGCAGTACGAACACGAAGCGGACGCATTTCTAAACCACCAGAAAGAATGGGCCTATAACTTAAGGAGGGAGATGTGTAATAAGGACACAGAAGTGTGCTATGAATAATAGATGAAATAAAATGTCAGGTATAAATATTATTGTGTTTCAATGAATTGTATATTTAATAAATAAATATAAATAAAACCCCATAATAATACAGTCTTAATTAGTTTTGAATAATTGTTTAATATTAGTAATAGTAACTTTCATTATAGTTTAATAAACACTTAATTTTAATAAATAATAATTGTCTTATATTTACACTTCACCCAGGTAAATAAAAACGTTACAGTATGCATATGTGTGTGTGTGACGATTCTTTCGAAACGCATAACTCCAATACCACCTCAAAAATTACCAATAATTTTTGCGTATTCCTTTTCTTTGGGTCCATATGAAGGGCTTATTAGATTTTGGTTATAATTGGTCAACCGGAAGTACCCTAATTTGAAGATTTTAACAGTTTTTCTTGAAAATACCATTTTTTCACATTTAATTGTATTATAAATATTAAAGAATATTTTATTCTCTATACGATTTGATTACATTTTATACTTCATATTCAATGGATATAGAGTTAAAAAATTATAAAGAAATCAAATTTCAAAATTCAGCCAGCTGGGTTATAACCATGGAAGAAAATTCTGATTGACAGATGTCAGTGTCAAGTGCAATTGACATAGTATGTTTGTGTTATAATTTTACTAGAAATGTATAGAATCTCTTACAAGAAACTTTCTGTACGGAATTTGTACAAAATACATAGAATTGACTGAAGGTAATGTAGTGGATATATGTTTGCAAGAAACTTTCTATGTGGAATTAGTGCAAAATACACAGAATTAACGGAAGGTAATGTGCTGGCAACATCATATTTTTTTTAAATTGAAAATTAGACGTTAATGGCCCGCTGTCCACTTCAATCTTTAGCTGGAACAAAGTACTCCAATTATAATATTCAGTATAAAAATTATCAATGTTTAAAATAGGAAGTTTTCCAATATGAAAAGGCGGTTTTGTGCTATGAAAGAAATGTAAAAGTCAACTAATTGTTATCTAGTTACCTTATTCACAGCATTTTATGTATATTTCTTGGGAAATAACACTTATTTGTTTATACAAATTAATATTATCATTTTTGCCCCCATCTTAACCTACGTTTGTGTATCTATCCCAGTCTAATCTACATAGATATGAAGAAAGAAAAAAGAAAAGAGATGAATCAGATTCCAAACTATTGTTTTATGAGAACATTTCGGTGCGGGCAAATAGAAGAAACATGAGAAAAAAGTAAAAAAGCTAACTGGTTTATTATTAATGCGCGCGTTACGGCACATCTGGTATAAGCAGCTCCTAATATGGCAACGCTGCGCATGCGTGAATATTACATACATAATAAATCAGCACCGGCTACCATGTATGATATGCACTTTATGCATATAGATGTCAATATTGTAAATAAAATGCATTCAGGAACCATATAACACGAGTACTGGTATTGAATGGAAAGAAATATGGAGCCTTGTCTTCAGCACTGTTTCTAAAATATTTATTCGACGGGAAAATTGAATATAAATTTGTTGTGTTACATAACTTCTACAAGAATTCTTCGCCCAGGATATTTGAATTTCAATAAATAAACAACAGCTTTAACACTAAGGTTATGCAGTCTAGATTTATTATATTCGCATATTGAAACTCAGTGGCGGATCTGCAATGAAACTTATGAAGGTTCGACCCTTCGATTATTTAAAGGCCCTTAAATTCATTTCATATTTGTGATAACTATCAGCCCAATTCTGTAAGGAAGTTGTTAAGTCTTAGAAATGTTGCTAAAAATTGTAACCAATAGAAACGTCCCGCTCGTCATTTTCATGATTCATTCAGTGTTCACAATCATGGGCGCCCGCAGATTTTTTTACAAGGTGGGTCAAAATTTTTGTTGTAAGAAAAAATGCGCCGCAGGCGAATTTTTAATAATTTTCAAGGTCAAACGTGTTTTAATATAAAGTAAGATTATATAGAGTTCTTTACAATGAAGCAAATTTAACAAATTCTTAAAGAATTAAAATCAATATTTTATGACGAAAATGCGTATGTACGCTCTAAAAGCGTAGAATTGCTCTTTCTACTTGACTTTATGATGCGAGATGCGAGCATAAGCAATAACTACAGGAACAGACAATCTGAAAATACAATGTTGCATTAAATTAAAATATATTAGTGAGTAACAATATAATTATTATCTATTATATTATCTATTGAACTGCTCAAAATAAAATGTATAATAATTAAATGTTAATTAAATCGCGCTCCTCACAAAATACGGCAACCCTAATCATATGTACGTACTTTTAATATAAATAAATATGCAATGTCTATTCATTATTTAGTTTTCTATTTCTTTATTTCTATATAACAGTAAAATCAATAATTGTGAAAGTTTTGAGAAGAACGTGATCATAAAATGATTAGAATAAAATACGGCATATTAAAGAAAATACAGCACCGAAGATAATGTAATATAACAGTACATAACATAATTTACTCATTCTGACACTTCAGCTATTTCGTACCCCCCCCCCCTGTGGGCGCATATGTTCACAATTATTATTGGTTATTTGCTATAGCAATGTTGTTAAAACAACTTTCAGAATTAGGGCGAATATCTCTCTTATATCTAAATATATCTTAAAATAAATATAACATGTGCAATAGCGTTAAATTTTGTTTTCTTACGAACGAAATATGAAAGTCATATTACGTCTCAGTTCTTTCTCTATTTAAGGCTTGTATACAGCTGTCGCCGTTTACCCTCCAACCGGACTCACCGAGCCGCAGTGTTTTACCACTGCCGTACTGACGGTTGAATTTCAGCCATTGCTACATTTATTTAAGATGTATAAGTGGCCAGCTTATAGCATCCGAGTATGTTAAATACAAGTAGCTGTATTTATTTTTTACGACAAATCACACATTGTCGGTCGACGGGAATCGAACGCACGGAACATGGTTCGGGTGACGTCATTGCGAGCTACGAGATGTGCGCTAAATCGCACAGCTACTAAGCCGACACGTCTCAGTTACTACGACTACGTTTATCTCGACATTTTAAGCCGTTTGAATTTAGTAAATCCCATTTCAATCCTCGAAATAAACGATCGAGATAAATATTTCAAGCCGCTTGAAAATGTCAAGTCAAGCCTATAAAATAACAGGCTTGGACGAAGAGGCTTGACTTCTGTCGAAATAAACAATGAAACTTCAAATAATGGAACTACGCTTGCGCACATCCGCAATATGTTGGAGAGTTACTAAATTCATATCATTTGTAGGTTATTTGCATTTTACCTCATTTTATAAAAAACGCGACATAAAACTTAATAAAATAGTCCAAAAGTGAAATATTTAGAGTGCTGAAGAAACAAATATTTTTTTAATGTTTTTGAAACAGAAGACAAATAACAACATGACAATTTTTAGATTTTGGGGTTATATATCCAGGATGAAATTAGATCATATACCTCTCCCTGTCTGTCTGCATAATCGAGTATTTAATTATCGTTTTTTAGTCGATACAAATTTAAAGAAGATTGAAAATAACTCAATCTTATTTTCAATCCGCTGAGATAAACCAATAGGATTTTTCAAGTCATAATATATTTGAAGCCGCTTGAATTATCGAAATAAACGTAGTCAATGATAAAAAAATCATGGCAAAATATATTTTTTCTATATTTTGCGTTCATATGAAGTTATTACGAATGCCAATTGCGTATTGAAAGAGCCTTTATTTCCATACGCAATTTTTTGTCATAGATACTTGTTTTTTTTAAATATTTGAGTAAATTAAAGACGCAATATATAATAAATAGTATAAATGATTCATTTTATGACTTTTCTCATACTTCTATTATATTTTCATTCGCAATGGTTCTTTAAAAATTGATTAAACAATTCTAAATAGCTTAACTTTCACGGCTTAATTTCAAATGACAAACTTATAACTGTTTAAAATGATAATTCGACTTTTGTTTTCCTACCTGCTTGTTATTCTCAATAATTCAGACGTATCGTGAACCTGGAATAAGTTGTCTATAAAAGTACATTAACCTAAACGATATAATTATACATTTATTTGCATTATTTTTAAATACCTGTTAGTTTTATCCATGTGTTATTCTTATAGTTATATGCATACCTTATTTATCGTTTTATGAGGAGTCTAGGTATCTCATACATACATACCATGTAAAAAGTTTCTCTTATTCATATTACTTATTCATTTAAAATAATACATGATGATCTTTTAATATTATTTTTTATACATTCAGTTATTATACGGTGGGACGAGTTAATAGAACAAAAAATTAATTTCAATAAAAATTAAAATTATGAAAATTTTAGACTGCAATACGATTCCAGAGCACGAGTAATGTACTTTATGTTCTCTTGATACCTCAAAGCATTGAAATCGATTCGCGCAGCGCGGAATGTCGTGTACTCAATCATTCGCATTCGCAATATTGCATAGCTACACCACGACCACAGTACACAAAATACAAAACTATGCATATTTATAAAACTTCAGACTATATAGAGTGTAAAGCTATTTCGTCTCCTCGTGGCGGACCCTAAGTAAGGAAGGACATACACAGTAGTAGCAACAAGTTCACTAGTACCTTCCGACAATCCAGGATAGTGTAAATAAGACAGTACTACACCTTCTTCAACGGCGCCTTCCACCACTTCTACTAACTCATTCTCTTCACCGACCTTGGTGACTCAATCGCAACAAGCGTCAATTCATGTAGATTTTTTAACGGGCTTAAAAAATGTATATATCAATATTGTTAATAATTCCAAACTTACATATTTGCAGGATTATAATCATTTTTGTGAAACACAAAGAGTAAACATATTTATTTGTTAGAGTTTTGTAATAACTGCATTTAAATTGCTTATCCATTCCATACATTCAGTCGATCAACTTTTTCTTCCTTGTCAAAATGCCAAAATATATGAAATATTTCACAGTTTAACAAAGCATTTTTTGATGTACATTTTGTTCATTTTCTTTAATTCGTTTAATTTTCATACATTTTCAAATGGAATTGTAAAATCAAAGCACGAGTGACAACCTATATTTCTGTAAAACGAAACGATGGTTTGCCATGTTTACATGACAAGTCCTGCTAGCCGCAATTAATTTAGTTTCCTAAAATTCTGTTGGTGTCGCATGCTATTCTGTGGGTCTTAATACCGAAATTTGGGTTTTGTTAAATTAAATGCTGTACGATAGATTTTGCTAACGCCTATTTTACACCAATAGTCGAGAAAATTTATCCCTAATTAAACTTCTTCGAGCCCAAACACACAATAGTTCGGCCGGCTTACATTTTCAACAAATTATAAAATCTACACAAACAGTGAAAAATTTCTACAAAATTCTTTCGAGTGCTTTAAATATACTATAACGTAGAGCACCCGCCGTCGCCGCAGCGATGAAAGAGTGTCTATTTTTAGCTATGACGCGATAGCCGCGGACGGTGGTGCGATGTAGACTTGTTCAGACTTGTTTAAATACTTGGGTGACGTGACCTATTGTACTCGATGTTTTTATCGTTCCGAATATTCTAGAAAACGAAACCCGAACCTACATAAACTCTACATGGAAGACAGCCGGACAGTCTGATATATACAAGCGTCGAGAAGTCAATAGATGGTGATATAAATAATAGGGAACATAAATAAATGTAGTTATATAAATAAATGAGATAAATATTGTTTAAATAAATAATCTTAGGCCCAGTTGCACCAACAAGTATTTAAATAATTATTAACTAATGGAGCATTACAATTTAACGTAACATTAAACTAATGAGCGTTGCATTAATATATTTTTTGATTTTTAATGTATCATTTGGTAATGGAGCATTTAATTTAGGTTGGTACTGATTTCAAATGATGTTTCTACATTCAGTTTTGTTTAGACAAGCATTAAACAAAAAATATATTTATAATCTGTGTCAAAGGTGACATTTTGTAATTTGTAATAAGAAAAAATGAGTTTAAAAAAAGGATAAGATCCAAAAATTTTACTGAAAAAGAAATGATAATTAATATAATAGAAGATTATCAAAAAATAATCGAAAATAAAAAAAAGTGATTCGGAGACACTAGAGACGAAAAACGCGGCGTGGTAGGAAATTTGCGTAAAATTTAATATGCTGCAACTGAAATATCAAGATATGTTCAGTCAGTTAAAACATTCTATGATAACTTCAAAATTAAATTAAGGAAAAAAAGCCGAAGATAATAACAATTCTTAGAGAGAAACCGTTTAATAGAATAGTGACGGTGTTCTTTGATAATCTGTAGCGCATTTTAAAATCCTGATTATTCTTGGTTGCGGCAATAAATTTAAAGCATCTATTTCATCTTCCGATGATGACGAAGAAGACGACGACATTTTCTCTAAAATAATATATTTTATACCTTTTATTTATATGTAATACTCGTAATCAAATGCATAAATTTTTATTTCAAAATTTACATTGCCAAAACGTCAAAAATACAAAACAATAAACGTCATATTTTAATGTTTCATTAAACATTTAAGTACAGAGGATCGGAGAATTAATTTAATGTTTAATGTAATGTATCATTGACATTAATGTTGTTTGGTGCAACGAAATTATTTAATTTTTAATTTACATTAATTTTAAGCTGACATTAACATTTTAAGTTTCGTTGGTGCAACCGGCCCTAAGTGTTTAAGTTTAATTTAAAATATAACTAAGCGACTGGTAACAGATGAGAATAGGTGGACACAGGAATGCAGTCAAGTTTTTTGAAATTTATTTATTTATTGACGAACATCGACGTTTCGTCGCCAAATGCGACTTCTTCAGGATGGAGTCAATTAGTTAATAAAATGAAAAATTAATAGCCGTTGGTGGATACATCAAAATTTGTTGAGGAAAATTAATTTTGAAAAATATCAAACAACTAGCACGTGAGGGTTGTGCGAAATACAACGGACAGTTTAACAATGTTTAAGTTTAATATTTGTTTAACCTAGTTATCGTAATTTTTATCATCTTTTTAATATTTCTTTGTAATTTTATTTATTTATTTTAATTAATAATAATTGTCTAATATTTACACTTTACCTAAATAAATCAAATTGTTACAATACATTTAAAAACTGTGGGCTAAATTATGAGTTATAATAGTTCGACCAGCATTTAAAGCAGCATTTTTTAACCTTTTCAAGGCACGACACAAATTTAAATATTGTATTGATTTCGCAACCCACTATATAGCAAATTATGAAAAAAATTTAAAAATAGATATTATAAACATTCATCTTTTTATGAAAATAAGAAAATGAATATGTACGAATATATCAACCATACATCTATTTACAAACAAAATAATATAAATTTAGCAGCACAATAAGATCAACAAATACAAATAAAACTATACTTGTTGCGGTACGTGAATACTGAATTTGAGAATTTCATACAAGTTTAATCTTGTTTGATAGCCAAATGTCCGAAACATAAATATTACCTTCCCAATTTAAGTTTCGAACATGATTGAAAATATATTTCTTTAAAATTTAAAATCAAAAATATGTGTAGCTTACAAAAATTAATATTAATTAATTTGAAACCTGAGTTTACATAAGTTTATTTTAACCAACAGGACCTTGAGGTCACGGTAGAGTAATTAGCAGTAGTAATTCTACATTGTATTGCTAACATTAGTAACATTTGATATAATTTTAGAAAAATATGAGTAGCATTTAACAATCAAAATTCTAAATAACGCGACTCACTCAAAACCGGCGCGACCCAAGTTTGCGTAGGTTAAGAAACGCTGATTTAAAGGGTCATCTTCTAATTATGCAAACAGGATCCAACCCACAATAAGTGAGTTTTGAGTAAATTACGTTTGAAGTTTTAAGCTTTAGACTAAATTATAAAATTACACGTATTTTTTCAGTTTATACAGTTGTTATTCGAATATCTAAAAATCACAAAAAAAAAGAATATGGTTTTTCTTTTCTCAATACTATTTCTCGAGTATTTAACAAAATATTTTTTTGCATTTTTAGTACCTTTCTTTGTTTAGTAATTTTATTCTCTATTTTGGAGGAGCCGAAAAAGTCCGACTTTGTCATCTCATTAATTTCTAAAGGATTTTTCCTTCAACAAGTTTTCATGATTCTGTAGTAATCTTCGGGTACATACAGACGCTAGTATCCACGTAGAGCAGTTTACTGTTCTAACCAAAATGTATACCAAACCATGCAAGTTGGTATATGTTAAAACAAACTACTTGCATAGAGTGTTACTGGATACTAAAAGGAACCGTCCCTCATAACATTAATTCTTAAATTGGCAAAATAGATCCAAGCTATCTGGTTTTGTTTTGTGAAACTACTATTCATTTTAAGTGTCTGGTTTGGTTCAGTACGATTTTCTATCATTATATAACAGTTGTGGCTTGGATCTATTTGGCAAGACATAAAATGGGCATTTAGCAACCTAAACTCTGAGAGTTGAGTGAGAGCCGTTAGAGTTGTTAGGACCTCTGGCATGGTTGACATGTTGAGAAATCTTGACTACTCTGTTTAACTTTCCCTTGTTGTTCTACTGACGATAAGAACTTAGTTCTCGAAATACGTATTTAGTTTTTATTAAAATTAATTTTTAGGTTAAGGGGTAATTATAATAGTTTTAGTTACCTATATTTAGCGTACCTTTATAACCAGGGTACGGCCATGGGCCAAGATCACCGCCATTATCGGTAATTCATTGTCCTATTTATTTGTAATAAATGTGATATTATATTATAAAAGAATATTAAATTATCACACTGTGAATTTATAAAGGTAATAAAAATTAATTAGTTTAAGAGATACACAATTATTATTAAGACATTTAGAGGTTATGTAGAATATATGGCATGGGTTGTTATTATCATATCTAATTTAATATCTGTAGTTCTTATTTACATAATAATTGTATATTCTAAACTTACCTTTTAAAAATTTAAATGATTGTGCTTAATATTGGTAATTTATAGTTGTTTTCAATATGTCAGTAATCGTGGTAGGTATCTTAACAAACTACACAAGTAAATAAAATAAAATATATTACTTACACTTTAAATACATATTAAAATGATAATTAAATGTGTTTTTCATTAAAATAAAACAAATTGCTACGAAAATACATAATAATTTGCGCAAGAACAACACATATAACAGACGGGCCGGTACTGGCGGACGAAACGTGAGCCACGCCATGGCCATACCCTGGTTATAAAGGTACCCTAGTTATATTTAACCTTAGACTCCATCTATTATTAATTTTTAGCAACCTAAACTCGACCCAAACTCAATTTGTGCTTCATTGTGGGATAATTCCTTTTTGCATAACTACGTCCAATTTATCTTCTACAGAGACCCTTTACTTTTAGCACAATATGGAAAACTTCGTAAGAATCCAGTGAAAATCTATGGGACGGAACAATACTCTTTCCAACAGACGAATGTACAGAACTTGTCAATACAATGCCTATTATTAAGATTTTATAAGTTTAAAATCTATGTTTTAAACTAGTCGAAGGAAATTAGTAGAAATTGCTCACCATTTGCGGAGGTTTAATTAATTTGAATGTTGAGAATGTAAACTAGCCGAACTGTTATAAGTTTGGGCTCGTATGTCTACTACATAAAATATATATACTTCCAGTTTCTTAACTTAATTATAAATTATTATTTTTCACTACGGAGGCTTCCATTCAAGTAAATAAATCTCAACAGAGTTTAACATCTCTTCCTCCTTGTCAACACGCTCCAACAAATTCGAGATAATACGAAACTCGTTCAACCCACGTAAAGATCTAGTGAAAATCAAGTAGAAAATAGTTTCACGCTTAGTGGCCATTTTCCACGCGCTCAACATTCTACCATTCGCCGGCTCGCGAATCTTTGCGAATAAAATTCAGCTCTAGCGAGATGTGATCAACATCGCACACGAATGTGCTCATAAACCCCCTCCCTGCTCTGCCCTACGATATCTACGCCACTGGGAATAGAACGTCTTGTCGGTAATAAAACTAGCAACTTTTATGATGCTATGTCGTGCTCTTTTTCTAGATAAAACGGGAAAAATTTGTGCTGAATATTCAAAATTAAGTACTGCTTGTACCGACTGATATATTGTATGCAAGAAGATTCGCGGCACGGATGAAAGACATGCTAATGTAATATTGGCGGGAATAAAAACATCATTGTGTGTGATATTTTGTAAGCAACAGACGGTTATTATGTAGCTACATGACAAATAATCTCAAAAATATATTTTACTTACAACCGACTAGAAAATGGACACTTGTATTCCTAAATTACATTACAGGCTTATTCTGTAAAAATATCGTTATATAACAACTATCGTTATCTATAAATGTAACGATGTGATCCTGAACGACAATTTATAAACGCCCTCATACCGTTTGTCACAACGACTTTAGCCAATATTTTAGAAAAGTTAGTAACTATTATTGTAAATTAGATTGTCATTGTAATGTCATTTTACAAAAAAAATATTGACATTATTTTAATTATTATTTCTTTATTGAGTAAAAAATATGTATAAATGTCGATTATCATATGGATTATTATTATCCCATAAAAGACTTTCACGGCCACAAACATTTCTTCTAAAATTTAAATATGGTATTTTCTATTTCTTCCTGTACAAATATAAATAATAAATTAATTAACCCTTCCATTTGCTAATATTTGACATTTGACAAACCTACGGATTGAATAACGACAAGTGAATCCTTATCGTTCATGAACTATTAAAATAACGACAATACGATTTCAATATAACGATATTGGTTTTACAGAATACGCTTTTTGAAAATTATCGTTATTTAACAACTTTTTCATCATAACGATACGTTATGGTATAACGACATTCTTACAGAATAAGCCAGTAAGGTTGGTTGTTTCTAAAATATTCTGTTATCTGTTACCGTAATCGATTTAAGTATAAATAACGAAGGATTGTATACTCGAACGTTCCCGAATCAGCTTAGCGGGAGCCAGTGTAGTTTAGTCTAGAACAGACTACTAGCTACACTCAGTCTATATTGAAACGCATGGTGAACATAAAAAATTGTGAAATAAATATCGCACAAATAAATAGTATATTAAAGAACGTGTTTTATAAGACATGTTTTTTTCGCACGCGTCAAAATTTAAAAACGAGCGTTAGCGAGTTTTCTAATTGACAAGTGCGAAAGAAAGTCTTATAAAATGAGTTCTTCATACTATTTTTTATATTTTGCGCCTTCTACAATAACATTTACTTACTCAATTTGTGATTATATTTGTAACCATTTGTATACATTTTCATGTAAATAATCTTCCCTAAATAAAAAATAATAATAATTTCGACATTATATTATTAAAATGAATTGTCAATTAACTAAAAATAAATGAGGTCAAAATGGGTTAAAGAAACGTCATCTAGTATACCAACCGTCTAAAACAAAAAATTGCGTATCGTAATGACTTCATTATGAACGCAAAATATAAAATAGTGCTTTTTGCTATTATTTATAAAAATAACCTTAGTGCTTAAGTGTTTAATAATATTCTTATGCCCAGTTGCACCGCTGACACTTAAATTAAATTAAAGAAATAAAAGCAAATCGAAATTTTGACAGCAATATTCAATTTCAATTACTCATTTGACGTTTCGCTCTATATGATCACGATATGATTCTTCTCATTTATTTCTCGTTTAATAAACTTTTATTTTAATTATTAATATTCCTCTGATTTTTGCACTACACCCAAATAAATAACGTTACAATTTTCCCACGTGGAGTACTCAATACTTATATGACAACGCGACAACACCCTTGGTGGTGAAATGGTACCACAACAATGTTAATTACATAACAGTTAATTTCTGTAACTTTCTGTTACCGTGAATGATTTAAATAAATCATGTGAAAAAAATTCATTAACTTCAGTGGGAATTTGTAGCTCGGGTGATATAGCATCCTACTCGATACAGGAGGGTTCTGGATTCAAATCCCAATGAGGTATGAGGTCCATGAATTTTTCAATTTGTTATTTATATTCCTAAATGTTTAGTGAGGTAATAACATTACAAGAAACTATTGTCCTTAAAATTCTATTTTCCGGACCAGTCCTGTAATATTTCTCAAATCAATATTCATTAATAAGACAAGAAAAATAAATATAAATATATCATGACGTTACTCATTACTGGGTATATCAATCTGGTCTTGTATGCAGATATCAGTACTCCGAGAAAGAACTACAGGGTCGGTTTTATGCTAGTTGAAATTAATTAACAAAGTGAGTCCGGTCCGGTTTAACCATTAAACCCGAGCTATCAGAATTACAATCGTAAGGCACTCTTGCCCAGTTACACCAATAAGGCTTAAATTTTAAGCAATCCTTAATCAAAAAATCTGATATGGCCAGCACATAACCTCTCGCCAGATATTTTACCTGGTTGTACAAATTGGCACACCCAGCAATAGGTAATATACCGTGATGATATATTTATTTTATTTATTTGTACGCATAAAACGAATAATATTTTTAAATACAAATACATATATTCATGTCTCACTACAAAATAATTCTCACCTATATTTGCAAAATCTATGGAATATTTTAATATAAATTATGTATAATACATATATTTTCTTTATATTCAATATCTTAAAATTTTCTTTTTCTACTTTCCTTATATACCTATTCGTCATTTTTTCGCATATTCCTTTTATATTCTTTTTTACGTATATTCTTTTGCGTTGTTGACTTTTTTTTATTTTCATAATCTTCATAATGTACAAATATTTTTGACAGTGGCATGCAAATATTTTTGACAATGACATTTATATGTCAATTACAAACATTTGAATTTCTTGCCTTGAAGTAGTTTGATCTGAGAATTTTTACATCAAATTATTTTATATGCATTTCTTTATCTCTAAATCCCCGAGGTTTGGGGATAACTAACGGGCGCGTCCCCGGGTGGCGGATAGGGGAACGGCCATATTGCTTTGGTGATATGGTTAGTGATAACTACATACAAGCGCTCTGGGCTTAAAACCCCATTGCGTTCTGTTAAGGTTATCGCCGCGGACCATCCTCCCACGTGTTTGTGCCGTGCGTGGCGACCCGTGTCGGAGGATGAAGGGATCCTGGTGGCTGAGTCGCGAGACAACACTCCACTTTGGCCTGGATTTCGCCTAGACGGGCGGTCGAGGCTAACCCACCTCGATCAATCGGCTGCGACGTCGGGTCAGACTGCCGTCAGGGTGAGTCTTTGGGGTTGGTGAGCACACAGGAGGCCCAGCCAACGACGGTTTGCTAGTCACACTCCTTCGGCTGGCTGGTCCCCTTCTCGTGTTGCTTGTCGACCTTGGGGGCTATATCGATCCGGTATGCCCTGGCGTTGAAGTTCAACGTCCCCTTTTGGGGCTCCCCGGTGGGTGGGGCGCCGGTGAGATGAATCTACATTTCCCTTATGGATGGCTTAAACAAGACTACCATAACCCCAGCGGGTGCGTCTTCGGATACCCCGTTACCAACATCAGCAGTGGGTGCGTCTTCAGACACCCTGCTGCCAAAGGGTGCGTCCTCGGATACCCCATCTACAGCTCCCAAACCCAAAAGGCACCGCATCTGCGGAGCGGAGCAAAAGCGAAGGAGGAAGGCTCGCCAAGCTGAGGAGGCGAAAGCCAAATCAGGTGGCAAACCTCATCCCGCGTCTTCGGCGCAACAGGGAAAAGCTAACCCCGCTGGTTCTGGACAATCGTCCAGACCAGTGAAGAAGGCTGGCTGTCCCGGCGGCGCCAAACGTATTAGGTCAGAGGGCTCTGAACCTTCTCCCAACCTTAGGAAGAAGAATCGTCCTCTCCCCAGTACGAGACCCTCGGCTCCCAAGCCTGTCGGGAACTATTCAGATGCCACGAAAAGGCATCTTAAAGTCGCGGTCATTTGCCGTAGCAACCCATTGGGGAAAATCTCCTCTTCTCAGGCCCAAATCCTGCAGGACCAACTGTATCAACAGTTGGACAACTGCTTGTTTGCCCTCAAGGAAGGAGAACAGCCTCCTGTCTTCGACGGATGGCAACATTCCGGCGAGATTCTACGTATCACCTGTGGTGACAACCATTCATTGGAATGGCTGAAATCTACGGTGCGTGGACTCCCCACTCCTTGGGACAACGCCCAGTTAGAGGTCGTTGGGCTGGACCAACTTCCTCGTTTGGTCAAGGCAGCTGTCTGGATTCCGGGTAAAGCCGATGATAGAGAGACTGTCGTCCGGAGGTTGGCGGTCCAGAACAACCACCTCAAGGTTTCCAATTGGTGTGTCTTTCATGATGCACCAAAAGAGAATCCGCTGGGACGGCTGTTGGTCTTCGGCATCAACGACCAGGATGCCAAAACTCTTGTGGAGAAGGGGAAGAAACTGAGGTACAGGTTCTCCCAACTCTCCGTTAAATTGAAGGTTGGTGATTCTGCACCCCCTCAAACACAGCCAACAGAGACCGCGACTCAGTCTTCGCAGGATGCAACCCCAATGGAACTAGGTTCCTACGAGGCTGCTGAACTGCAAGAGCTCGTGTCTCTGCTAACTTCGGAGATTGCGTTAGTTTCTCCCAAGGATGATTCCCAACAATCCTCAACCTAAATTCCCTCCTCAAGCCCCAATATCCTTCATCCAAATAAACCTGCAACACTGTCGGGCGGCGTCATCCACTCTGAGACGGCACCTAGACAGCAAGCAGAATAGTATAGCCCTAATACAAGAGCCTTGGGTAGTTAAATCCAAGATCTGTGGATTAGGCGACAAAAATACCTCTACCTTCACAGGATTTGGTATTGAAAAACCAAGAACATGCATTATAGTTCCTAAACAAATACAAGCTGTTATCGTTCAACAACTTTGTACACGCGATCTCACTGTAATTCTTCTTAGTGAAATCACCAAAAATACCAAGGAAGACATCATTCTTGCCTCCTGTTATCTACCTTCAGACTCTTCACAACTTCCTCCTAGTCCTGAACTGGTGAAGCTGATTGAGTTCTGTGAACAAAATCACAAACATCTAATCGTGGGTTGCGATTCTAACTCGCACCACCCAATCTGGGGGAGCAAAGATGCTAATCCCAGAGGTAGATCTTTAAGTGAATACATCACTAGTACTACCCTAGAAATACTTAACAAGGGCGATGAACCTACTTTTGTCACTTCCCGTGCTCAAACTAGAATTGACATCACCCTAGCCACATCAAACATATCCAGCGACATATCAGGATGGTGTGTATCATCTGACCTTTCAATGTCTGACCACAAGTCGATATGTTTTACACTAAATGCTAAATGCATTGAAAAAAAGGTTTTTCGTAACCCCAGGAAAACTAACATAACCGTATTCCTTGACCTTCTGTCTTCGGGAATTAAGGAATATCATGTACCCAAACAAATCAATATAGAAACACTTGAAAATTGCGCTAGTAATCTTCAACAAGTTCTTACAAAATCATACGAACGGGCATGTCCCCAAAGTACAATTAAGCCCACGAACGCACCATGGTGGTGTAGTGAACTAGGTAAAATGAGAACAATCGTTGGGAAATTGTTTAACAAAGCGAAGAACTCTAAAGCCGAAGCCGATTGGCGTTCTTTCCAAATAGAGAAAACTAAATACAAAAAAGTTATACGACAAAAGCAGAGAACTGCATGGCAGAACTACGTTAGCAATATCGAAGGAACTGCCCCTGTAGCTCGCTTAAAAAAAATGTTCTCTAAGGACCCTAACCAACAACTCAGCTGCCTCAAACGTGAGGACGGCTCATACGCTACTTCAATTACAGAAAATAATGAAATTCTGCTAAAGTGTCACTTTCCAGGCTGTGTAATTTCTCAAGGAAGTAGTTGGGCAGTTCAAGGACACTCCTTTTCGGAGGAGGCGTTCAAACTCTCTTCGAAGATCGTTGATGAAACACGCATAACCTGGGCGATTAACGCTCTAAAGCCCTACAAAGCACCAGGGTTAGATGGGATTGTACCTGCTCTCCTTAAGTGGGGCTGCAGTCTGTTAATACACCATCTTATCTGGCTTTTTAGAGCTTGCATCACCCTCACTTATGTTCCTCTTAAGTGGAGAGAAGTTAAGGTAGTATACATTCCCAAACCTGGACGTTTAGACTACTCAACACCTAAATCATATCGTCCAATAAGTCTTACCTCAGTTCTCCTCAAAACTCTGGAAAGACTTTGCGATAGATATATTAGGGATACTGCACTGGTTTGCAATCCACTTCACCCTAACCAACATGCTTATACTCAGGGTAGATCGACTGAAACTGCTCTTCATGCTGTGGTCAGCACGATCGATAAATCTATGGAATATAACAATTCCACCCTGGGAATCTTCATAGATATAGAAGGGGCTTTTGATAAAGCCACCTTCGATTCTATAGTCAATGCTCTAGAGGAACACGGAGTTGAACTTCCTCTGTGCAAATGGATAAAATTCATGCTAGAGCATAGAGTAGTACAATTTTCTTCCGGGGAAACTAATATTACAGGATATGTCACCAGAGGCTGTCCACAAGGTGGCGTTCTTTCGCCCCTTCTTTGGGCAATGTTGGTAGACAGCCTTCTGATACTTCTTAACAACAATGGATACCACACCATTGGATATGCAGACGACATTACAGTTCTGCTAAACGGCAAATTTGAGAACATTCTTGCCAACTTGGCAAACAACGCTCTTAAGTTGATCGAAAACTGGTGCAAGGAACACTCCCTTTCGGCAAATCCAGCCAAAACAGAGATAGTCCTCTTCACTAGGAAACGCAAAATTGGCGATATTAGAATGCCGAAACTCTTCAATCAAACTCTAAGTTTATCAAGCAGTGTCAAATATCTGGGTATCATAATTGACAGCAAACTTAACTGGAGTCTACATTTAACCAATAAAGTGGAAAAAGCCTGTATAGCCTTTTGGCAATGTCGCCGTGCTTTGAGTCGAACTTGGGGCTTCACACCTAAGCTCACCCTCTGGCTATACACAGCCATTATCAGGCCAATGATTACATATGGTGCTATTGTCTGGTGGCCCAGAATCAGACAATCCGTAGCAACATCTAAACTAGAACATGTACAGAGGCTGGCATGTTTAGCAATAACTGGCGCCATGCGCACTACACCAACGGCAGCAATGGAAGTTCTTCTATGCCTTCCCTCTCTTAATATCTACATTGAGGAGGTTGCACTGAAGTCTGTCTTGCGCCTTTTCCAACTAGGTCTCTGGCCTAAAATAGGAGCAAACAGTAAACACTGCTCTATCTTCAAAGAAGCAGCCTTGCGGGCTCCACTTCTACAGATGAGTAACGACTACATTGTTCCAAAATTCTATTTTGAGAAACTATATCAAATTAAACTAGACTGTCAGACATCCTCTATACCTGACATTCTCATTTTTACTGACGGCTCGAAGAGTGGGACAGGGTCCGGCTCAGGAATCTTCTCCGAACAAATGAACCTGTCTGTCAGTATTCCCCTTGGTGCCTATGCCACCGTCTTTCAATCTGAAATTCTAGGTATCCTGCATAGTGCACTACTAATTAAAGAACATAAAGTTCAAAATAAGTATATCAGGATAGCTTCAGACAGCAAAGCAGTTCTTAAAAGCCTTAGTGGATTTAAATTCACTTCAGGTCTGGTTGAACTTTGTCATCTTGCATTGTCAGATATATCCAAAAATAATGTCGTGGAACTCGCTTGGGTAAAGGGACACAATGGTATTGAAGGTAACATCTGTGCCGATAATCTAGCTAAACAGGGTTCGTCTGATTCACCCTGGGGCCCAGAGCCTATGCTACCCCTAGCCAAATCGGTCCTTCACAATATCACTCGAAACATCACTCTTGAAAAATTTTCAGCTGGTTGGAGAAATATATCCACCTGTAAACAAACGAGGAATTTTATTCCTAAACCAACTTGTAAGTTAGCCAATTATCTCATCAGACTTTCGAGGAACAACCTCAAATTTCTCGTTGAGGTCCTTACGGGACATGGTCGGTTCAACAAACACATGCACCGCATAAAAATCTCCGACAGTCCTCTTTGCAGAGGCTGTGAGATGGATGACGAAACAGTGGAACACATTCTTCTCGAGTGTCCCGCTCTAGCGCTAAAGAGAGGATCCATGTTAGGGGAATTCTGGCCTTCCACGGCCGCAGTTAGCTCAACTTCCCCCGCTGACTTATTAGCCTTCTTCCTGAGCGTAGAATGGCTTCAAGATCGGTAGGTCGGAAGCTGTGCTCTAGGAGGTAGTACAATGGGCCCATTTGTGAGGCCTAAGTGCGCGTGGAGTTTCTTCACCCTCCACCTCAAATCCAGAATCCAGATTATCTCTAAATCTATAGAAGATATAATAATGAATTTATATTTATCGAATATAGAATTTAACGTTCTTTAATATAAGTATTTACATAAATTTTCGATAAATAATATTTAGATGATTTTTTTCTTGTAACTACTACTTCCGGTTGTCCAATTGTTATCGAAACTTAAGCAACTCTTCCCATTATTGTTAGATTGAGGAATCCGTAGTTAAAAATGTCTTAAGTTTTATAGTATTTGAGAAATCGTGGATCCAACATCCACACATCCTCACACACATCCACACACGCACACACACATACGGACATCATCGTAAAAATGTTATAATCGGATTCTAGGGACCTTAAAACGTACTTATTCACTAAAATCTGGAAATGCGATTTTTAGCATGCATTCAATACCTCTCTTAGCGAGAGGTAAAAATTCATGTATATCGAAATTTTAAGAACAATGCATAATAATTAATTTCAAATCGATGCAATATTGTCAATTTAACGCCTAAAATTTAAGTTACGTTGGTGCAACCGCAACCGACCCTTCTACATGTAAATGATATCATTTAGAGATCGAAATACAGGTGGATTCGAAAGGCTCCCCGCTCACCCGTATTTTAGCGAATACGGGTCGAAATCGATTCTTCGCCCATAAGACCTGTAAGACCAATAAAAACCGATAGACCCAGTATTTACCCACTTTCAACTCCACCCTGCTGGTAAGAGTTATCCAGTTTAGGTAGTTTATGAAAAATAGCAATAAACATCAATGAAATGATGAAATATGTTCTCGATACCGCGAAGTACGCAGGCAGGCATTGCTTCACACATAACGTCATGTCATACGGTTCTTACTGTTCTTATTGGTCTTACGGGTATGGGTGAAGAATCGACTAAGACCCTTATTCCATTTGGTCGGAGTGGGTGAATTTTCCCTTTTAATTAAATACCCAGACCTAGTCCAACTTTCATTGATAGGGTAACAAATGAGTACAGTTTTATTATTTTTTAAGTTTTACCTTTGCGTGAACCATTTCAGTAATTATTTCACTTTTCAATATCAGTATCATATAAAATATTCATACCATTTTCGGGCAATCATTTCTCAAGGTTTAGTGTTTAGAGGCCTTTAGAATCGCTTAAAACTTAATATTAAATTGTCTGCCCCAACACTGACGTAATATTTTCTATGACCTTTATTTAAAATAAGCCTTTTTATGACAATTTATATAAAAGTAAAAGCAGGTAGTAGAAGTTTTTGCACTGAAATAAAAAAATATCTCTGAGTTCATCTAAAACTAGAATGATGTAATTTTGACAGAAAAAAAAACAAGATCTGATTTTGATTTTATATTGCAAATACTAACTAATATAAAAAAAGAACATTTGTAAATACGGTAATCCCTCCATTTAAGCGAGTAATTGGTTCCACAAAAACGTGTAAATAAAAACCGCGCAAATGGAACCAAGAAATGGCTGTTTGGAACAGTGGATCCATATTCTCAAATATTTTATCCATAAAAAAATCTAATGTGGACACTACACGACTTCCTTGTACGCAAGACCAACATGAAATATAGACCCAATTATAAAATTGCACGTATTTGACGCAATTTGACATTAACATTAATTTTTTATATTTTTGATTTTTTTTGTCCTAATCCATAGCAAGTTTTATTACAAAAACTAAAAAGTATATAATTTTTAAATTTATATATCTGGCTTATACAAAGGGCTAATTTAATAATATTGGTTGTACTAGACGCAGAATCTAATTCTCTAAAACTATTATTTGAAGCATTTAATTCTAAAATCAAAATAAAACCATTTTATTCAAGAAAAACTGTTAATAACTTCAGGTAATATGTCACTTCCGGTTCGCCTATTTTAACCAAAATCTACTATATTATTCCCATTGACATAAAAGTCTTATATACCAAATTTGAAAAGTTTTGGATTATATTTTAAAATAGTTTTTCATTAAAATCTATTATAGACTTCAAGTAAAGTACCACTTCTGGAAATTATGTAATGACCAAAACGGGAGTTGCACGAGATGTCATAAAAGTCCTAAATACAAACTTTCAACTTTCTACGGCTTAACGTTTTTGAATTATGCGAGATACGTATGTACAGACGTCACGACGAAATTAGTCAAAATGGATTCAGGGATGGTCAAAATGGATATTTCCGTCGAAATCTGAAAACCGAAATACTTCCTTTACCATGTACAAGGAAGTAGAAAGGATCTTACAATCTGCCTACAACTTATTTAAAAAGTAAGAGCGCAAATAGAAATATTGGAGTCCTCTTCTACATATATGTATATTTATATTAAATCTAGACCTTAAAACTGTACGACAGGGCCTACCAAAGTTTTAAAAAAGGAATTAGTTTTTAAAATGTTCGAGTTTTTATTGCTCTTAACCTCGCTTTAACATCTACGTCACACATGCGCTCTATTCCAAATTTTTACTACCTTCAAGCATTCTACTATCGCCTTTTCGATATCCGGACTCTATTCTTCATTCATTGAATGCAGAAAATAATAAAACTACGAAATTAAACCAAATAATATTCACTTGTTTGAATTAATAATACCACGGCAAATTATTGCGTTATACAAAGTCCAAATAAAAAGAATTTTAGCTCTTTGAAGTTTAAAAAAATGTAAAATTTTGAATGCGTCATTATGTATTGAAAAAAATTAAAACAAAAGTCAAAAGTTTAATACAAATCGGAGTTTAAAATATTAAAGAACGAAAATTACTAAATCGATCATATATTTTGATAGTTTCACACCTTTTCTCCGAAATCAAATCATTTCGTTTGACCATATAACCTCACATCACTTCCACTAAATATGATGGATCATTCTTTAGCTCCGAGAGGGGAGCAAGCGGTCTGATTAGATAGCGATCACTCGGAATCCAGAGACGATCCTGGCAAGGGACAACAATGGGTTCATTTATTTTTAAGCGGGTTACGTCTACCAACCATCGATTTCCAACCAGCTTGTCACATTCAAACTAATTGCGTGCCATTCATGATGCACTCGACTTGAAAGAAGAGGAGATATTGGTTGATTGTTTGTACGTAGAGGTTATGTGAGACTGACAGTAGCCAAGTAAGGTTAGGATTACGAGATAGCCTGTTTTAAGGCAAGGTAATTTGTTAATTGATGTTTGGAAAGATTCCCTTATTGAGTTAATAAATTTATTATGAACATACATATTTTTATTCAAATAAGTAGGTACAATTTAGTTGGAATATTTTCAATATGGCTACCTGAAAAATGGTGGGCAAATTGTTATTTATCGAGAAGTAATACTTTACCGGGCTAATTTTAAAAACTTTATAACAGGACTAATCTTGTGAAAACTTTCAAAACAGTGTACGTGATTAAGTATCCAGGTAAAATAGCATATACGCACGTCCGGGAAAACAAACAACAAAAAGATGACATGAAACAAAAGTGGGAAAGTTAGTTTCCTAACCTGTGGGTCGCGACCCAAATTTTGATTACGGAATGTCAATCATATTTTTCTAAAATGTATATAAAATATCAATAAATAATAATGATAATTGCTAATAAAAGGAAAACCAATTTTGGAAAATAAAAAATGAAGAATATTTGCTACACTTATCTACATGTGTGAGTCAGGTTTTTGTGTTTTTGGAATTAATAAAACTAAATTTAGGAACCGACTCCAACAACAAAATAAATGCTGTCTTTCAAATAAAACCGCGATTTGAAGAACTTTTAAAACTTATGCAAAGTCACGGTTTACATTAATTAACATAAATTTTTGTAAACTACTCGTATTTTTTATTTTAAATAAATGCATTTTCAATCATGTTCGTCAAATTAGACAAATATGGGAAGGTACCTAAGTAATGTTAATATTTCGGATATTTGATAACAAGACAAGATTAAAATTGTATCAAATTCATGTACCAAATTGTAACAAGTTTCGTTTTATTTGAATTTGTTGATCATTATTATGGTATTAAATTTATATTAATTTTTTTTTGTACTTTTTTGTCCTACTCCATAGCAAGCTTTATTACAAAAACCAAAAAGTATATAATTTTTAAATTTAAATATCTAGCTTATACAAAGGGCTAATTTAATAATACTAGGTGTGCTAGACGCAGAATTTAATTCTCTAAAACTATTATTCGAAGCATTTATTTCTAAAATCAAAATAAAACCATTTTATTCAAGAAAAACTGTTAACAACTTCAGCCAATATATCATTTCCGGTTAGCCTATTTTATCCAAAATCTATTGTTATTCCCATTGACATAAAAGTCTTATATACCAAATTTGAAAAGTTTTGGATTACATTTTAAAATAGTTTTTCATTAAAATCTATTATAGGCTTCAAGTACAGTTCCACTTCTGGAAATTATGTAATGACCAAATGGGAGGTGCACAACTAGATGTAGTAGTCTTAAATTCAAAATTTCAACTTTCTTCGTCAAAATGGATTCAGGGATGGTCAAAATGGATATTTCCGTTGAAATCTGAAAACCGAAAATTTTCACAATCACAATACTTTTGTGGCGGCTGGAGCCGTTACTTGAGTATAAATAGGGGTTAAATTGTATAACAATAAAATATAGGAACGAAATATAATTTAGACGTTTATTATATTAATACAGATAATGAACTTGTTATTTATTTATATATAGTTTCCAGGTTCACTCTAGACATAACACAAACAATTGTCGTTAGGGCAGGTTATTGGCCACTTGAGGCGATTTCGGGCGACAACCGTTCACTTGCGGTATGTTGCGTTCAGGTGCGTTCACACATTCGGGCGTTAGGAACAACATACCCGGTATGCTTGGATCAGTGCTCACAGCTGAACGGGTTTGCTAGTCGGGTCAGCTCTCTGTTCACTATTTCTATCTCTTTTTATCATGTATTTTTTTGAAATGTCAAAAGTCAAAACGGTCGGAGTCGTGGTCTTATGTCAAACAGAGTGACATTATTTTCGTTGACTCTTTTTTGGACAAATATGGAAAAAACTATCTTTCTCCGTTAATGCATTTTAATTGTCAGACACTATTTTTGACAGTATTAAATGTCGCAGAATATACATAACCTCCAAGCACGGTGTCAACAAGTGAACCATTGATTTTTGGCGCCAGAACTGACCATAGCATACCGCAAGTGACCGTAACTGATCCAAAGAAGTGAACGGGTATGTCGCCCGAAATCGCCTTTGATGTAACTCGTAATGACATATGTCATTGTGAATATCAACTGTCATATGTCACCACATGTCCAACCTGTAATATGACATATGTCATTGTCAATGTCAAGGAAGTAAAAAATCTGCTTCACACACTTATTTAACAAGATACCTATACTCTATCCGTTTTAACTATAGACTAGATGGCGTTTCGAGCGCGTCCGTTTTTACATGTATTAAATAAAAAATTCTAATTTTGGCGCCATTCCTGGATTTAAAAAAAAACTTTTTAATTGACATTTTTTCAGTAATTTTGTCTTGTATGTACATATCTATCTATTTGTATCTATAATATTAACGAAGAGAACAATAACAAACCTAGCGAACTACTAACTAAAAACTGAGAAAACGCGCACAACGAAAACTATGTAATATGAAATATAACGCCAAAACACTATGAAAATTATATAAACGAAAAGAACAATAATATACTTAACAAAAAGAACTGAACAGAAATTAATAATATGTAATAAATCGCGTATTATTGACTTTGTTGACTTTTATTTATTTCAAGTCAAACGTCAAAATAATTGATACAGTTGTCAAGCAAATTTAAATTTCGCGTCAATTATTTTACTGTGTAAACTCGGTTCACGTTTGAACCAATCAGAGAACTAGAATCGTAGGCTCTATCTCACCCAACGCTCTATAGTTAAAACAGATAGAGTATAGATATGAACTATTTTTCCAAACCTACTTATAAATTGACACTTTTATCTACAGAAATCTCGTTACTAAAGTAATTGTAATTATGAGGATGAATAATCTTTTGTTAATCACTCACTGTAGTGACAGAATAAATACACATTCATAGGAATCATTTAAATCTGCACAGGTAACTATAAAAATTAAAAGTATCTAATTATCATATGTCATTTTTAACTTTTGTTAAAACTGCGAATGTTGGAAAATATTTTGTATGCCACTCTAAAGTAAAGACCCGATTAAAACTTCGTGTGCAAAACTTTTCACTTGCTAATAAAATATATCTTTTTCATTTGTACCATAAATAACTAGGAAAACAGAAAATTTATATGGAGACTCAATCATTGGCGGATCCAGCGGGGGGCGATGGGGGCGATCGCCCCCTCCTTGGTGGTTGGTAAATTTTAATAAAATACAACTACTATGCTAGGCACCGTATCGTGGAATAGACTCGCCAGTCGTCAGTACGTCGGTCGCAGTTTTATTAATGCGTAATGTACTATTAGGTTACCTACGTTGTACATAAAATATTTGAATACTTCGTATAGCTTATTTTAACTAAAGATATTTATAAGTATTTTTCTTAGACAATTGTAAGGTATAAAAATCAATTTAATTTCATTTTTATTTAATTGCATCGAGATAATTATACATCATGTAGTACAGAAGAATACTACAGAAAAAGTATTTTTATTCCTATGTTAGATTTTATGATAATCGATTTGAGGTCTCGTTTTTCTAAAGATACTCTCAATGCATTTCATTTAAGTGTTTTACTTCCCCATAATTTAACAACAATGAGTACAGAAGACTTGCAAACATCTACCAAAATATTGTGGCAAAAATACAAAATTATTTTACCTATTAAATATACAAAACGTTAATTCACTGGAAATATTTGCTGCTGAATTAACTATGTGGCGCGCTAAATGTCTACGTTTAATTCAATTCAAAAGAAATAAATTTAAAAAATGCTGTAGAAATATATTCTTCTATTGACTTTGATGTGTATCCAAATTGCCATACACTACTTGAAAACTTGAAATATTATTAAAGTTGCCTATTAGCGTAGCCAGTGCAGAACGTAGCTTTTCCGCTCTTAGAAGGCTAAAGACACGGCTGCGAAATAGGATGACAGAAGACAGGTTATTAGGGCTGGCACTTTCTGCATATAAACATTGAAAATGTAATTAATCGTTTTGCTACTTCAAAAAAGAAAAGAACTTATTTTATAATTTAATTGATTTGTATGTATTAATTTATCCTTTGTTATGCAGTATATTTACATATTATATTTTTGTTGTCAACATATCATATTTCATTGCTGAAATAAACGAAAAATCGATTACTTAATTTTGTATTTCTGTACCTTCTTTTGAAAACTTATAAAGTCTTTATTCTGCGCTTTAAGCTTAAATTAAAGAAATATTGCTTCTATTTTATAAAATTGTCATATTTTCATATTATGTCTTTTAATTCGAACGAAGTTAAAGTTTCTTAATTCGCCCCCTCCTTGGACATTTCCTAGATCCGCCCATGGACTCAATACCCTAGCAGCACACAATAACAAACGTTTGTTCACAATATAACAATTCACAATTTATTGAAATGCATTATCAATTTATAATCAATAGGTAATAAAAAATACATCAAGTCCATTCTTATAAATCGTTTGGTAAATGATAAATTAAAACTGAAAAAGTAATTTCAACTAAATAAGCATCAAAACAAATGAATCGATCAGAGTATTAGAAAGTCATTAAATAAAAAAAAGGATTATCCATTTAGAATAGAACAGTTGAACAACCTCAATGAAACTGGAGGTCACTGAATCAACTATTACTATCACAAAACAAAAAAATGAAATGCAAAAAGCTTCGCTCAACTAGATCATCCGAGTCGCAATATAAATGACAACTAATTAATAATTTAAGCATCCATTAAATCTGGTGTTTCGCCAACAGTTTTCCATTGTCTATAGCCTGATAATTAAAAAGATGTGGTAAAAAATACGGCAATTGTAATCAAGCAAAGTTTTTTGCCCATCAAGAAATTCGCGACATAATTTATGCAAACGTATACACCATCCGAACATTTGCATTTCTCTCTCGGCTCCGCTCAACCCGCAACGAAGAAGGCTGTGAGCGACTGCCGTTTGTTGCTTATTTTGTTTTTATGAACGTGGATGTTTGATTAATTAATATATTCCAAAAGAAATGTTATTGTTTTTTGGTTGTGTTGCAATTTTGGTGCAGCTGTTCATATGCAAGGAAGTAAAAATAATTATTTCGAATACTAACCATAATATTGAAAATTATTCTTTTCACCTTCCGTCACCTTTAGGTAAGAAAGGTATTGTCTTTGGTCAAAAAATTCGATAATGAGTTTTTAATCAATAAGCACGTTTTAGGGTCCCAAGAATACGAATTTACTATTTCTACGATGATGTCTGTATGTGTGCGTGTGCATGTGCGTGTGTGTGTGTGTGTGTGTGTGTGTGTGTGTCTGTGTGTGTGTGTGTGTGGATGTGTGTGTGTGTGTGTGTGTGTGTGTGTGTGGATGTGTGTGTGTGGATGTGTGTGTGTGTCTGTGTGTGTGTGTGGATGTGTGTGTGTGTGTGTGTGTGTGTGTGTGTGGATGTGTGTGTGTGGATGTGTGGGTGTGTGTGTGTGTGTGTGTGGATGTGTGTGTATGTGTGTGTAACAAAATTTTCGTCTGCGATAACTCTAATACTACAGTTACAAAAATTATAATTTTTTCGTATACTTCGTTACATCCATATGAAGAGCTGATTAGATTTTGGTTACAATTGGTCAACCGGAAGTACCATCATTTGAAGATTTTAACAGTTTTTCTTGAAAAAACTATGTTAAATATATTTTTTTCACATTTTTGATGTTACTATAAATATTAAAGAATATTTTATTCTCTATACGATTTGACTGCATTTTATACTTAATATTAAATGGATATAGAGTTAAAAAAATTATAAAGAAATTAAATTTCATAAAGTAGCCATAGCTATGGAAACAGCTACTATATTAAGAAAATTCTGATTGAAAGATGTCAGTGTCAAGTGAAATTGACATAGTGTGTTTGTCTTATAATTTTACTTGAAATATAGGATCTTTTGCTTTCTGAATGGAATTTGTATAAAATACATACAACTGCTTTAAGGTAATGTACAAGAAATAATAATAATAATAATAATAAATCTTTTATTTCTGCAGATACACTACGACTACACTGTATATAGAAAACGTCACAAAATAATAATTTTCTGTATGAAATTTGCATAAAATACATGCAACTGCCGGAAGGTAATGTACAAGAAATAGAATGTTTAATTTGCAAGGAACTTTCCGTATGAAATTTGTACAAAATACATAGAACTGCCGGAAGGTAATGAGCTGGCCACATCAGATTTTTTGTTTAAGAAAGAAGTTGGCAATCCTTCGAAATAGACAAGACATATTACGCTCGTAACATACCTATTATTTTTTCTTCGGCAGATCAAAAATGACATAAAAGATGATAAAATAAAATCTTACTCCCGAATAATTTATTTTTTTAATAATTAGGCATGCTAGACCATTTCGAAGATGTTTTTGTATTGTATTATTACAGAAAAATTTCCTTTTCTTGTTTCGGAATTAAATTGTTACCTATATTCTAGCACCAGTAGCACGCTTATTTATTCTAGAACGAGTTTTATTCTTACACGATTTTTGATGATTATTGTTATTGTAACGCCCGCCGTCGCCACCACTGTAAGCGAGTGTCTATTTATAGCGGTGACGTAATCGCGCAAGTAGCCGGCCGATGTAAACGGCCTGGTCGCGACGTGTTTAATTACATCCGGTCGCCTGAATCTTTTGTGTTCATTGTTATTATGTGTTCGAATATTCTAGACTGTTCTAGAAAATAATGGCAGCTGTATATAAGGGACGTAGCTATGCTCGAGAGACATTTAGTTACATGGAGAGACATAGAGATGTTCATATAGAGTGTTAGTGAGTTTGAGAAGTACAGCAGTATCGTAGTGAGTGTATGCAGTTGGTGTCGAGTAGGTACTCGGGAAGTTACTGGTATATTGGGATAGCTGTGGATGTAAATACTTGGTAGTGTTGAAGAGTATTGGGAAGCTAGGTATATGGGGACAGTAACGGCAAGTGGAAGCTAATACTCGGCATTGGTGTTAAAGAATTGTGGCATACGGAAAGTCGGTGATACGGAGGCTGTGGAAGAGAGAGAGTTACATAAATAGACAGATAGTAAAGTGAAAGGTGTGACTTCTGTCCGAGCAGTTGAATATAAAGACGCTGTTGCGTCAGTTGAGTATATAGACGCTGTGGAGGTCGGTAGGCGGACAGTTGAACATGCTATAAGTATATAGTGATATAAATATCGCGTAAACAGTCTACAAGAATCTGCAACAGACCGGCAGTCTAAGATTGGAACGCATAGTGAAATAAATAGTTAATAATATCGTGGAAATAAATAGTAGTGTTAATTGGTTAAATAAATAGTGTTAGTGTTAGTGTTATCTAGTTAATTGTAGTTTTAGGCTTAATTAGTTTTTAATAATTGTTTAATATTAGTAATAGTAACTTTCATTATAGTTTAATAAACACTTAATTTTAATTAATAATAATTGTCTAATATTTACACTTAAAACGTTACATTATTTAAGATTAGTAATATTACATAGTATAAATGTATTAAATATACAAGATATCTAAGCAGGCAACAGACAGAATAATAAACACAAAATCATTGTCAACAACCAATTCTACTAAAACGTTAAAAAACTTGTGAACTATTTTTCAAAAGAATTAATGTAAATGAAAGCTGAAACACAGAATAATATTAAACACTTGTTACAGGAGGTTATTCAAGCACTCATTCGTTCGCCTACTCGCCGGATCGCGGCTCGTATCCTAATTTCCAATTAGTATTAAAAAACTGTCTTCTGCAACGTATATTTAATATACTATTCTCTGTTTCGGAATAAGAATGATATTGTAACGTGAGAGGGTAGGTACCTGCGACACTTGATCAAGTAGATTTTATAAAAAATGTAAACTTATAAAATAGTATAAAACATTCATTGCAAAAGACTATTCAAGCATTCGTTCGGTCGCTCTCACACCGCTACGCGGCTTGTGTCCGAATTTCTAATTCATAATAGAATAGATTGCCTTCTGTAGCTTAAGTTTTAATATATTATTTTAATTTTAAATTTACAGTACAAAAATAAAATATTCTAAGGACAATTCATTACTTCTGTTCCAATATTTTATCTGATATAATAAATACATATATGAGAATTCTAAAAACTGTACGTTTTCCGCAAAATGAACTAACAACCCCTTCAGATTTACAAATACACTGTGTTTTTATGTCCCGCTACCTCCCGCTACCCTTGGTAAGGGAGGTATAGGGATCGTGTACGTGTGCATGTGCGTGTGCGTGCGCGTGTGCGTGTGCGTGTGAGTGTGCGTGTGCGTGTGCGTGTGCGTGTGCGTGTGCGTGTGCGTGTGCGTGTGCGTGTGCGTGTGCGTGTGCGTGTGCGTGTGCGTGTGCGTGTGCGTGTGCGTGTGCGTGTGCGTGTGCGTGTGCGTGTGCGTGTGCGTGTGCGTGTGCGTGTGCGTGTGCGTGTGCGTGTGCGTGTGCGTGTGCGTGTCCGTGTGTGATCCTCTATACCCTGTAACTCAAATACTATCATTCAGAAAATTTTGAAACCTTGTATTTTGACCTTGTTTTAATATGGAAAGAACCCATTAGATTTTGGTGTAAATCGGATAACCAAAAATGACACTTTACTAGAAGCTCAAAATAGTTCTCTTCGAAAAATACCTTTAAATGTTATTATTTCGAGATTTATGTTATTATAAAAATTAAAGACCATTAAATTTTCTATGGGTTTGCATTAATAATTTTTCTATATATTTATTGATAAATTTATAAAATTATCTATAATTTAAATCCCGGAGCCTACGCTTTAAACAAACAAAACTCCTGGGTTACACAGTTCATATCTCAAATGTATGTAACTGACAGATAAATGTCACTGTCAAAGAACTAATCATTTCAAATTAATAATAGTAACGTTTTAAAAAGAAAATAATAAATAGAACCACAATTATATGGAATGGATCTTAATACAGTTTCCGCAATAACTAAATATTTAATAAAATTAAATAGCGGGAGGTTTGGTGTTGGCCACATCAGATTTTTTATTATAGAAATGTAATTTTAGTAAGTACGGCAATAGTTTATTAGTGGGAATCTGAGCAACACTGTAACGTCTACTATCATCACTATCGATGATTCATGAATGAGAAAGAAATAAACTCACTTCTCACTTGGTTTCTAAATTTAATTAAATTTAATTTAATTTTTATGATGACCATGACAAAACGACAAACCAGCCGCGAGTTTGGAACATGTCTCTGAATTGAAGATATCTGCCAAGCCCCAAGCCTACTTATAAATTAATTATCCATTACTCTTTTGCATTTCCTTAAAAAATAACTAACTACTATTTGTAAGGTCTTTTATCATATTTGTGGTAGAATACATGGTACATATTCCTAGAAACAATTAATTTGTTGGAAATGCAAATGTTTTCTAAATTACATGATGTAAAAATAAAAATTCCAGCATATTTACTAACAAAATCTACACAGCTAGATAACAAAACACAATTTTTCAGTTTTCCTATTAAACATTGTTGACCATCCTCCATTAACCAACTCATTAACACAAAATAAACTACATATAAAAATAAATCTCTAGTTGCCTTTAATCCGACAGCCTCAGGAAAGATAACAACTTACATAAAAACGCTAACTGATGCCACAAACTACCAAATCTAGCATACAGAAGCGCGTAATAATAATGATAAATAATTAAAAACCCATGTGCAGTAGTTTAGAAAAGGCAGGGGTCCAGCCGGTAAGGTAGAACGAAGAGCGCCTCTTCACCATCCGAAGCGAAGACCAAAGATTATTTTATCTTCAGTTTGTTGTAGCGGTGAAGAGATGTTATCACGGAATATTAGATTTAAGTATTGTCGTAAAATGGTACATTTGATAACCAGTGTTGAAGAGGAATCCAGTTGACCAGTCAAGTATTTCCATCCAGATTGCGAATCTGTTTTGAGGTTATGTAGTGGTTGATCAGCCGGGGGAGCTGATGATTTTTAAAGCGCAATATAACACAGCTACCGGATTTGGAGTGATATGTTTGTATTTCGGTATGTGTTGGACCGTGTTTAAGTTTGTTCTCTGTATGTGTGTTATGTTTTCATGGGTTTGTTTTTCGAATTCACTCACCGAATACATTAACGCGGCGATTGTAAATTCCAGTTTTTTATGGAAATTATTACCTTTCGGAAGAATTTATATTGACAGATTATTTTTTTAGACTCCAGAAATTTTTGTTTTATCTTGTAGAAAGGATGTAGGTATTTAATGGTAGTTTATAAAAATAATCATGATTAAATTATGGTTAAACTTTTGGAAAATGTTAAAAATTTGAAATAATTATTTTGATTATTATCTAGAGGCCGTATTAACACTTTTAGGATGTGTAAAATATACAAAGTTTTTCATTTTGTAGAATTTTATGTTATTTTATTTAATGAAGAGAAATTTTTATCGCAAAATAATAAAGAAGAATCTAATACATTTATCTAAATATGTGAACTATGAATTTAAATTTAATTTGAGAGAATGCTAATTTCTAATACCGGCATTCGTGAAATTTAATATATTTATAAAAAATTAACATCTTTAAAATATATAATGAATAAAGTTACAACATTCTACGCGTGCTAATGTGGTATTACCACAACCATTAGAGCTGACAGGGCTGGTAAAAAAAAATCGATATATCGACTTCTATTCGACTTTCCTTAAAAAAAGTCGATCGACAAAAAAAGTCGCTGTCGATAAGTCGAATATAGACTATTTCGACTTCGACTTTTATACTATTTCGACTTTATAGACATTTCGACTTTTCGACATATTTATGATTTCGACTTCTCGGCTATTTCGACATTTAGATTATTTTGACTTTTACACTATTTCGACTATTAGACTATTTCGGCATTTAGACTATTTGAACTTTAAAATTATTTCAACTTGTTAGATAATTTCAAATTTCATTTTCGATTAGACTTAATTACTTTACATATTTCATTTCAAGTTGAACCGTCAGATGTCAGGCCAGATGTGTATGAGGCGCCGTTTGGGCCAAAATAAAAGTTTCTATAATATATATATATTATATATATATATATATATATATATATATATATATATATATATATATATATATACATATATATATATATATATATATATATATATATATATATATATATATATATATATATATATAAAAAATTTCGTGATATATAATATTTTCCCCTGTTGATATATACTAAGAAGAATAGATGGTAGGTTGAGTGATTGGTTTCGTATAAATGTTGGTGTGAAACAGGGCTGTGGTATGTCTCCATGGTTGTTTAACTTGTATATGGATGTGTTGTTGCGGAGAGCATTGAGTGAAATGGATGGTGTACAAATTGGTGAAAGTATTGTGCCTGCGTTAGCGTATGCGGATGATGTAGTTGTTTTAGGTGAAAATGAAGAGCAACTCAGAAGAATGATAGAGAGAATACATGTAGTTGGAAGAAGTATGAATCTGGAGTTAAATGTTGATAAATCCAAGGTGTTAGTATTTGAAAGGAGTAAATTGGTGACTGTGTGCAATGTGTTGGTGGATGGAGTGAAACTGGAGCAAGTAAATGAGTTTGTATATTTGGGTAGTATGATGTCAAGGGATGGTCGAATTGATAGGGAAATTGAAAGGAGAGTGAGTGCGGGTTGTAAAGTAATGGGTGCTCTGGGTATGTTTGCTCGAAACGTAAACGTATCTAGAGAAGCTCGTTTAAGTGTGTATAATGGAGTGCTAGTGCCTGCTTTGATGTATGGAAGCGAATGTTGGGCATGGACGGGAAAGCATAAAAAGAGAGTGATTGCCGTGGAAATGAGGTATTTACGTGGAGTATGTGGATATGTAAGACGGGATCGCGTGAGGAATAATTTGGTGTATGAAGAATGTATGGTTAGGAAGAATGTTGTTAAGAGAGTAGGAATGAGCCAGTTGAGATGGTTTGGTCATGTGGAGAGAATGAAGAGTGAACGGCTTGTTAAGCGTATATATCTTGGTGAAATTGAGGGTGTTCGATTGCGTGGCCGTCCAGTGTGTAAGTGGATGGATGTGATTGATAAGGTACTAAAAGAGAGAAAGTTTCCGAGTGGGAAGAGAAGAAGAGCGTGTATGAATGCGATTATGAATGTGGCCGAGGCGAAAGAAGTGTGCTTAGACAGGAATGTGTGGTGAAGGATGATTGTTTCGTAACTATTATTGTGGTCCGGATGCGGTATTTCGCTACCGAAAATCGGTCACTTTAATATGTTAAGAGTGAGGAATATATGTTGTACCTATGATGTCAGGTTAGTATTAATGTTGTTGAAAGAGAGACTGATTATTTTTTGGATGATGTTATTGTTATTCTTTCGGGTTTGTGCTAACCCACTAAGTTGGAAATGCGTGATTTTATGTATGTATGTATGTATGTATGTTGATATATACAATTTTCAATGTGATATATAGAATTTTTAGTTCTATGAAATATAATGAGGGCGCTCACTTTTGTGCGCCCTCATTATATTGCGGCATTTCATAGAACTAAAAATTGTATATATCACAATGAAAATTGTATATATCAACATGGCAAATTATTATATATCACGAAATTTTTATATATATATTACAGAAACTTTTATTTTGGCCCAAACGGCGCCTCATAGATGTGTGAGGTGTGGCCTGTGTTCTTTTGTAGTTTGCTGCTGTATGCGTGCCGTAGTCTTTCGTGCTGTTCTTATGGAAACTGCGAGAAAAGTCGCACGACGCGACGCCTATCTACTACTAAACTCCCTGATCAGAGCTAGTGCGCGTTTGGATTTAGTTAACGTTAATATTATTTACTGTTGTATTTCTTGATATCTTGAGCTTTTTAAATTATCATTGTGCCTTAAAAATGAATCGAAAAAGCAAAGTTTGGTTGTTGTTTGAAGATCTACGTAGTACCTACAGGACAGAAGAAGTCAACGCAGTGTATATTATACAAAAAAACTTAAGTACAACAACAAAAGAAAGTTTTGCATTTGGCTTTTAAATTTTTCATATACTTACTTGCAATTTAGCAGTTTCTTATTATTATTACTTTTTGTATACGTATTTAGATAAAATATTTTTAATCGTTTAAACACGTTTCGAAAAAATATAATCCAAATTCCAAATATTGTTTTATGTCTCTGGCTCTGAAAGCTTTTTAACATTTAGGTTTATTCGTAGTTTCGAGTTTATATTTTTTGACAATTTAGAGATTAGTTAGACAGACTATCTCGACTTATCGACTACGATTATTTCGACTTACCAATTATTTTGACTTTCGATCATTTCGACTTTTTTGTATATTCGACTAATCGATAAAAAACCGATTATTTTGACTATTTCGACTTTTCAATTATTTTGACTTTTGATTATTTCGACTTTTTTGTATATTCGACTAGTTGACAAAAATCGATATTTTGAAAAATCGAAAGTCGACTTCCATATTGCCAAGTCTACCGCCCTAGCTGACACTATTGACAAGTTCGAATAGGTACCACGAATAATCTTAGTTTGATATTTATTTATTTATTTATTATACTCAATGGATTCGTATATAATTTTAAAAAAATTTAACCGCTGAATATTTACCTAAAATACTGGTCCCCATGAAATGTCCGCTAACACCGCATAATGTAAATTGTTTTGAACCCATATTTAAATACACATAGAAGGAAAACAAATTTACAAAATTTAAAAGTAGGTAGCTAGGTAAATTTATAAAGTATAAGTAAGTGTAACTGAATTAAAGTTTAAAATAATCGATCTAAAAACTAGTATGTAGTACAGCTCAAGCCAATAAATTCCACTTTTTAATACTTATTAGAAAAATAACTATTTAACTCATTTTGAAAATATCTCAATTCTAGCTTATTATAAGAGTTATACCTTACCTACGGTATGACGGGAGGTAAAATTAGTATATGTTGTATTTAAATTTACAAAGGTGATATCACTTCCGGTTATACCGAAAGTTCCACAATTATAATTTTTACACAATTCAATCAGAAATATTGCACTGATTAAATCATGCCCTATAAGTAGTGATACACGCGAGGCAAGACGAAACGAGAAATATAAAATATCGATCTCGTCTCGGTTTCGGATATGTAATCTCAATCTCGCTCTCGTTCTCGCACATTTTTTTGGGTCTCATCTCGTTCTCGCGCGAGAGTCTCGCGAGAGTCTCGCTATAAAAATAAGCGCTTGCGCACTACATATTTACGTACCTGTTTAACTACAAAAGACAATTTCGCACCAATAGCACCGTCTTCCATGTATTTGCAGTCATATATAACTATAGCAAAGAGACGGAACACTAATCTCTGGTCACCAAATTATATCAATATGAACATAATGTTTATTCATTTACGGTCAACAGAAAATGTGATAAGTTAGTAAATAATTTAATTTGCCTCTAAAATACCCAATTTATTATCAAATTTTGATCTCTAAACTACTTCAATACGAACATCTGTTAATTCATTCTATCATCAGTAAAACGAATTAAATATTAAAAAATTAGTTTTTGTAACTAAAAGTACCTACACTTTTTCATTAAATATATGCCACTATTTAAGTAAGATTGTCATAATAAACCGCTACACTGGTAACCCGTCGGCAACCATTCACTCCGCTTCTCTCCCTGTTGGCTCCCATCGACGCTTAATATAAACATCCTTTACTTTAGTTTTATTAACCGTGGTTTTAACTGGGGTGAAATAGGGGCTGAAATACTAATCGACTCTAGATAGACTCAAAAAATATGGTGAATTCATATAATTTTCAAGTTTACGTGTTGTATGCATGAATTAGCTTTGACTCCACTCCTTGTACGGTGCATTTTTCATTTAATTTATGAATCAAAGCTATAAAGTTACAAATACTTTCTATTCCGAGACTCTCGCGAGAATCTAGCTATATTTCTCGCTTCTCGCAGTTGTTATATCGATCTCGCCTCGAATTTTAAACTGCAATCTCGCTCTCGTTCTCGTCTCGCATAATGCAACGAGACGAGGCGAGGTGCGAGAGTAGTCTCGCCTCGCCGTGCATCACTACCTATAAGCAATATGAGTATCTGCAATAATAAGCGAGAAAAATGGGTGTATCCACTTTTTCAAACACACTGTATATTATGTTGACCAATAAACAGTGGCGTACCTAGGGCGGGGCACACAAGGCAGGTGCCTTGGGCGCCAGAACCAAGGGGGTGCCGGTTGGAGCCCTTGGTATCCGTACGTAACTTGGGTGCCAGAATTTGAAGTGTTAAAACTGTTGATTACTGTGCGTATTGACATTTTTCGGAACTGTTGAAGCTCTCTATCTGTTTTTTCATCGTCTACTCAACGCTGGGAAATACTCAAAAACGCTGCCCATAGTTATTAAATCTGAGTCTAAAACAATATGGAGTACAAAAGTGGAAGCTGTGAAGCCCTTAAATAATTACCTTGACGGCATACTCCAAATACTCGAGACTATAATTGATGATGCAAATGAAACGAGTGAAACAAGAAGTGATGGTACGCAATTGTACAACCGTATGTTGACACTCGATTTTCTGACTCAACTTGGATTTTGGACGAGAGTACTCAGTCCTATTGATAGAGTTCAGAAAAGACTAAAAGATATAAAATATGAACTTTCATGATACCGCCTTAGATTTGAAAGGTTTAAGAGATTATTTTCGCAATAAAAGAGAAACTTTGGTGACTGAAGCTCTGGAAATTGGACTTAGTCTCTGTCAAAACTGGGATGTTAAAACCGAAAAATGCCAACGGCGAAAAATCTTCGAATAGCCATGCAAATAATGTTGACTATTGCAGTTTCCATCGCTAGCTGTGAAAAATCTTTCAATAAATTAGAACTGATCTTAAATTATCTGAGAGTCTCCAAGGGTTAAGATCGATTAAGTGATCTTGCTTTGATGAACGTTGAAAGAGAAGAAACTGAAAAGACCGATTTCGAGCACGTTATTAATGCCATTTTTTGATCGTAATGACCTCCGGAATTATGGTATAGTTTGTCGGTCGAGTCGCGGAACACCCGTATATTGATATTTATTTTGTTATTGTGCTAATTCGTTCATGGTTGAAGTTATTTCATAATACATATGGATATTCTTAAGTAATTTCAACATATACACTAAAGCGAGAAAAATGTAATCTTGATTTTACATTGTTGACGGGGGGCGCAATTACGACCCTTGCCCTGGGCACCATTTCACTTAGGTACGCCACTGCCAATAAATCTGTCGATTTGAGAATATGTTTAGTACAACAGCCATTATTGTGAAGAAAGAGATAGATAAAAAATATCTCTGAGATGAAATACATTATCACTTCATTAACCTCTCCGCAGCCGAAAATTATAGTGGTGCAGCTAGGAATGAAATACCAATTCCCAGATTTATTCACCCGTTTAAACCGTCAATTTATCACCATTCCTCACATCCAATTGTTTCCTGGCACCTCATATATCCCGCACACCGGCCTGCAGTCCAGTGAACACACAGTCCGTGGGTATTTCTCACGTGCTTCGGTCCGGTGGTACGTTAGAGCAAATAAAATGTATTCGAATTGTTTTTATGAAGTACAATCGCAGGCAGTTAAACACACACCGACATCAATATCGAAACGGCCTGTGATCGAGATGCAATCACCCAATCCCAGATGGGAATACTCCGCACAGAGGAAAACAAAAGAGGAGTTGTTTGGGTGATTGGATTGTATGCATGGCCGACTAACAAGCTTCAGAAAAAAACGACAACTGGGAAATATAAAACAACTAAAAAACGACTAGTTTGAGAAGCAAGTGATACTATTTATGTTTCAGCAGTTAACATCGGTAGTGCTGGTGCTCTATCTCTCTTGAACGAATGGGAATGGAATACCGTGATTCGAAATTCACATACCAACACAAAAAGTAATATAAATCTCACAAAAAATTATATAAGCGCCAGAAAATTTAGAATTTACACGAATACAAACAACAATAAAAATTAATGGAATAAAATTATACATGTGGAAAGATAAATGAAAATTAGTGAAATGGAAACATGTAACGAAATGAAAATAAAATTTAAATTGTCAATTATTGGAAAAACAAATATGCTATTCATTTTAAAAAAATCATTTACCGTTTACCGATTTCTCTATGGATTTTCGTTCTATGCAAGGTGAAAAATAGGGACGGATGACTTTTTTTGTTTATTATTAATTTTAGACCTATAGTATAATAGATTGCAAAGTTGGTGGCGAACATAAATAATATTTTTTAGTGTAAAAATGTTCCGAATTCTACTTCTGATTTCGCCAAAAATGATATTACCGTTGATTTTTTACACGTATTTTTATATTCTGAAAGTAATTTAAATTAGCATTACAGTGATGTGAAATATTTTCCTTTTCATCAAAAATTAACCTAGTTACTAATTTTCCAAAATTATGAAACTGCATAATAAATGCATAACAAATTTGCCATTTGTGCCTTCTGTGTCAGGCAATTTTGATATTTATCTATATCAGGTAAACGACAAAAAAAAATCTGATGTGGCCAGCACATTACCTTCCGTCAGTTATATGAGGTATTTACGAAAATTCTACCAATTTTTCACACAATTCAATAATCAATATGTGTATCTGCAATAATAACCGAGAGGAAGAGTGTATTCACCTTTTTTGTAAATATGGAATACCTCGAAAAAGAAAAGAGATATCGACCTGTGGTTTTAAAATCTTAAATCTACACTCTTCAAACTAACTAAATACGAATTTTCAGAATTTTAAATTTTTTAAAAATTTCAACCCTTTTTTAAACCACACCACCCTCATACCCAAAAATGGGTGTGTGGTACACCTTCAACGACCTCACCAGTAAATTCCTCGAACCAAAAACCATAAGTATACCAATTTTCATCAAAATATTCCAACGGATACATTTATTATTAAACATTCTTTAAAATCGTCAAAAACTGAAAAAATCGAAACCTTAGATTTCTTGCGATTTTTGCCCATTTTCAGACTTTTCCTTCTGGAGATTGCAATAGTTATACAAAAATTATGAAAATTGGTACGCTTATGTAATTTTGCTCGTAGAATCTAATGGTGATATCGCCAGCGGTGTATAATTGACCATTTTTGGGATATGACCCAAAAATGGGCATTTTTGAGCAAAGTTTTGAGGACGAATATCTCGGACACGAAAAGAGATATCGAGCTGTGGTTTTAAAATCTTAAATCTACACCCTTCAAACTAATTAAATACAAATTTTCAGAATTTTTAATTTTTTAAAAATTTCGACCCTTTTTTAAATTCTACCGATAAACTGTTACCAGTAAACAGCTTTTTATCAGGTTATAGTTACCGGAATCGATATTTTAAGAACGCATGTGGTAAACAGGGTAGATCCATAACCTATGAAAATATTTGAAAATTTAAAACAGGTTAGAAATTTGACGTAGTTAACAAACTGAGCAGAGTCCTACTTTGAACACATTTCCACTTTTACCGCGCACACTTCGCGTTGCATCACTACCTTTTTTTGAGATTAGATTCTTCATGAATCCACTAGATGGATTTAGTAGATATTGAACAATTTTCGAACACGGTAACTTATTACCACTCGTGTTTTCGAACACAGTCGGTAGATGCGGTATCTATCGGTAGAATTTTCGTAAATGCCTATGTATTTTCTATAAAATCCATACAGAAAGTTCCTTGCAAAAGATTCTAAATTTCTTGTATGTACATTATCTTTCGACAATTGTATGTATTTTATACTAATTCAGAATTTTAAATTTTTTAATTTTTTTTACCATTCCTGAGTGTCAGGTCGCGAATCTGGGGAACCGGGTTCGATCCCGACCGACGCCAAAATATTTACAATTTTAAATGGCACAAAATTGACCCCTGTGGTGCACTCTCCACGCCAGCAGTGAGTGCCCGTGAGGTGACGCCTGGTAAGCGCCCGCACGGTGCAAATATTTCATCATTACCGCATCTGTGTACAAAGCAGATTGGCACACCCAGCAATGGGTAATAAGCCGTGATGATATATATATATTTATTTATACTAATTCCATACAGAAAATTGCGAGCAAAAAGATCCTAACACCAATATACTACGAATATGTCAATTGCACTTGACACTGACATCTTTCAATCAGAATTTTCTTAATATAGTAGCTGTTTCTAGCATAGCTCGCTAATTTATGAAATTTAATTTCTTTATAATTTTATAACTCTATATCGATTTAATATGAAGTACAAAATGCAGTCAAATCGTATTAAATGTGAAAAAATGATATTTAACATCGTTTTTTCAAGAAAACACACACACACACGTGTATGTGGATGTGTGTGTGTGTGTGTGTGTGTGTGTGTGTGTGTGTGTGTGTGTGTGTGTGTGTGGATGTGTGTGTGTGTGTGTGTGTGTGTGTGTGTGGATGTGTGTGTGTGTGTGTGTGTGTGTGTGTGTGTGTGTGTGTGTGTGTGTGTGTGTGTAACAAAATTTTCGTCTACGATACTACAATTCCAAAAATTATAATTCTTTCGTATTCCTCTTCGTTGCATCCATATGAAGAGCTGATTAGATTTTGGTTATAATTGGTCAACCGGAAGCACCCTCATTTGCAGATTTTAACAGTTTTTCTTGAAAAAACGATGTTAAATATAATTTTTTCACATTTAATATTATTATAAATATTAAAGAACATTGTATTCTCTATACGATTTGACTGCATTTTATACTTCATATTAAATGGATATAGAGTAATAAAATTATAAAGAAATTAAATTTCATAAATTAGCTAGCTATGCTAGAAACAGCTACTATATTAAGAAAATTCTGATTGAACGATGTCAGATGTCAGTGGTCAAGTGCAATGACATATTCGTAGTATATTTGTGTTAGGATCGTTTTGCTCGAAATTTTCTTTATGAAATTTATATAAAATACAAACAACTGTCGAAAGGTAATGTACATACAAGAAATTTATAATCTTTTGCAAGGAACTTTATGTATGGATTTTATAGAAAATACATACGCATTTACGAAAATTCTACCGGTAGATACCGCATCTACCGACTGTGTTCGAAAACACGAGTGGTAAAAAGTTACCGTGTTCGAAAATTGTTCAATATCTACCAAATCCATCTACTGGATTCATGAAGAATCTAATCTCAAAAAAAGGTAGTGATGCAAAGCGAAGCGTGCGCGGTAAAAGTGGAAATGTGTTCAAAGTAGGACTCTGCTCATTTTGTTAACTACGTTAAATTTCTAACCTGTTTTAAATTTTCAAATTTTTTCGTATGTTATGGATCTACCTTGTTTACCACTTGCGTTCTTATAATATCGATTCCGGTAGCTATAAACTGATAAAAGCTGTTTACCGGTAACAGTTCACCGGTAGACTTTTCGTAAATACCTCATATAACTGACGGAAGGTAATGTGCTGGCCACATCAAATTTTTTTAAAAATGACCATAAACTACCTACAAAAACAGCACACAAATTTTAACAAAGATGTGAAAAATACTTCCTTATTCATTAAAAATCAATATTTGAAATGAGGAAGCCCTGCTCTGATTATAAAAAGCCTTCCTGATCTGAAAGCCAGATAGTCATAAATCAAGTCAATTACATTATTGACTGTAATGGGTTTGAGCTCCAATAAAAGTTACTGCTGCAACATAAATTTCAGCTTCTAGTTTCAGGATGCAGGTCCAGAGCAGCCGTGCAGGTACAGGTAGTAAGTATACAGGTAGTTTACAAAATATATGCCAATTAACAAACAACTAATAAAACCAGCACAAAACTAACTTGCTAACAATTGACGTCCTATCTGTGTTTGAAACCATAAACATTATTATTTTTTTTTAAGATGTTTGTTTTAAAATAGATTGACATGTTTATTACTACAATACAATTACGTGTTATTGATGCGGTAGCCGCGCAATTTAAATAAATAAAGAATTTATAAAATGATGTTTAACTGGTTGAAGTAAACATTTTTAGAAACACATTCAGTCGCCGGTCTGTAAAACAATATTGTGCATTTTGTTGACGGTTTGCACTTTTTAGACGTTTACTATGCGGATCAGCTTAAATTCGCATGCTTACTTTATTATGATATGATTAGCGAATGAAAATTGACGTTTAAATTATTTTATAGATGTGGTTTCTTTTGAAACCTTAGAGAAGAATAGAATTGTACGAAATATCCAGGTATGAAATTTTTGCATGAACCCATTTAAATACTGGACTAGGAAAGTACAGAAATACATTACTATATCTGGCTGAAAATAGATGGCCGACTAGGGTAAATGAATATCAAAACAGAGCCGTCCAGTGTGTAAGTGGATGGATGTGATTGATAAGGTACTAAAAGAGAGAAAGTTTCCGAGTGGGAAGAGAAGAAGAGTGTATGAATGCGATTATAAATGTGGCCGAGGCGAAAGAAGTGTGCTTAGACAGGAATGTGTGGCGAAGGATGATTGTTTCGTAACTATTATTGTGGTCCGGTTGCGGTATTTCGAAACCGAAAATCTGTCACTTTAATATGTTAAGAGTGAGGAATATATGTTGTACCTATGATGTCAGGTTAGTAAGAATGTTGTTGAAAGAGAGACTGATTATTTTTTGTTTGATGTTATTTTTATTCTTTCGGGTTTGTGCTAACCCACTAAGTGGGAAATGCGTGATTTTATGTATGTATGTATGTATGTATGTATGTATGTATGTATGTATGTATGTATGTATGTATGTATGTATGTATGTATGTATGTATGTATGGGGTGCGTTTAAAATATTTCAAACATTTTTCGTTTATGTTGAATATAACAAAATATTTTGATCTGTAAACTATTTAGTTGGGCAATTCTATGAAATAGGATTATTTTTAATTTCCACCAACAGTAATTCCGACTCGAGGGTTGCTTACACCTAAGACGAACGAACTAGAATTTGTGGTATTAATTTTTTTAAATATATCCCTGAACCCTGTTGTTAAGGTCATTTTAAATGCCTCCTGGCATTGAGTACAATTCTAATCTTTTGTAACGGAAAACATAAGGGTCAGTTTCCTTTCAAATCAAATATAGGGTAATGTTTTCAAAAGAAACCACATCTATTAAATAATTTAAACGTCAACTTTCATTCGGTTGTCATACTATACGAGTATATGAACATGAAGGTGATCTATCACCAAAGACATTCTATATTTCATTTAAAATTTCTTGAGATCTTAAGTATTTTTTTTACAAAAAACTTAATTATAGCACGGTGTTCAACCATATCCATATTTAGAACAAAATACTTAGTATCATAACTAAATCTTATATATAAAAGTGAAAGAATAACCGCTGGGCAAATCCACACCGTTTTACATATCGACGCAAAATTTTGTAGAGATGTTCTTTCAGCTTCAGGATGTGTCGTAAAAGTTGTTAGAGTTCAAAATATTGCATACTTATTTTTATAATTAATTTTCAAAGTTTAAATAATAATAGCATTGGCATATATTTCGAGAGCGGCCTTACCGAAAGAGTCAAAATGTCAAAAGCACACTTTTCTGCTGTCAATCAAATATTTTCATTAAAAAAATCAACATTTTCAATAATTTTACATTATAAATAAATGATTTTCAGTTAATTAATAAAAGTTTTGATATTTTGGAAGAATTGCAAAAAATTTGTAACGGACGTGATTTTAGAAATATTTAAATAAAACTTTGTCCAGGCGGTTTTAATATTTGAAATTGCGTTAATTTATATATTAAACCCCTTAGAACACGAATTTAATGTTCATTTAAAAATGATTTAAACCGTTGAAAAAAAATCTAGTGTGGCCAACACAATACCTCCCGCCATTTACAGCCAGAGAGATTAAGCTAATCCTTAACATATAGTCTAATAATCCAAGTAACTACCTTTTTTGATAATAAAATGAAGATTAAATTTTAAATATTCACTAATGCAAAAATGAGGATTAGCTTCAACTTTTTTGTGAATCTTTAATTTTTATTAATCTAAATACATACCTACATATTTACTTATGCTGGAAACTATTTATTTCCTTTAATATTGTTCTATTTACTTTTTCTTTTTAAAACGTTACTATTATCAATTTGAAATGATTAGTTCTTTGACAGTGACATTTATCTGTCAGTTACATACATTAGAAGCGTTTTTACCTTCCGTCACCTTAGGTAAGGAAGGTATTGTCTTTGGTCAAAAAATTCGATGATGAGTTTTTAATCAATAAGCACGTTTTAGGGTCCCTAGAATACGAATTTACTATTTTTACGATGATGTCTGTATGTGTGTGTGTGTGTGTGTGTGTGTGTGTGTGTGTGTGTGTGTGGATGTGTGTGTGGATGTGTGTGTGTGTGTGGATGTGTGTGTGTGTGTAACAAAATTTTCGTCTGCGATAACTCTAATACTACAGTTACAAAAATTATAATTTTTTCGTATACTTCTTCGTTACATCCATATGAAGAGCTGATTAGATTTTGGTTACAATTGGTCAACCGGAAGTACCATCATTTGAAGATTTTAACAGTTTTTCTTGAAAAAACTATGTCAAATATAATTTTTTCACATTTGATGTTATTATAAATATTAAAGAATATTTTATTCTCTATACGATTTGACTGCATTTTATACTTAATATTAAATGGATATATAATTAAAAAATTATAAAGAAATTAAATTTCACAAAGTAGCCATAGCTATGAAAACAGCTACTATATTAAGAAAATTCTGATTGAAAGATGTCAGTGTCAAGTGAAATTGACATAGTGTGTTTGTCTTATAATTTTATTGAAAATATAGGATCTTTTGCTTTCTGTATGGAATTTGTATAAAATACATACAACTGCTTTAAGGTAATGTACAAGAAATAATAATAATAATAAATCTTTTATTTCTGCAGATACATTACACTGTATATCGAAAACGTCACAAAATAATAATTTTCTGTATGAAATTTGCATAAAATACATGCAACTGCCGGAAGGTAATATACAAGAAATATAATATTTAATTTAGCAAGGAACTTTCCGTTTGAAATTTGTACAAAATACATAGAACTGACGGAAGGTAATGTGCTGGCCACATCAGATTTTTTATTTAGAGCGGTTACCCCAGGTTACATTGTAACCGCATTTTATTGAGCACTCCGGTTACTTGCGGTTACGTCAAACATGTAACCGCGGTATGTAAGACAGTTACATGTTAGCTATCCTTTTCAACCTGTCAAAACATTGAAATTTTGGCAGTTACGCAATTTTTTGTAAAAGTAAAAATGGAATGTGACATTTTTTGTCATCGTATATGAACAAGTTAAATATTTGAAATGTCAAATAATTAATTTGACAGAAACGTAACCGGGCATATTTTATTCACACCGGTGTTACGCGCGGTTAACCATATGTAACTCGGTTACTTGAACGCATTAGATGTGAATAACTGCGTAATCAAGGAATTTTGTTTGTTTAAAGCGTAGGCTCCGTGATTTAAATTATAGATAATTTTATAAATTTATCCATAAAATATGTAGAAAAAGTATTAATGCAAATCTGTAGAAAATTTAATAATCTTTAATGTTTGTAATAACATTAACCTCGAAAAAATAACATTTAAAAGTACTTTTCGAAGAAATAGCTATTTATGATATAAGTGATAAAAGTGACATTTTATTTTGTGAGAAGGAAGTTTGGAACACGACGCAAAGCGGAGTGATCCAAAACTTCGAACAAAACAAAATCACTTTTAACACGTATATCATACACTATTTTTTCTACAAACACATTTATTTCATTTAAAATTGTATTTGTAAAAAAAAATTGGCATATGTCAAACATATCGATTCGTCATTACTTTTAACACTAGAATTAAAATATCGCATTTTTAATTGAAGTATGCCGTGTTAAAAAATTAATTTTTAATAGTGTTTGTAGAAAAAACTATTTTGAGCTTCAAGTAAAGTGCAATTTCCGGTTATCCAAGTTACACCAAAATCTAATGGGCTCTTTGCATATTAGAAAAAGATCGAAATACAAGGTTTCAAAATACACATACACACAGACATCATCGTGAAAATGTTAAAATTGGATTCTAGGGACGTTAAAACGTGCTGATTTACCAAAATCTCAATATTAGCACGATCCCTATACCTCCTCCTTACCAAAGGCAGCGGGAGGTAAGAAAAACCAATTTCACCGAGAAAGGCCAAATATTTAGATTGTCTGACATAGACGACGCTTTATGTAACACTAATATATTTTGATACCTTACTGTCAACTACTATCTGTGGGTAAAGCTACAAACTTTTCAAATGACCTATTATTATCCACTCACGGAATAGGAAATTACTTTACTTACTTTTATCATAAATCGGTATTTAAGGTGTTTTAAATATGATTTTTAAATTTAAATCACTTAAAACAGAAACAACTATATGTATAAAAATAAAAGAATAAAATATATAACATCTTGATTAAATAATCAAATAGTTCAGTGTCATTAAAATATACATGCTTTAAATATGTAACAAATGTAAAATAATCAAAACACACCCTCCAATATTCTTTATCTTTAAACAATATTGTATCCAGTGCTTAACAAGGGCCAACAACCACATCACCCATCCTTTTCGCTCTGGTTTCAAACACAATATACCATCCTCGTCTTTATCTACCTACTTAATGAAATCGTACGTGTGTTAGTGTACAGCAGATGCAATCAATGTACCTGCTCCTCTCTCTCTCTTCCTCCAGCCAAATCACGTATCCTCTATCTCTGTCTGACACGGAGATCGGACCAAATTTGGGTGGTAGTAGTTCGTGTGTGTGTTGATGGTTTAATTGGCTCTCTATGCGAGGCCATTGTGTAGGGAATGCTCTATTTTACGTCCTCGTTTGTACGAAATAAATTGACATGATTAGTTTTCAGTATTGTCCGATTCCATTGTGCGTGGTATTGTAACAAGGAGCATTGGTAAGGTATTGCGAATCCAAAGAAGAATTTTAATAATATTGATTTGAATACGGCAGTAACTCTTCATTAAATTATCTGTACCTACACCATTTTTCATTATTAAACGGTAACTATTATTTTATATATGAGGTCGGTCTGCCGTTGAAAACAAAATTTACAGTATTATTTTAAACAGTTATTTGTCAGTTGATATGGGGATTTTTGATTTTAAAATTTTACTGTTGCCATTTACTGAATTCTGAAGAAACATCTAGACAAAGACGACGAACTCGAAGAGAGAGACAATAAAACACTACCATGACTTCTTACAAAGAATTTAAAACAGTATTTAAATTTGTTGGATAATTTTGAGCTTCAGTATTATTATTTTTATAATAACACTGATCACTCATACATACGTCAAACACGACAAAATAAAACAGAGCAAATATCATATCGGATTGGGACAATAAGTTGAGAAGAGAATATAGGCCATGGTAATACAATACTATCTCTCTTTCTTTCTCTCTCTCTCTCTCTCTCCAAAGACATGTAGTATGGAAGGTGATATGTGACGTCAATTTCACAAGTCTCCATTAAATTGCGAAAGCTAAATTAATTAGAACATAGTGTAACTATAGCGATGAAGCAATCGCGCAAGCAGCCGGGCTATGTGAACAAACAAGCCGCGACGTGTTTAATTACTTCCGGTCGCCTGAACCTTTTGTGTTTATTATGCGGACGAACGTTCTAGAGCTCCCTGGAAGTTAATGGCAGCTGTATAAAAGGGACTCAGCTATGCTCGGGAGTTAGTTAGTTACATTCAGAGACATAGAGATATTCACATAGATAGCGCTACCTTAAATTGCATAATAATGAAAGCGGTCGGAAAACGGCCATTTTTAGACGCTTTTGTGTACGAAAAATTCAATTTTTTGTCAAAGTCGACTAAAAAAGTTCTTTTTTAGACTCTCTAATTTGCTGGCCTCGGCTACCAACGTCAATTTCTGTCAAAAATGACATTTTTTATCGATTGACATTAAAAGTGCCACTTTTTACCTCTCGCTAAGAGAGGTATTGTATTCATGCTAAAAATCGCATATCCAGATTTTAATGAATAAGCACGTTTTAAGGTCCCTAGAATCCGATTATAACATTTTTACGATGATGTCCGTATGTGTGTGTGTGTGTGTGTGTGTGTGTGTGTGTGTGTGTGTGTGTGTGTGTGTGTGTGTGTGTGTGGATGTGTGTGTGTGTGGATGTTGGATTCACTATATCTCAAATACTATAAGACTTAAGACATTTTTAACTACGGATTCCTCAATCTAACAATAATGGGAAGAGTCGAGTCAGTTTTGGTAACAATTGGACAACCGGAAGTAGTAGTTACAAGAAAAAAATCATCTAAATATTATTTATCGAAAATTTATGTAAATACTTATATTAAAGAATGTTAAATTCTTTATTCGATAAATATAAATTCATTATTATATCTGCTATAGATTCAGAGATAAAGAAATGCATATAAAATAATTTGATGTAAAAATTCTTAGATCAAACTACTACAAGGCAAGAAATTCAAATGTTTGTAATTCACACATAAATGTCACTGTCAAAAATATTTGTATGCCACTGTCAAAAATATTCGTACATCATTATGAAGATTATGAAAATAAATAAAAAGTCAACAACGCAAATGAATATACCTACAAAAGAATATAAAAGGAATTTGCGAAAAAATGACGAATAAAAGAAAAAGAAAAGGAAAGTAGAAAAAAAATTCAGGATATTGAATATAAAGAAAATGTATGTATTGTACATAATTTATATTAAAATAATTATTTTGTAGTGAGACATGAATATATGTATTTGTATTTAAAAATATTTTTCGTTTTATGCGTACAACCAGGTAAAATATCTGGCGAGAGGTTATGTGTTGGCCACATCAGATTTTGTGATAAGTAACTCTGCTGAAAATCTTTTAGTTTTAGTAGCCAGTTAAACAAATAACTATTTTACAGCAATGAGACACAAATAGGTCATTCTGTATAAAATATGTTTATAGAATTTACGGGATGTAATTTGCTGACCACATCAATTTTTTGCATTGATATGTATAAGAAACGAATTTAACATGTTTCATTACCAATTTTACTTACATATTCATTGTTACCTACTATTCCCTAAATTAATTGGTGTTGAGTGCAAGATTAACCAGGCCCTTAAATACATAATTTGGTTAACCCAAATCACTTTCCTTAATATTATTAAGTAAATTTGAAGTATTTATTAATAATGATAATAATATATAATCAGTTTAAAAACTATTTTAACAGCCTACTAAAATTATTATATACGTTGTCCATTGATTCACGACAAAATTGTGTAAGTGACAAGATGACATTTTATGTCCATAATTTCCCTCTTTTAATTTTAATTATATATCGTTGAAAGCAATAATTTAAATCACCTGTGTATAAACCACGTCCAACAAGAGAACGAAGCGAAACAATCACCAACCAACAAGTAGTTTCAATTCCAGGAATTTTAAATTCCCAAACAGTTTAAAATGTTTTGAACACGAAACAGAATCTATTGCTCGCCTCCGACTATATGTTAGCGACACAAAAAGGCCAACAAAAAACAATGTCACCGTTGCTACGGCAACCCAGGTATGAACATACACAGGTAGAGGCTAGTATACACTACGCAGCAGTGGGAACGGTTCTCACAGACTGCTTATCTCTAAATGTCTTTTGTTTCAATAATTGATTATGTCAAACATGATATCAAATTAGCTAAATGGACACAGACCACAGATTAAAATAAATGAAAATTTTATTTTCAAGAGCAAAAAATTGGAAAAGAGAACTATTTAATTGTATGATATACAAATGTAATGCACATGTAAATTATAAAAGTATGGGATTGAAACGAAAATTCATTAATAATAATAAATTTCAAATTGCCAATAAAATTTCTGTCTTTATGAACAGTAATTTTTTTAAAGAAGTCTGATCAAGGTCATCTACGAATTGTATGATTTAAGATTTTAGCTCCACTCGTTCTGTCAAATTTAATAGTGCAGTTTACTTAGTTTTTATAAGAGTATTTTATTGTTATAAAAATATATAGTAAAAGCATTCAAAATTCAAAACTAAGTCAATTAGTAAGTTTAGTAACAAATGTAAAACCAAATATATGAAAAATAAGTGTATTGACAGAAAATTAGGTTATTCGTACAGCTATGAATCAAGGTAATGTATCTGAATTATTGAATTCAGTGGCGAATTTCCACACAGGCGCAGGTATCGCGCGCTTAGGCCTCTTCAATCAATCAGGTCTCAAAATAAAATAAATAAATAAATAAATATATCATCATGGCATATTACCCATTGCTGGGTGTGCCAATCTGCTTTGTACGCAGATTTCGGTAATATGTCTCAAAATAAAAATTTGTTTTATTTAATTATTATTATTATTATTATTATTATTATTATTATTTTCCGAATAAAAATAATTAATAATTTAATAGTATTCTCTAAATTAAATTGACAAATGAATAACGCCATCTACGACATATGTTTTGAGGCGGCCTGGCCGCCATGTTTAAACCATATGCAAGTTTGCTCCGTACTGACGAGATAAAGATAGAATATCCTTTCCACATACTTTAAATTTGGCGCTAGTACGGTTCGTTCACAACTCTTTCAAAATACAGTTAAGAAACTGGAACTCTACTTTCATAATTCACGCTCGATTTTGACGTCATCACTTTCGAAGACTATTCTAAACGCTGTATTTATGAAAATTATATCTTCTTCGCTTGTAAATTTTCAAAAAATACTTTAGTCTAATGGTAATCTAACGCACAGAACTCAATTTGACGAAATTTGGGTATATAATGTAATGTAAATAGATACGTTGTCTGTTAGGATGGTTGCATGCATTTCGCGATAAAATGATTATTAGTTTTTATCTTCCGTCACCTTTAGGTAAGGAAGGTATTGTCTTTGGTCAAAAAATTCGATGGTGAGTTTTTGATGAATAAGCACGTTTTAGGGTCCCTACAATACGATTTTACTATTTTTACGATGATGTCTGTATGTGTGTGTGTGTGTGTGTGTGTGCGTGTGTGTGTATGTATGTGTGTCCGTGTGTGTGTGTGTGTGTGTATGTAACAAAATTTTCGTCTACGATAACTTCCATACTACAATTCTAAAAATTATAATTCTTTCGTATTTCTCTTCGTTACATCCATGTGAAGAGCTGATTAGATTTTGGTTAGAATTGGACAACCGGAAGTACCATAATTTGAAGATTTTAACAGTTTTTCTTGAAAAAACTATGTTAAATAAGATTTTTTCACGTTTAATGTTATTATAAATATTAAAGAATATTTTATTCTCTATACGATTTGACTACATTTTATGCTTAATATTAAATGGATATAGAATTAAAAAATTATAAAGAAATTAAATTTCATAAAGTAGCCATAGCTATGGAAACAGCTACTATATTAAGAAAATTTTGATTGAAAGATGATGTCAGTGTCAAGTGAAATTGACATAGTGTGTTTGTCTTATAATTTTGCTGTAAATATAGTATCTTTTGCTTTCTGTATGGAATTTGTATAAAATACATACAACTGCTTTAAGGTAATGTACAAAAAATAATAATAATAATAAATCTTTTATTTCTGCAGATACATTACACTGTATATAGAAAACGTCACAAAATGATAATTTTCTGTATGAAATTTGCATAAAATACATGCAACTGCCGGAAGGTAATGTACAAGAAACAGAATATTTAATTTAGCAAGGAACTTTCCGTATGAAATTTGTACAAAATACATAGAACTGACGGAAGGTAATGTGCTGGCCACATCAGATTTTTTAAGATGTATTTGTGAAAAATGTGACATTTGCGCTAGCAAATTTTCAAAGTTACTTTAATGTTAAGTACAATCATTTCATAGAAATTTAATCCTATACTTTAAAAAAATGCCAAAATCAATATAAATTTTGCTTTCCGTTCTAATTTTATTGGAATTTAATATTTTTATGATTTTGCAACTATGTATAAAATCTTCAAAATAAAATTATTGAAGAGTAGGGGCAGAGGGAGTTTAGGGGGGCCTCAAAATTGAATTGCGCTTGGGGCCTCTCAAGTGCTAAATCCGCCACTGACAGCGAAAGTATTGTCAACAACGAGCATCGTTTTAAAATGGAATGTCCTTCCATAGGTAAAACAATATGAATTTTTGAAAGACAAAGCGTGTTATATCCACCCATGTCGAACACGTTATGGTCATTGCAAATTAGAGAGATAAATGTATGCCAATTTGTTAATTCGTTCATAAAACAGAGGACCCTGAATGAATATCTTTTAAAAAAATTACTGTAGCACTTCGATAGCAACAAGATAAAAAATCTGATGTGGACACCACACGACTTCCTTGTACGCAAGACTAATATGAAGTTTAGACCCAATTATTGCACGTATTTCACGTAATTTGACATCAACATCTATTTTTTTATTTTTTTGTTATTTTTTGTCCTAATCCATAGCAAGCTTCATTACAAAAACCAAGAAGTTTTATATTTACATATCTTGCTTATACAAAGGGCTAATTTAATAATACTTGATGTGCTATACACATAATTTAATTCTCTAAAACTCTTATTTGAAGCATTTATTTCTAAAATCAAAATGAAACCATCTTAGTCAAGAAAAACTGTTAACAACTTCAGGTAATATATCAGTTCCGGTTAGCCTGTTTTAACCAAAATCTACTATGTTATTCCAATTAACATAAAAGTCTTATATACCAAATTTAAAAAGTTTTGGATTATATTTTAAAATAGTTTTTCATTAAAATCTATTATAGGCTTCAAATAAAGTACCATTTCTGGAAATTATGTAGTGACCAAAAAGGGAGGTGCACAACTAGATGTTATAGCAGTCCTAAATACAAAATTTCAACTTTCTCCGGCTTACCGGTGTTTAGTTAAGCGAGATACGTACGTACATACGTACAGACGTCACGACGAAATTAGTCAAAATAGATTCAGGGGTGGTCAAAATGGATATCCGTTGAAATCTGAAAACCGAAATTTTTCGCGACTACAATACTTCCTTTACTTATAAGGAAGTAAAAAATAAAACAAAATTGATAATTAATTTAGATTTTAAATTTTCACCGAACATCTTATATTCATATAAAAATCATTAATTTAAATTACGTAGTGCGTAGCATTTTGTATAATACAAGTCAAATTATATATCACAGCAATTGGCTATAATAATTCATTGCTAAACAGTTTTAAAAGCATAAATTCTAATAAATGTTTACATTTACGTGCGATTTTAGTACATGCGTAAATCATATTACAGCGTACGTTCTATTATTAGTTAATAAATTCATTCTCTATCAAGTGTACTTTTACTAACATCAACATCATTTACTATAAGCATGTAAATAATATTGTAATTCATTTTAACTTGCATAATCTAGTGCATTAATTTTTTTTTACCTCCCGCTACCCTTGGTAAGGGTGGTATAGGGATCGTGCAAAAAATCGCATATCGAGATTTTGGTAAATGACCACGTTTTAAGGTCACTAGAATCCAATTTTAACATTTTCACGATGTTATTTGTATGTATGTGTGTGTATGTATGTGTGGATCCTCCACTCTTACTCAAATACTATCATTTAGAAAATTTTGAAACCTTGTATTTCCAACTTTTTCTATTATGGAAAGAGCCTATTAGATTTTGGTGTAAATCGGATAACAGGAAATGGCACTTTAATTGTAGCTCAAAATAGTTTTTCTTCAAAAAATACCTTGAAACGTTATTTTTTCGAGATTAATGTTATTATAAAAATTAAAGATTATTAAATTTTCTATAGATTTGCATTATTACTTTTTCTATATATTTTATGGATAAATTTATAAAATTATCTATAAATTAAATCCCAGAGCTTATGTTTTAAACAAACAAAACGCAGTTATTCAAATGTATGTAACTGACAGATAAATGTCACTATCAAAGAACTAATCATTTCAAATTAATAATAGTAACATTTTAAAAAGTAAATAGAACAATAGAAAAGGAAATCAAAACAGTTTCCAGCATAAGTAAATATGTAGGCACGTATTTAGATGAATAAAAATTAACGATTCGCAAAAAGTTTAAGCTAATTCTCATTTTTGGATTAGTGAATTTTATTTTGTCCCGGTATTTAAAATTTAATCTTCATTTTATTATCATAAAAGGTAGTTACTTGGGTTAGATTAGACTATCTTTTAAGAAATAAACTGCCAAAACTAGAGTAAAATTCGCTAATCCAAAAATAAAGATAGCTTAATCTTTTTTGTGACTCGGGCGGTAAATGACGGGAGGTATTGTGTTGGCCACACCAGATTTTTACCTTCCGTCACCTTTAGGTAAGGAAGGTATTGTCTTTGGTCAAAAAATTCGGTGTTGAGTTTTTGATGAATAAGCACGTTTTAGGGTCCCTAGAATACGATTTTACTATTTTTACGATGATGTCTGTATGTGTGTGTGTGTGTATGTATGTATGTGTGTCCGTGTGTGTGTGTGTGTGTAACAAAATTTTCGTCTACGATAACTTCCATACTACAATTCTAAAAATTATAATTCTTTCGTATTTCTCTTCGTTACATCCATGCGAAGAGCTGATTAGATTTTGGTTAGAATTGGACAACCGGAAGTACCCTCATTTGAAGATTTTAACAGTTTTTCTTGAAAAAACTATGTTAAATATCATTTTTTCACATTTAATGTTATTATAAATATTAAAGAATATTTTATTCTCTATACGATTTGACTGCATTTTATACTTAATATTAAATGGATATAGAGTTAAAAAATTGTAAAGAAATTAAATTTCATAAAGTAGCTATAGCTATGAAAACAGCTATTATATTAAGAAAATTCTGATTGAAAGATGTCAGTGTCAAGTGAAATTGACATAGTGTGTTTGTCTTATAATTTTATTGGAAATATAGGATCTCTTGCTTTCTGTATGAAATTTGTATAAAATACATACAACTGCTTTAAGGTAATGTACAAGAAATAATAATAATAATAATAATAATAATAATAATAATAATAATAATAAATCTTTTATTTCTGCAGATACATTACACTGTATATAGAAAACGTCACAAAATAATAATTTAAGACATAAATTTTCTGGATGAAATTTGCATAAAATACATGCAGCTGCCAGAAGGTAATGTACAAGAAATAGAATATTTAATTTAGCAAGGAACTTTCCGTATGAAAACTGACGGAAGGTAATGTGCTGGCCACATCAGATTTTTTTTTGTTGGTATAGAACCTCTATACTTTCAAAGTTTCGACTGTTGCTTTGATTAAAGCAAATAGTAGTGAACGAATGAACCGTGAACCATGCCTCATCGGCATCGGTAGCAACAAGTCTTTCTATAAACATATTTCTGATTAATCCATTTTATAGAAATTTCTATCTTATTGGTCGGAATGTTTTGAACCTATTCATAGTAAAACACTGTCATTTCTCGAACCTTGATTCGCTGATCTACAATGACCTTATCGTGAATCAAATAGTAAAATTTTAACAATCTTAGATAAGCAAACGAAAATATACAAGTACGTAAATTAATGAGAAGATATTACTGAAAAAAAATTGTTTCATTACTTTATCAATCATGTAATTCTGCGTAAAATAACAAAACAAAAACAATATTTCGTTCAAATAACAAACAGTTATAGAATGGTGGTGTTCACTGAGTTGATCTTATTATTGCTATGAGTAATGACAGAGCTTCGTAGACAAACATGTCCAATAAAAAAGACATAATTAAATGTAACTTCATGACCTGTGAAAAAAAACAATATTAGATTCATGAAGATGAATGCCATTGGGCCTTCAAAACGTCCAAAAATGTTAAGAAGTAATATCAAAAATAAAAATCTTCCCAAAAAGGCCAAAAGAAATTTATAATCCAAAGTTAAGATAATTTTGAAAGCCGACAGTCTACTTCATGATTTACGACTGTACAACAAACAATAAGTTTTGCTTTTGCCTTTATTTACATTCATTTTTACCTCTCGCTAAGAGAGGTATTGTATTCATGCTAAAAATCGCACATCAAGATTTTAGTGAATAAGCACGCTTTAAGGTCCCTAGAATTTGATTATAACATTTTTACGATGATGTCCGTATGTGTGTGTGGATGTGTGTGTGTGGATGTTGGATTCATCATAACTCAAATACTATAAGACTTATGACATTTTTAACTACGGATTCCTCAATCTAACAATAATGGGAAGAGTCGAGTCAGTTTTGGTAACAATTGGACAACCGGAAGTAGTAGTTACAAGAAAAAATTCATCTAAATATTATTTATCGAAAATTTATGTAAATGCTTATATTAAAGAACGCTAAATTCTTTATTCGATAAATATAAATTCATTATTATATCTTCTATAGATTTAGAGATAAAGAAATGCATATAAAATAATTTGATGTAAAAATTCTTAGATCAAACTACTTCAAGGCAAGAAATTCAAATGTTTGTAATTCACACATAAATGTGACTGTCAAAAATATTTGTATGCCACTGTCAAAAATATTTGCATATCATTATGAAGATTATGAAAATAAATAAAAAGTCAACAACGCAAAAGAATATACCTAAAAAAGAATATATAAGGAATTTGCGAAAAAATGACGAATAAAAGAAAAAGAAAAGGAAAGTAGAAAAAAATCAGGATATTGAATATAAAGAAAATGTATGTATTGTACATAATTTATATTAAAATAATTATTTTGTAGTGAGACATGAATATATGTATTTGTATTTAAAAATATTTTTCGTTTTATTCGTACAACCAGGTAAAATATCTGGTGAGAGGTTATGTGCTGGCCACATTAGATTTTTACTATACAAGTTCTAATGTCAAATCAGCCAGAGTACTAAATCACGTAGTTACAAATTATGCCGCCAGATGTCATAGCGCTTGGTGTCAGTTGTCAATAGTATGCAAGTATTTTGGAGATCGAGACGAAGTCAAAATCTCCAATATATCCGATACCAGTAGAAGAGCACTTACTGACCGCAATGCTTATTATGTTTTTTGCACAATCGACGCACAAAATTAAATAAATAAGATTTGAAAATTATTTTGACATATTAAAAATGTTTGGCTGTCATTTTGCTTTAATCATAATTTTTTTAAACTTACCGCCTGCTGATCGGTGAGATCCACACCACTGATCAGTAATTTGTAAATAAACCTTACTGCCTTGGAAACCCTATCGGTAAACACTAAAAAAAACCCGATCGTGCAAAAAGGTATATTCATTTTAAAATGTCATTGAAAGTGGTAGCCAAAATGAGCTTGGATTGAGAATGAAATGAACATTATTGAATGATATTTCTCTGCTTATGACAAAAACCTAAAATATACTATTATTCACGAAAGATGACTATTCAAGGTTATTTGTTCGAAGAAAGAATACACATCACTTTATAGCAGTAGCTTAGCAACATTTTGTATTAGAAAGAGAAAGATTATTTGACCTATGTCTATTTAATTTTTGTGGTGTGACAGATATACGTAAATAGTGGCATTACTGTCTAACCCACTATAAATAATAATGACATATGTCGTAGAATTACAGATACCTAATTATCTACTGCACTGCCCTCTGTGCTAATATTAACCCAGTGGCGTTGACGTTCAAATCAAATTATTATTCCTTGGTTTATAAGTTAAGTCTATGTTTTTGTATTTTGCAAAAACCTAAGTGAAGAACATAAATCTTTCAGAAAGGCATTATTTAGAAAGAAACATAATTTTCAAATGAATTACTCTTATTTTTCAGTTAAAATGTGTCCATAAATATTTCATGTTGCACGCCTATGCTTACGAAATGCAATGAAGTTATCTGTAAGTATTATTATATCAGACGGTTCACAAATAACCTTAAATAGTCATCTTTCGTGAATAATAGTTTATGCACTATGCACTTTCATCCATTACAGTAAGAACATAAATAAATGGTACCATAACGTACCTATAGAAATAAAACTCTAAAAAAAGTATAAGATAAAAATCTAAATTAATTAATATAGAAGTCAAATTTATCAAAAATATACGTACGGTCCCACGGAATTGTTGCAACATTTTCTACACAGTATAAAGGAACTCTAATTATTAAAATATGTATTTTAATCTTAATTTTCAATAGATATATCATATTTCAAATTCCAGGTCCAGTATTTAATTAGTAATTCTAAATCATATCATCGATAATCTTTAATTAATTTTTTCAGTCCGTTGACAATCACTTCCAACCTAATTTCAATGTTCTCACACTATATTAAAGAATTATGTATGATAGCACCCATGCATCATATCAAACTGGTATACTGAACAATGTTTTCACACGTCTTTCAGCCGTATATGTAACAGATATTTATCTTAAAATCATATCGATCATTTAACGGCGTTATTTAATTTATTTGGTGCGCCGCGAAACTAGTTTTTTAACACAGCTACATATTGAAATTAATTAGCGGTCATTAAAACACTAATTATGTGTAATATGTTTAAGTTGTCCACCGTTATCTTATAATTCGGGACTGATATGTCAAAACTACGTGACGTTCAAAACACGACTGGGCAATAGCTTGAAATTCTGTTTGTTTTTCTACTGATTTACTGTTATGAACGTTGATTTTCTAGAAGAAAAATATCATATCAGTTGCATTACAGTGAACTGTGTTAAAAGCTAATTAAATATTGTTTTTATGTACCCTTAATTCTCAGCTTTTTGCTAATATGTATATTCCTTGCCTGCTTGACATTTGTAAAGAATTAAGATTCCAAATTTTCTTCATCCATGTATTTTTCCTTCTATTATACTCGTAATGTAACGTTTTTATTTATTTGGGTGAAGAGTAAAAATCAAATAATTATTACTAATTAAAATAGATGTTTATTAAACGATAATGTTAAGAGATAATAAAAATGACTATTACTATGGTTAAACAAATATTAAATACTAATTTAAGACTAAGAATATAATTAATTACTTAAACACTAAGACTATTTATTTATTTATTTATTTAAACAATTAACAGGACTATTTATTTTCACACTATTTATTTTAGTGTACTCTCATACTTTTATTTAACTAACTGTTCATTTATTTTACTAAGCGTTCCAATCTTAGACTGCCGGTCTGTTGCAGGCTCTTGTAGACTGTTTACGCGATATTTATATCACTATATTTATATCACTATTTATTTCACTGTCTATCTATATCACATTCAACTGTCCGATCCGGTATCACCAACTATCAATATGCCGCAATTCTTCACCACCAATGCCGAGTATCCACTCCAACTCGCTGTTACTGTCCTCGTACACTGTAGCTTCCCAATACTCGTCAACACTACCGAGTATTCATTTCCGCAGCTATCCCAATATACCAGTAACTTCCCGAGTACTCCACTCGACAATATACTACATACTTTTACCACGATACTGCGATTCTACTAAACTCACTAACTTCCACAACCAACAGAACTCTACAGCCTCTGTATACTCAACTCCCCGATCACATATAACTAATGTTATGTGACCAAGGACTGAATTAACTGTCGGACTTGACTAACAGAACTGTCTGTCCGTCTTCACGATAGAACTCACATCGTCAACTCAACTCAGCTGACTATGTAACTATGTACGTAACTAACTCTCGGGCATAGCTGCGTCCCTTTTATATAGCTGCCATTACCTTCTAGAGAGCTCTAGAATATTCGACCCCATAACAACAACGAATACAAAAGGTTCAGGCGACTGGAAGTAATTAAACACGTCGCGACTCGTTTGTTTACGTTGTCCGGCTGCTAGCGCGATTACGTCATCGCTATACTTAGACACTTGTTCAGCACAGCGGCGGTGCTCGCGCGATACAATAATTTTCGGAATATAACCCCTCCTTAAACTTGAAGTACATTATACTATTTTTGTCTAGCTTTTAGTTCGATTCTTGTTCGAGAAATTCTAATCATTTCTATTTCTATTATAATGTAAATCAGACATTTTCATCCGAGTTTCGTTCGATTTTCATACTAGATTTTAGTTTAGAAATATACAATCTGTCCCAGTTTTTCATCTGAGTTTTATACTAAACTCTGTTTGAAATATCGAAAGAATTTTTGACACATAGATTCTTGTGATACAATACAAAATTATCCTCTTTTGGCCAATAAAATGACGTCTATCACAAGAATCTATCTGTCAAAAATTCTTTCGATATTTCAGAGTTTAGATGCAAAATACGCATGCGTGCAGCATGCAATATGACAGTACAGTGTTACTAACACTTAACAACGACTCAAAATGTAAAAATAGTGTCATTCATGGTTATGTTATATATTTTTGTTTATCAACCTGTCATTTAAGGAAACAGAATACGTACACGAAAATATACGGAATTAATATATACTGTACAACTATATATTATAAAAATCGAACTAAACTCTGATGAAAATCGAAAGAAAAATCTAGTTCGAAAATATGAGAAAATATTATATTGTAATTCAAGCTTTAAAATATGTCCAATCAATTTTTTTATTTCTCTCAAAATTCTTTCCTCTTCTCTCTTCTATTTCTGACTCTCCGTCCAGCCTTCTGCAACCATCGCCAAAACCTCTTCTCAAAACTTTCCCAATACATTTTTTTCCTTCTTCATCAAGATTCATGTTTCGCATCCATATATCACAATACTCCAAATACTTATATAAGAAGTATTTTTATGACGTTTCCGCAGTTCTATATTAATGCTCCTTTACCTGAGCAATTCTACTATTAATTTTTTCCTTATAATTGCGTTGCCCTTTCAAGTTTCCTACCTATTTGAAGGAACTTAAATATTCTCCTTTCAACCATACGTGTATTGGTCCGTCTTCGTTTTCATTATTTAGACATATTTTCATTCCATATTCATTCAAAAAGTATGAAATCGATAATTACTATACGTTTACATGCAGTTTTGAAAATGGTTTCAGTTTTCAGTCAAAATTACGTGAAACTGTTTACATGCAATTTTCAAAACAGGTTTATAGATTGATTTGAAAACAGTTTCGGCGCATGCGCATTTGGCTGATGTAAGTGACAGATCCTCTTCACTCCAAATTCATCGTTTTGCCATTTTCCAATTATTTTTTCTACTTTGTACCACTACGCACTATAACTACACAACTGTCAGTTTATTTGTAGGTTAGTACCACCAGGTAACACAAAGCGACAGAAACATTATACTATGTACGCATGCGCAATATCGAAACTAAATTTTACGTGTTTACATGATTAGTTTTGAAACTAGTTCTCAAGTCAAACCCATCAAATTTAGTTTCGGTTTGAGATAACTCAAAACCGTTTTGACACTGTATACATGGCGTTTTCAAAACTAAACACGTTTTGAAAACTGTTTGAAAACTGCATGTAAACTCAGTAAATGTTAAAGTATTATTTTTAAAAGATGTTCAATAATGTATTATTGTTATGCAACACAAACTTTGTCTTGATTTTCTGGCAGAAATTATTTCAAAAATGTATAAATTAATAGACATTAAAAATTTTATTTACTCGGAATATTTAAAAAGAAGTTCCGGAATGCGTTCCTCGTATGATAATATGACCGGAACAATGTTCCGGATTGTTTTGGCCCAAAAATCACTAGATGCAATAGTTTTATAGTGGATTATGTACAAACTACTTGATGCTAGTAGTATGATAATAATGATAATTCTGGTGGTTACACTCTCAAATATAAGTATTAACAATAATCAACACTCTTTGACTTTTTTGAAGCGGAGTAATTGAAGCTGCCTACACGAATTATACATTAATAATAATAATAACACCCGTACTCTATTTGATTACATTTCCTGTTCTTTAACATATAATTTATTTTTCGTAGATTCATTTTATTTGTTTGTATACAGTCTATACAATGTAAATGTAGATAATCAATCAGGTATAATTTCACAGTATTTTCATGCAAGTGGTATTTGGCGTAAAATACTTGTGTTCCAGTTCGCAGTCTTTTACGCCAAAATTTTGTAGTTCAAATTTTTGATATACTACATATTTATTAACTATTCTTTTTATCAACATATCTCGCTAAATTTGCAAATCATACAAATGTAAATAGTAAATGTCTTCAACTAATCAAATTTTTATTAAAAAATAATAATAATAATATGAAGTACGGATGATGAAACGTACTAAAATTCTCATTTTGAATGTTACTATGAATGCAGAACGTAATTTAATATCTGTAATATGCAGTTATAAAATTGAATGTATGCAGGGGCGTCACTAGGTATGTTTAACAGGGAGGACGCAACAGGGCGCACCTTTAGAACGAAATAATTTTTGACAGTCTGATTCTGCATTTAAATTTTTTCGTGTTTAAAACATAAAATTATTTCTTTTGGAAGATTTTCAGATATAATGAAGCGACTACAAATACTTATCTGTTCTTCTGCAGTGATGTCCCGAGGATCATCTACTATTATTGCAAAATAATCACAATTATTAATTTCCGGAGTTATTTTGCGTATTATACATTTTACACTACTCTCTATAACATGATTTTGTGACGCAGGTGAACAATAATGTGCATTTTGAGATACATTGTAATTCTGGAGAAAAGGATCAAATTTTTTAATATCTAGAGTCTATAAAATTGGCCTTATTTGTTTCATTATGTCCTTGCAATGGGATAGCCTTAAATAATTTCGTCTCTTTTATAGCCTCAATGGTGCATCATTTTGATTTCTTATAGTACCTTTCTTAAGAGGAAAGGTTACCCCTGTACTAAAATATGAAGCGAAAATTCAATTAATTGTTTCTATACTAGAACTATTATCATTTTAAAAAATCTGATGTGGCCAGCACATTACCTTCCGTCAGTTATATGAGGTATTTACGAAAATTCTACCGGTGGACTGTTACCGGTAAACAGCTTTTTATCAGGGTATAGTTACCGGAATCGATATTTTAAGAACGCAAGTGGTAAATAGGGTAAATCCATAACCTATGAAAAAAATTGAAAATTTTAAACAGATTAGAAGTTTGATGTAGTTAACAAATTGAGCAGGGTTCTACTTTGAACACATTTTCACTGAACGCGCGCGCTTCGCTTTGCATCACTACCTTTTTTTGAGATTAGATTCTTCATGAATCCGGTAGATGGATCTGGTAGATATTGAACAATTTTCGACTTGTGTTTTTGAACACAGTCGGTAGATGCGGTATCTACCGGTAGAATTTTAGTAAATGCCTATGTATTTTCTCTAAAATCCAAACACAAAGTTCCTTGCAAAAGATTCTAAATTTCTTGTATGTATAGTGAATATAATGTTCTTTATTAATATTTATAATAACATTAAATGTGAAAAATTGATATATATATGCAATAATAACCGAGAGAAAGGGTGTATTCACTATTTTGTAAAAAATATGGAATATCTCGAAAAAGAAAAGAGATATCGACCTGTGGTTTTAAAATCTTAAATCTACACCCTTCAATCTAATTAAATACAAATTTTCAGAATTTTTAATTTTTTAAAAAATTTCGTCCATTTTTAAACCACACCACCCTCATACCCAAAAATGGGTGTGCGGTACACCTTCAACGACCTCATCAGTAAATTCCTCGTACCAAAAACCATAAGTATACCAATTTTCATCAAAATATTCCAACGGATACATTAATTATTAAACATTCCTTAAAATCACCAAAAACTGAAAAAATCATAAGGGGTACACCTTAGATTTTTTGCGATTTTTGGCCATTTTCAGACTTTTCCTTCTGGAGATTGTAGTAGTTGTTAAAAAATTATGAAAATTGGTATGCTTATGTAATTTTGCTCGTAGAATCTAATGGTGATATCGCCAGCGGTGTATAATTGACCATTTTTGGGATATGACCCAAAAATGGGCATTTTTGAGCAAAATTTTTAGAACGAATATCTCGGACAGGAAAAGAGATATCGACCTGTGGTTTTAAAATCTTAAATCTACACCCTTTAAACTACTTAAATACAAATTTTCAGAATTTTTAATTTTTTTAAAAATTTCGTCATTTCTTTAAACCACACCATCCTCATAGCCAAAAATGGGTGTGCGGTACGCCTTCAACGACCTCACAAGTAAATTCCTCGTACCAAAAACCAGAAGTATACCAATTTTCATCATAATATTCCAACGTATACATTAATTATTAAACATTCCTTAAACTCGTAAAAAACTGAAAAAATCGCAAGGGGTACATACACCTTAGTTTTTTTGCGATTTTTGGCCATTTTCAGACGTCCTTCTGGAGATTGTAGTAGTTGTTCAAAACTTATGAAAATTGGTATGCTTATGTAATTTTGCTCGTAGAATCTAACATTACCTTTCGACAGTGGTATGTATTTTATACAAATTCCATACAGAAAGTTTCGTGCAAAAAGATCCTATATTTCGAATAAAATTACAACACATATATACTACGAATATGTCAATTCCAGTTGACACTGATATCTGTCAATCAGAATTTTCTTAATATAGTAGCTGTTTCTAGCATAGCTGGCTAATTTATGAAATTTAATTTCTTTATAATTTTATAATTCTATATCCATTTAATATGAAGTATAAAATGCAATCAAATCGTATAGAGAATATAATGTTCTTTAATATTTATAATAACATTAAATGTGAAAAAATGACATTTAACATAGTTTTTTCAAGAAAAACTGTTAAAATCTTCAAATGAGGGTACTTCCGGTTGACCAATTATAACCAAAATCTAATCAGCTCTTCATATGTATGCAACGAAGAGGAATACGAAAGAATTATAATTTTTGGAATTGTAGTATTAGAGTTATCGTAGACGAAAATTTTGTTACACACACCCACACCCACACCCACACCCACACACACAGACACAGACACAGACACAGACACAGAAACAGACACAGACACAGACACAGACACAGACACAGACACAGACACAGACACAGACACAGACACAGACACAGACACAGACACAGACACAGACACAGACACAGACACAGACACAGACACAGACACAGACACAGACACAGACACAGACACAGACACAGACACAGACACAGACACAGACACAGACACAGACACAGACACAGACACAGACACAGACACAGACACAGACACAGACACAGACACAGACACAGACACAGACACAGACACAGACACAGACACAGACACAGACACAGACACAGACACAGACACAGACACAGACACAGACACACCACCGAATTTTTTGACCAAAGACAATACCTTCCTTACCTAAAGGTGACGGAAGGTAAAAACTCAACACACGACACGCATACTTCAGATATTAAGCTTAATTAAAAAAAATATTGATATCTATTAGTATTTGACTTTGATTTTAATGGCAAAACGAGAAAAATCCAGTATTAATAGATTTCAATAATTTTTATTTTAAAATGCAGGTTAGTATCGGAAGGATGCTTGTCGTGTGTTGAATTTTTTAATGCGTTAATAGTTCTAATACAGGAATAATTGATTTGAATTTTCGCTTCATATTTTAGAGCAGCGGTAACCTTTCCTCTTCGGCTAAAGTCGTAGGTACATAATCGTCTCGCTGCTTATTGCAGATAAATAAGTGCGTAATAAAATAGTAAAAAAATCAGATTGATTTTTAATAATTTACTTAAACACGGAAAGGGGGCGCAAAATTAAACAGGGAGGGCGCAAGCCCCCTCAGAAATGGTCTATCGACGCCACTGAATGTATGTACAAAAAATAATGTGTTAAAATAACCACATGTCTATACCTACAATTCTCAAGCACTTCTAATACATCTGTGTATAAGTGTATACCCCCATTTAAACCTAATGAATATCACGTGAAAATTCTAAATTTCCCAATTAAGTGTACTAGGCAACGCATTATCGCGTATTTATAACGATAATTCAATCGATTTACACCTTTAAAGACAGCAATTACCTTAGCAGGCTCCAAACAACGTGACTACATAACCTCAACTGGTAACAAGATAATACTGCGGTCGCGGTTGTGGTTAGTAGTTAGTGGTTAACCACTGTCCTTTTTCTCGCTTCATTCGGATAGTCGTAATCGCAACCAGAAAGAGTTTTGCATTTCAGCCCCTCTGAATTCAGAGAAAGAGAAAGCTCCTATATTATATTTGAAGTAAATGGTGTAGGTACATACTTAAATGGAATTGTTTAATTATTGTAAAATAACATAATACAATGTACTTTGTGTAATAGCTGCCTACAAATTACTTTTTGAACAGGATGCGTAAACTATTTTATCTGGCTACGCACAATAATAATACATATATTGAAAAGAAGAATAATTATGGCTGGTTTATGATGGATTTAATTTATAAATTTAGATTTACAAATTTAGACATGAAATTTACGATTTACCTTGCTGGTTTATAGTGAATGTATAACTATTAACATACCTAGGAATGTTAGGTATATCATAACTGCCGCAGATGTCTTGTTCAATAGTTTATCGGTTTCAGAAAATGAAGATAATAAATATTATTTTTTTGAAATTCTCTCGTTAATGCTACTTTCAGAATACTATGGTTAATAGAACAATTTTTTTGACATATGACGATATGACAAATATTTAAATTATGTTCTTTATTCCTCATGTTTAATATTTTAGAATAAAGTAAACCGTATTTAGAACGAAACACTTCTGTATGTATTAATGAAGATCACTATTTCCATTTTATTTTATATTCATTTTGTATACTTTTGTTGACAAGTCAGTATGGTAATAATATTACCGTACAGATTCAGTTATTACTTAGTTACCAGCCTGCTTTTGTACATGTAAACAATGGATTAATATCCTGAAACCGGTAAATGATATGAAATATGCCAAATCAACTTATATTGGGTCACGTGGTTTGACACAAATGGGATGACAATTATATGATATTTATCACTTTTATCATAATCAATCTGAGCGTTGTTCTACAGATAATATTGATATTTTCATAATCCATTTGTCAAATCAAAATTAAAATATTTCAACTGTCACTTGAAACTGTCATTTTCCCCACCAAAATCATTATATGAAATAGGGCGCGAGCAGACACGTGACTCGAGCGTCCTTGACATACTTGGAATCAGCTGATTTGTGTGCGCATGTCGTTTTGACAAGAACAGTGTCACTTTCACAAATCCAACGTTTTGACTTTTTTTGATTTTGAACTGCTAAAATGTTTTTAATGTACAATTTTCAGGCAGTAAAACACATGAAATTAAAAATAATAACTTCTCAACAGTTCAAAATTAAAATAAGTCAAAACACTGGTCTTGTCAAAGTGACATTTTTTTGTCAAAATGACAAGCGCACACAAATCAGCTGATTCCTAGCACGTCAAGGACGCTCGAGTCACGTGTCTGCTCGCGCCCTATACTGTGAAATGATTGGACGCATTTATAAATTTACATTTAGAATATAAAATATGGTGATATTTTAAATGTAAATTCTAAATAGTAAATTTCCTAAATTCATCAGGAACCAGTAAAAGCAGATATATACAATTTATATTTATAAATGTAAATTCTTAAATCTAAATTTGTAAATTAAATCCATCATAAACCAGCTATAAAATTAAAATCTATGAATTTTATTGATTCGTAATCCTAGCAAAACACAGTGATTTTCACTACTCTAATAAAATTTTCGGGAATAGGTCAATAAAGTGTTAGTTATCATAATTATCGACGCAGTGATAACTGATCCCCCTCTAACTGTACGTTCACAATTCGCAATCGTAGATTAAAAATTTCCCTCTAGTGGCGCAAATCAGTACTACGAAAAGCAATCTTACAAGCGCCATAGTAAATCAGTGACAGCTGAGTTTATAGTGTAGTAATTAGTAATTAAATATTTTAACTTATCGCCTTCATATAAATAAGTTTTTAAACTCGGTTTGTATACACAGTCAACGAAACACAGTGAACAATGTGAACTGTCATATGTCAAACCCATCGTACGGCGGCCATCTTGTTTCGAAAATCAGCGCCTCTATCGTTAATTTCCATTGCGAATAGTGTTTGTTCTACTTGCAGCTACATAAATTTCAGGCGAATTATTGAAAAATCTTTGTCGCTTTTTCTATTTCTATAGCACATTTTCTTGATCAACAATTTAATAAATGTACCTATAACTCAGTTCATTTTCACTTTTAGGTTAAAAAATATTTTGGCACTACACCGATTGTTTGTGGGTTGTCCAAATGATAGCATAGCACTTAGCAAGCGACTTGTATCAATCAGATATAAACAAAAATCAAAATAAAAATTTATAATTTTTTGTGATATTCGCCTAAAATATATTGGCTCGGATTAAAAGTTCTTTTTTAGCATCATCTGATTTGCTGGCCTCGTCTAGGACACTTTTAAACCCTTAATACATAAACACCTATTTTCTCCGATTGGCATTAAAAGTGCAATTTTTGACAGATAACAGTCTGTACAATGTCACTTTTACTGCCCAGGCACCAAAATATGTTTACTATTACATAGCAATAATTTTTGAAATAGGTATTAAAAATAATCACTAATAGTATATTAAGTATTAAAGAACAGTAAGGACAGTTTACCGATCGAAGACAATTTTTGGGGACTGAGGGAAGCGAAGGTCCCAATTTTGTCTCAGATCGGTAATTCCTTAACGTTCGTGCTGCTTATACTATTTTTTGCACGATCGACGCACAAAATGTAAAAGAAAATTTGAAAATTATTTTGTCATTAAAATTTGTCATTTTTGAAGTAAGCTTTGATTTTTTTTTATTTATTTACCGTGTCGCCTTCTGAACGGTAAGTGAAGCACATCACTTACCGACGTGAGTCACATCACTTACCGTTCAGTAATTTGTACTGTCTTGGAAACACTATTGGTAAATATAAAAAATAATCCAATCGTGTAAAAATTAATATTAGTTTTCAATCGACAAGAAAATTGTGTTCAACACGGCACTAAACACAGATCTACAACTTCGAAAGCATTCATGGAAATCTGGTATTTTAGTGTCTAGTTAAACAAATAAATATTCCTTAATTACCTTCCGTCACCTTTAGGTAAGGAAGGTATTGTCTTTGGTCAAAAAATTCGATGGTGAGTTTTTGATGAATAAGCACGTTTTTGGGTCCCTACAATACGATTTTACTATTTTTACGATGATGTCTGTATGTGTGTGTGTGTGTGTGTGTGTGTGTGTGTGTGTGTGTGTGTGTGTGTGTGTGTGTGTGTGTGTGTGTGTGTGTGTGTGTGTGTGTGTGTGTGTGTGTGTGTGTGTGTGTGTGTGTGTGTGTGTGTGTGTGTGTGTGTGTGTGTGTGTGTGTGTGTGTGTGTGTGTGTGTGTGTGTGTGTGTGTGTGTGTGTGTGTGTGTGTGTGTGTGTGTGTGTGTGTGTGTGTGTGTGTGTGTGTGTGTGTGTGTGTGTGTGTGTGTGTGTGTGTGTGTGTGTGTGTGTGTGTGTGTGTGTGTGTGTGTGTGTGTGTGTGTGTGTGTGTGTGTGTGTGTGTGTGTGTGTGTGTGTGTGTGTGTGTGTGTGTGTGTGTGTGTGTGTGTGTGTGTGTGTGTGTGTGTGTGTGTGTGTGTGTGTGTGTGTGTGTGTGTGTGTGTGTGTGTGTGTGTGTGTGTGTGTGTGTGTGTGTGTGTGTGTGTGTGTGTGTGTGTGTGTGTGTGTGTGTGTGTGTGTGTGTGTGTGTGTGTGTGTGTGTGTGTGTGTGTGTGTGTGTGTGTGTGTGTGTGTGTGTGTGTGTGTGTGTGTGTGTGTGTGTGTGTGTGTGTGTGTGTGTGTGTGTGTGTGTGTGTGTGTGTGTGTGTGTGTGTGTGTGTGTGTGTGTGTGTGTGTGTGTGTGTGTGTGTGTGTGTGTGTGTGTGTGTGTGTGTGTGTGTGTGTGTGTGTGTGTGTGTGTGTGTGTGTGTGTGTGTGTGTGTGTGTGTGTGTGTGTGTGTGTGTGTGTGTGTGTGTGTGTGTGTGTGTGTGTGTGTGTGTGTGTGTGTGTGTGTGTGTGTGTGTGTGTGTGTGTGTGTGTGTGTGTGTGTGTGTGTGTGTGTGTGTGTGTGTGTGTGTGTGTGTGTGTGTGTGTGTGTGTGTGTGTGTGTGTGTGTGTGTGTGTGTGTGTGTGTGTGTGTGTGTGTGTGTGTGTGTGTGTGTGTGTGTGTGTGTGTGTGTGTGTGTGTGTGTGTGTGTGTGTGTGTGTGTGTGTGTGTGTGTGTGTGTGTGTGTGTGTGTGTGTGTGTGTGTGTGTGTGTGTGTGTGTGTGTGTGTGTGTGTGTGTGTGTGTGTGTGTGTGTGTGTGTGTGTGTGTGTGTGTGTGTGTGTGTGTGTGTGTGTGTGTGTGTGTGTGTGTGTGTGTGTGTGTGTGTGTGTGTGTGTGTGTGTGTGTATGTAACAAAATTTTCGTCTACGATAACTTCCATACTACAATTCTAAAAATTATAATTCTTTCGTATTTCTCTTCGTTACATGCATGTGAAGAGCTGATTAGATTTTGGTTAGAATTGGACAACCGGAAGTACCTTCATTTGAAGATTTTAACAGTTTTTCTTGAAAAAACTATGTTAAATATCATTTTTTCACGTTTAATGTTATTATAAATATTAAAGAATATTTTATTTTCTATACGATTTGACTGCATTTTATACCTAATATTAAATGGATATAGAATTAAAAAATTATAAAGAAATTAAATTTCATAAAGTAGCCATAGCTATGGAAACAGCTACTACTCGTATATTAAGAAAATTTTGATTGAAAGATGTCAGTGTCAAGTGAAATTGACATAGTGTGTTTGTCTTATAATTTTACTGTAAATATAGTATCTTTTGCATTCTGTATGGAATTTGTATAAAATACATACAACTGCTTTAAGGTAATGTACAAGAAATAATAATAATATTAATAAATCTTTTATTTCTGCAGATACATTACACTGTATATAAAAAACGTCACAAAATGATAATTTTCTGTATGAAGGTAATGTACAAGAAACAGAATATTTAATTTAGCAAGGAACTTTCCATATGAAATTTGTACAAAATACGTAGAACTGACGGAAGGTAATGTGCTGGCCACATCAGATTTTTTTTTATTGTTCTAACAAATGATTATTTTTATAATACAATGCAAGTACTCACTGGACACTTAAAGTATGTCAAAAATCAAAAATAAAATCTTCATGAAGCGAAAATTCACATAAATTGTTCCTATACTAGAACAATTGACATTTTAAAAAATTCAACATTAGACGAACATACTTCTGATATGAAACTGCATTTTTTAAAAAAAATATTGAAATCTACTAGTATTTGACTTTGATTTTATGGAGAAAACGGCATTTCTCGTTTTTCCTACAAAATCAACTAAAAAACTCCCCTATGAATAGAATAATGATAACATATTATAAGAATTTTCAGCATTTAGATCTCATCAGCCTCTCACTTAGTCAATTTAAGACTGCATTAAAACTATTATAAACTATAACTGTTCATCTGTATTTGTCTATTGTTATCCTAGCCTATTATTGGGTAACTGTTGGCTTCCCAAATATTAATAGATAATAAAAAAAATAATAAATAATCAAGGTCAAATACTAATAGATTTCAATAATCCTTTTTTTAAAATGTAGGTTCATATTAGAAGTATGTTCGTCTAATGTTGAATTTTTTAAAATATTAATAGTTCTAGTACAGGAACAATTTATTTGAATTTTCGCTTCAAATCTAGTACGCAGGGGTTCCATTCCTCTTAATCTACGATGCAAAAGAAGATGTAAAATTTTCGCGACAAATCGGGAATGGCAGAACCAGCATCCCGTCCCCGTACCCTAGCAATAAGCTACCAACGGTTGTCATTAACTTTGAAAAACAAGTTTGTATATTTTTTGCGGCGAATCTAAAACAGCAACAGCGCATATAATTAATTTGATTAGTTTTATATCCCTGGTAATGTTTACTACTTCCACTTTTAGGTTAGTTATTCATAAACTGGCTGCTAGCTGATGGTTTTACGGTACGGATCTGTGTAATTTGATATTTCTCCGGATCACCACACCTGTTTCAATGATGTAAATATCGTTATCGTCGTAAAAATTACATGTAAATTAGTTTTATTGCTATGTGCGGAGATGTACGTGGACTTCTGTGTGAAAAGAGGAAATTTATGCAGCAATGAAGTATATTTATGTTTCGTTAGATTTTAAAATTATAAATAGTGAATTTTGTATGCAATTTACATAAAAATATAATTACGGCTATTTCTTATCTAAACTTTATTTAAAACAGGTAATTATATATTTTACAATTAAATTTTCTAAACTTTATTTAAAACAGGTAATTATATATTTTACAATTAAATTTTAAATTTGAATACACGGTTTTCAAAGATAATGCTATCTTGAATTCAGTAGTGAAATTAATTTAATTTTACTCCTTTCAAAGTAACCCGAATGACATGTGTTTGAGTTCTGTTTATCTATAAACATTGTATAAATAAATTAAATTTGTATAAACTTCTATAGATAGGTATCCGATGTAATAAAAGCATTATGCAGGTAATAACATTGTAATGAATGAACACAATTATAACTATTAAAAATATTTTTTTTTTATTCAGTCTAAATTTATTAATTTCAAAACAATTACATCTTTTAGAAATAAATCAAAATATTACTCAAAATAATGAATGACTAGTAATATCAATTAACTCTATGAAAATTATTAGGTATTAAAAATTACCGGAAATTATTAATACTTACCAAACCAAACCTAACGGTAAGTATTAATAATTTCCGGTAACTATTAATACAAACCGAATTTATTGGATAAGCCATAACATATACCGTGTGTAGAAATGAAAAGTGGCGCATAGCGATTCAATGTTATTTTTTTTAATACTGCTATATCTCTTTACCTATTCATTTAAGGTCAAAAAGTGTAAGAAAATAAGTTGTTCAGAAATTGAAAGGCACCCTATAAAGGCAACTTACGTAATCGTTCATATTTCATGAGATATTAATTAAATAAAATTTATTGTTCCTTTAGAAAAATCGTTAGAGTGCTTTGAAAAATAAAACAAATAACCTAAATAAAATATTCACTTTGATATTTGTTGTATAAATTTCGAACAAATTGAGTTTATACCTAAAAGAAATTATATAATAAATAAAAAATGTTAAAGTGAATATTTTACTCAGCTTACTTGTTTCAAGAATATTGAATATTATTTAATTAATATCTCGGGAAATATGAACGATTATGTAATTAAGTTGCCTTAAAGGCCAATGCGCACTTGAGCGACCGAAGCGAAGCGCAGCAATGAGAAGTTTTTTCATTTAATTCAAAATGGGATTGAAGGACCAGAACGTGAAATATATGTTGTTTTTTTCAATAAATAAGGCTAGATGGTCCACCTAACGTGTATTTATTTAATAATACGGACGTTTCGGGCTTTCAGCAAGGCCATCCTCAGCTATACATAATGATACAAATTAATTGAAAGCATTAAAGGAAAATTAAAGTAACAAAGGTTGTACAGTAGTTATAAAAAAATAATACAGATGAAAGCAACGTGGTTTAAATTTACGTTGAAAAATTATGTTTTCAGCACTCAGCCAACCGAATCATTTCGGAGTTGGAGAGATACTGAAGTGTGAAACTGGTAGCGTAATCAACAAAGCACACTTAGGGAAATTATTGTTAGTGACTTTTAATTTTGTTAATGAAATTGTTAATGTGTTCACTATTATTTTTATAGTTTGTCTGATAGTTGACACAGCAAGTTTTATTAAATCTTATATGTAATGTTTCTTTAAGTAGTCGGTTGTCTTCAAATTTAGCATTGTCAATAACTTTAACATGTTTAAACTTAAATTTATGACCTGTATCGACTGTATGTTTGGTGAGTGCACTATGATTGGGATTTAGCAAATTACTATGGTAATTGTGTTAGTACATGCACCTTTTCAGCATAGGCGTAGTTAGGGGGTACTTGGAGGTGCTTAGCACCCCCAAATTTTGAATTAGCACCCCCAACCAAAATTTCTATAAATTTTAATAATTTCATTTTAGACACATCTATTCATATTGACTGTTAAATTAAATATTATCAACATATTAAGAAAGAACCTTCAAATAAAGAAGGGAATTTAACTATCATTAATGATGTAATAAAAAAATATTAGAAGAACAGCGAACTGACTATGCCTTTTTGTACTCACGGAGAGATTATTAAATCTACAAAAATAAAAAAAAGCGAGTCAAAATTACTTAAAAATTATTTGGTTGCATCAACAATTGGATCTAGTTCACATGATACTGACTTATACATACTCGACCTGATAATTCTTGATGATTATTTTTTCCGAATTCATATATTTACTTTACTACCATACCTTTAGCGCAAAGCTTAGCGTTGATGGCAGCATATGGATATTCTCTTAAGTACGTATTACAATATACAGACTTTTGTAAGAATATACAGATATTATTGTGTGTAATCGTGACTTTTCATAGTTGTGGCACATTTATATAAACACAAAATATGGAATAATATACAATAGGTGCAATAAAACAAATGTTTTTAACAAATAAGTAGTCTAAATTTATTATTTTTATTTTAATTAATAGTTATGTTTGACGCTCGTTGACTTATATCATGAATAACTATTTTGTTACTTTAAATAGTGTCAGGTCGAGAATATGAGGAACCGCGTGTTCGATCCCGACGCCAAATATTTCAAATTTTAAATGGCACAACATTGACCCCTGTGGTGCACTCTCCACGGCAGCAATGAGTGTCCATGAGGTGATGCCTGGTAAGCGCCCACACGGTGCAAATATTTCATCATTACCGATATCTGTGTACAAAGCAGATTGGCACACCCAGCATTGGGTAATAAGCCGATATATTTATTTATTTTATAAATAATATTTAATGTTCTTGTTTATAAATTAATCAAATAAATACTTTTTTTTTATTTTGTAAACCAACTTTTTTTTCATTTTAAGGTAAGGGACTTTAGCACTCCCTAATTTTAAAGTCTAACTTCGCTTATGCTTTTCAGTGTTTGGGAAGTTTCTCTAATGTATATTTTACTAAATGCACCATACAACTTGCTATGTCAACTATCAAGCAGACTATAAAAATAATAGTGAACGCATTAACAATTTCATTGGCAAAATTAAAAGTCACTAACAATAATTTCCCTAAGTGTGCTTTGTTGATTACGCTACCAGTTTCACACTTCAGTATCGCTCCAACTCCGAAATGATTCGGTTGGCTGAGTGCTGAAAACATAATTTTTCAAAGTAAAATGTAAACCATGTTGCTTAAACATTTCATCTGTATTATTTTTTTATAACTACTGTACAATCTTTGTAATTTAGGTAATTTGTTACTTTAATTTTCCTTGCTTTCAATTAATTTGTATCAATATGTATAGCTGAGGATGGGCTTGCTGAAAGCCCGAAACGTCTGTATTATTAAATAAATACACGTTACGTGGATCATCTAGCCTTATTTATTGAAAAAAACAATATTTTTTACATTTAATGTATTATTGTGCATACGCGCAAACGTTTGGTGAAGAAGTTGTGAAACACTCAATATACAAGTATATTAAACGTACAATTTTTCGTAAGATCAGTTGATTTAGGGCCCTTGATGTGGTACTTCTCTAAGATCAACCGTACCTCAATCCATCTTTATCTTGTACATCAATTGTGATTCATGACGCATAGAATTACACACCTTTAAATATCTACATGTAGAAACAAAATACGAAGATATATCAGACAGAAATAAGAAAATCTGTAAAAGCAAATAGTAATTGATAAATACCAAAGAAACTCTTGTCTTATTCTGTACTCTATCGATCAAAATTTAAATTAGATACGAATGTAGCAATTCCAATAACACCTGATTATCAAAACCATTTAGCTTAGAGTTTTAAATTCCTGGAAGTAGGTATGAACAATTTATTGTCGGTCTCGGTAACCAGTAGTCCAGTCCATCTGTTAGCAGTTGCAACATCAACATGGCATAGGATAGGGTCTGGTAAAGAGGCGCAGCTACAGCTCAGCCTCTGCTCCTTGTAACAAGATTGATGGATGGATACGCGAGATCTGTGACTATTAATCAACTCGAAATCAATTTCCAAACAGCAGCCGCACACCACACCAGTAAATGCATTTCTACGCTACGCACCGTATATGTGTGATGCAGATTATCATAGACTATGCATTTTGATTACTTGCTGATTGAAATATTGTTTTTTATTTCACGTCGAATTTTCAACTGCAAGTATGAAATTTAATCAAACAAATAATAGGGGTTTCCAAAGTAACAACGCCGTTTGTGTAGTCCATACCAATTTTAGCCTTAAATATATTGTAATTAAATTAAGATAATATAGATAAATATCTCGACTGCGGTATAAAATATGCGTGTTAAATTTCAGTCATACAGTATTTTTGTTCTTAGAAAACCAACGTTTCGGTATGCACACTTACACTTTTTACCTCTCGCCATACCGAAGGTAAGAGCGGTAATGATTTCGTTCCAAAAATTCGATAGAGAGTTTTCATTGAATAAGCACGAATTAGGGTCCCCACAACACGTTTTTACTATTTTTACGATAATGTGTGTGTGTGTGTGCGTGCGTGTGCGCGTGCGTGTGCGCGTGAGTGTGAGTGTGAGTGTGAGTGTGTGTGTGTGTGTGTGTGTGTGTGTGTGTGTGTGCGTGCGTGTGCGCGTGCGTGTGCGCGTGAGTGTGAGTGTGAGTGTGTGTGTGTGATACTTTACTTGAATTTCTGAACAGATTTTCGTGAAAAATATATTTCGATATATTCCAAATCTTTTTAAATTTAGTATTGACGACTTTTATATAAAGAGGAGCAATATATTCGATTTGGGCTATAATTGATAAACCAGAAGTAATACTTTATTTGATGTTCTGAACAGATTTTCGTGAAAAATATATTGATATATTATTATTATTATTATTATTATTGTACATTTTGAAATTGAAATTTTATAAATATTGCTCATTTGTAGTGATAGCCATGAAATTTAAACAAAATTAGAAAGAAACGCATATTGTTTAAATTGTCAGAATTTCGAAATTGCAGGTTACAAATTAAAAATAAATAAAATCTAAACAATAATTTAGATATTTTTAAGGACTTAGTATAGAACATAATTATCAGTAATTTTTATTTGAAAATCGAATTTCTGACAGTTCAAACGATATGCATTTCTTTGCAATTTTGTTTAAATTCCATGGCTATCACTACAAATGAGCAATATTTATAGAATTTCAATCTGGATTTTACAGGTTACTAAACATGCAAAATAAAATCTGTTTAGTGATGCTGGTGTATAATTTAATTATCTACAACTTCTATTTGAAACACTTTTGTCTAAAATTAATTGGGAACTTTTGCGCAAGGAAAAACTGATTTCCCATGTTAAATGCCTATGGCCCGCTTTTTAATTAACACCCTGTATATATTAAACATGGAATTGGCGTGAGGTCATGTGCTGGCCACATCAGATTTTTTCAGGCAAAGATTAACTTACAGATATTCTTAATAAAATTATTCTGTTGTCGATTTTTAGAGCGTAAAGGAATGTTCATGCTTTTAGCGAATTTTTGTAGTGTTTGTAAAACTAAATCTGTTGCTGGGATATTTGGGGATTTGCAATTATTATACGCCCAACACAGTTTCAAATAAAACTAAATCTGTAAGATAACGTTTAAAGGTATTTTTCGAAGAAAAACTATTTCGAGCTTCTGGTAAAGTGCCATTTCCGGTTATCCGATTTACACCAAAATCTAATGGGCTCTTTCCAGTACAGAAAACGTTCGAAATACAAGGTATCAAAATTTTCTGAATGATAGTATTTGAGTTAGAGTGGAGGATCCACACACACATACATACATACACACAGCATCATCGTGAAAATGTTAAAATTGGATTCTAGGGACCTTAAAACGTGGTCATTTACCAAAATCTTGATATGCGATTTTTAGGACGATCCCTATACCTCCCTTACCAAGGGTAGCGGGAGTTTAAAAAAATTAATCAATCGTAATACGCTTACAATTTAATGTCTTCCCATCTTTAAATATTTCTGATTTTTCCATATGAAATGTCAAAGAACGAGAATTAAAATTGATTAATCAATTTATGACAACGATTAATAAAGTGCATATGATGTTAACATGATAAATTTAATAAATAAATTGATATATTATTTAGCAGATAATGATTAATTGTTGTTTATTTATCCATAATTACCTATTAACATTTTTTTCATATTCAGATAATTAATTTTATTAAATGATGTACTCATATTAAGGTAAACAAATGCAGACATGAAAAATAAATAGTAACTTTTATCCTTTGCTTCTTATTCTTCGCATATCCATACAGTCCGAAGTAAAAATCTAAGAACTTCATGTGTTATAACGGTCCTTGTTCCGACTGAGAATTTGTGTATCGACATTTGATAAACAATAAGGATAGAATTAAATTATAAAACAGTAACTCAATACTAACGTACAGGAGTACAGTATTACAATGGCTATAGTGACAAATTAGAAAATGGGTCATTTAGATATTAAAACTAGACCTTAAAACAGTATGACAGGAACTATCAAAGTTTTTAAATTAGCAGCACGGTAAAGCTAATTTAAATTACTTTCAGAAAATATAAAAATATTTATATCATTTCATTTCAGAAACGATGACATCGTTTCAGGCGAAATTAGTTGAAGAATTCAAGTTCTTTTCACACCAAAAAGTGTCATTTAAGTTCGCCCTCAACTTTGTAATTTAAACAATCGTTAAAAATTTAATAAAAGAAAAAGTCATTTGTCCCAATTTTAAGAATCTACCAATCTACCTGTATATGTATTAGTATTAGTGGTATTTATTGCAAAAGTTCATGTTTATAATTTATTTAATTACCTAAGAAAATTATTATTTTTATTACCTAAAAACAAAGTAGATAGGTATTTATGTGCTAGGTATATTTTTTTAATTCCGTACAAAAACCAAATGGTGATGGTGATGGTGATGGTGATGAAAATATTTTGAAACAATTTAAAGGCATTTATATATGGAAATCAACCAACATTACAAAGGAATTTTGGAAGCTGTTATAGGAAATAATCTTGGGCTGGACTTGTTTGACTACCTCATCGTAGAAACCCAATTTTAAAAGTTAAATTTTAATTATAATAGTAAATTCTGATATGTTTCATACAAATGTATTTTAAATTAAATTTATAACGAGATTTTCGCAACCGAAATTAACGATGGGGGCGCTGATTTTCGAAACAAGATGGCCGCCATACGACGGGTTTGACATATGACAGTTCACATTATTCACTGTGTTTCGTTGACTGTGTGTACAAACCAAGTATAAAAACTTATTTATATGAAGGCGATAAGTTAAAATGTTTAATTATTAATTACTACGCTACTCACTCAACTGTCACTTATTCAGTATGGCGCTTGTACTATTGCATTTCGTAGTACTGATTTGCGCCACTAGAGGGAAAATTTTATCTACGATTGCGATTAGAGCTGTTTTTTCGCGATACACTGGTTTGAAGCTGGTTCGTAGTGGTTTGAAACATTACATTTTCTCAATTGAATACGGTGCAAACAATGACGTCACCATTGAACCGTATTCGTTTGTATTCAAACCGTTCTCGAAGCGCGGTTTGAAACGCATTTAAAGTGGTGGGGGTATATTCGTATATGAAAAACTCGGGAGTTAACATTCTGGCCTGGTTAATACGTATAACCCGTAGCCGCAGAGCCGTTTTGATGTTTATTTTAAAATTGAAAATAAATTCGACATCGTAGATAATGAAAAGAAATCGTAATCTATATAATGATTTATCCAGTATTCAAAAGAATCGTTTGGCCGTACGTGTTCATTCCTTATAGTTACTCATTATACTAATAAACAATTCATCCTCTTCTTTGGCTCTATTTAATAAATTTAGTAAACGCATATGATCTTCTTTTTCTTCGCTAATTAAATACAATACCATTCTTTTATAGGTATCCATATTCAACAAAACTGTCAAATCACGAAACGTCAAATAAGTGACAGCTAAAATACGCTTTAAACCAGTGCATTTTGGCGTTGTATTACTTTATGACGTCATCATTAAATACGGTTTAAAAACATCATTGAATACGGTTCAATGCGAAAAAACAGGTTAGATGTTACTTTTCCAAACCAAATATTCAAATTTAACTAAAAAATAAACAATTGCATTTTTTAAACTTAAGGTTATTTTAAATTCTAAACAAGTTTCTGGACAACATTTTTGTATTTGTAAAATTAAAGATATTTAACTTGAAAATGAAAATAGAAACATCGTCTATCTGACCATTCTGCATATTATACAAGTACATATTATATCTATTCATTTTCAGTCGTTCGAATTCGAAGATTGGACACCCAAAAAAAAATTATTAAGACTAAAATTTTCTGTCAGATTAATAATAATAGTACGCTACATATCGATCCGGGAAATATTCCCAACAGTCCTAACCTCCCAGCTGAGCACTGAGAGTTAGAAGATCGAGATATACTGAGGGCAGCTATGAGCGCGAGGCTGGAATAAACATACCCGCGCGGTTTGTATTCTATTTCACCGGTTCAAAATATTAAACCTTTGTTTACATATACACAATTAGGCTGGTAACTAAGTAATTACTGTCTGTATACTGTAATTTTATTACCATACTAATTATGTCAACGATGGTCTACGGCCCAGGATTGTTATGACTGTCATAACTACCGTAGATGTCAGTTTGAAATCCGAGCTCGTAGATCGAGGATTTTAAGACATCTAAGGCTTGGTATGATTCATAACATTTGTGGTTTGTTCAATAGTTTATCGGTTTTAGAAAAAGAAAACATTATTAATAAATATTATTTTTTGAAATCCTCTCATTAATGCTACTTTCAGAATGGCATGATAAAGAGAACAATTATTTTGACATTAATGGCAATATGACAAATATTAAAATTATGTGATTTATTCTTCATATTTATTATTTTATAATAAAGTAAAACGTGTTAAGAACGATACTCTGACGTTATCTGTCTGTATTAATGAAGAGCATTATGGTATCATTTGATATTATTTTTATTTTGTATATGTAAACAAGGGTTTAATATCCTGAAACCGGTAAATAAAATAATATGAAAGTATAATGTGTGTATCGTTTTTAACAGCACGGTTTGCTTTATTATCTGAATATTTGTCATATTGGCATATGTCAAAATCACGGATCTGGAACGAAAAGATATTTCGTTTCATTTCGATTCAGCTCCGAAAAAATAATTGAGTTCCGGTTAATATCGTTCCTATTTCAAAAAATTTCGTTTCCGGTCAAATGAATAAAAAATTCGTTCCGAACCAGTTATTTTTGTTCCAGATATTGAGACTGTACTCTCTATTATCATGATTATTATTTATTTGTGTATTTATGCATTTATTTGTTTGTTCATTTATTTATGCACTTATAATAACCAAACAATTATACTGTTAATGTTCTTATTAGGATTCGTTGCAAGTGATATTTGTAGTTAGTATTTAATTGCGATGGCCATTGCATAAAAATATTGTTGCATATGTGTTCATTGTTTCTCATGCTCAGATTAAGGGTTGGCGCCAGGCAGTCGAGCACCGCAGACACTTGACACTGCAACACAGGGCTAGCTAGGGCCATGTGGCGTTCCGTACATGAGGACAGACTTATGATGTTCTGGAAATTTCCACGAGCCACCCAACCACCCACTCACACCGGTGGCGGGGAGGTGCAACCCTTAACCCCGAAACTCCTAAGATCGGAAGGAGGCAAGAGGGATATTTTGGTTTAAATACGGGGATAAACGCTGTATTCGGCAGTCTGGTTTCGGCCAGACTCACAGACCTTGGACCTCTGGCATGGTTGACATGTTGGGTAACCCAAGGCTCTGGACTCACCAAACTTACTCACAGACCTTGGACCTCTGGCATGGTTGACATGTTGGGTAACCCAAGACTCTGAACTCATCGAACTTTTACACTTGGCTTGTCCGAGGTAAGTTCTAAGTCTACCTTCGACTTTGTTTCCCATACCTTTTCCTACTTTCCGCCCATCCAGTTGCTATGGCTAGCCAGGCACGTTTGGGAACCTCCACTACTTTCCGCCCATCCAGTTGCTATGGCTAGCCAGGCACGTTTGGGAACCTCCACTACTGTCCGCCCATCCAGTTGCTATGGCTAGCCAGGCACGTTTGGGCACCTCCACCATTTTTCCTCCCATCCAGTTGCTATGGCTAGCCAGGCACGTTTGGGAACCTCCACTACTTTCCGCCCATCCAGTTGCTATGGCTAGCCAGGCACGTTTGGGAACCTCCACTACTTTCCGCCCATCCAGTTGCTATGGCTAGCCAGGCACGTTTGGGGAACCTCCATACCATCCCCCTTATTCACCTGATTTGGCTCCCTAAATTCAATTACGATGAACTTAACTTGGACCAGCACTATATTGATTGTTGTCACAATGATATAATTAATTTATATTTATATAACCTAGTATTGGTGGTCAATCAAACGTAATTTTGCGGGTCTAGTTGCTTTGCAGCCACCCAAGCCCAAGATGTGTGCCGTATCAGCACCGAACGCTGGCATGTCCACGTTCACTTGGGTATCACTTAACAATTTACACCCCGACGGGTACGACACAGGTACTTGTCGGGATAGACAGTATGGCGACACAGTCGCATACTGTAGACGCCTCGGCTATGCCGGGCGGCCTGTACAAATGGTGAGGCCGGTCCAGCGGCGAACCAGGATTGTGTTGCTAACTCCACGCTTTCCATACAAAAAGCAGGCCGGCGGCGACGCCGAGCGTCATGGCAGTTCGGATGAAACTCCGAACTTACCAAACTTACACACTCACCTTCACTTACACAATTACGCTTATAATTGACTATCAATATACAGGTCAAATTAAAGCAGTATTTTCAATGTTGTTCATGTTAAATTGTTGGGACAACCTTTATGTGTTACAATGTTTAATTTGTTATAAACTATTTGTTTAAACTGTGTCTCGATGTCTCTCTGTACGAGGTTTTAGCTGTGGTTTCCCTCGCACGTAAGGCGAATGCCAGAGAGCGGACCTTTCCACAGCAGGGTGTCGTGTTCAAACCCTTACACCCGACCATATTTCTCATATTATTTACTATTTGCTTTCATGGTTAATTTTCAATAAATGCACAAAGATAGACAAATTCTGTCTGCTTTTTGGAGAGAACATTATTCTTTAATTACGTCAAATACCTATCCCGATTCCTCCACTTTTGACAGCTACTCTATATTACGAACCAGGTAAAGGGTTACTTATTAAAAATAAACACAACGTAGGGTAAGTACAACCTTCTATTAGACGAGGCCATGGTCAAGGTCATAGGTATGTCGCGTTACATAAAATTGTTTTGATAACAAGGTATGTTCCGTTACAATATTATTATATAAAAAAACTCCTAAACTATTTAAAAATAATTTTAGTAATTATTATTATTACACAAATAGGTAATTAAATATAAAATTTAATTATTATACAAACCTACTTCACAAAAACAAAAACAACAGAATATTAAAGGTCTCATTTTATAAGCCATTATTATGCACGCGTCAATATTTAGAAAACGAGCCCTGGAGAGTTTTCTAAATAAGACATACCAAAGCCTAGCAACCTGAAAAAGAACCGGCCTATAATAAAAATTATGGGTTTTTGACTGTTTTTTCAATAATTATGCCACATTGGTAAATTATCGTACAATTGCGTAATGTTACTTTAATACATCGTACAAGTGCCCAAATTATCGTATATACATACATACCTATATGATAATTATCGTATGACTGGCTACACTTTATATGTTTGGCGAATTTCCTGCGGTAAAAATATGAACAAACTTGTTAAAATCATTAAAAATAAATTTAAAATGAAGTGTGTATTAATGGAACAAAATAAAACGTTATTAACCGAAATAAAAATTCCGGTTTCTCTTTCTGTTCCGGATTTTTTTTTTCGTTTATTTCGTTTATCGTTTTCGTTTCTGTTCCGTTCCGGGTTCCGGGTCCCTGGCCAAAATAATTGTTGTTTTTATTATAGCATTCTGAAAGTAGTATTAATGAAGAATTTTGAAAAAAATATTTATTAATATCTTAATTTTCTGAAACTGATAAAGTATTGAACAAACCACGGATATTATGAATCGTAACAAGTCTTAGAAATTATAAAATCCTCGTTCTACGAGCTCGGATTTCGAACACACATCTGCGACTGTTAGGTAGGTACTCATAAAAATCCTTGCTATGTTAATAACTATTATTCACAATCATTTACTAATCATTTAGTTTTCAACATCAATTTTGTTAATTTTTTAAATATTTTGCTTTAGTAGAATGATTCTTGAAATCTTATTACAAAATGACAATGACATTTTAGAAGTTGAAAATTGACATTTAGTAAGCAGGAAATTGAAGTAAACAATTATTTATTACTTAAGTAGATAGGCGGTGTCACGGGAGGCTGTGACATATTTTTATGCTGTGACATATTTTTATGAATCAAGTTGTTTTGTATATGTTTTTTACCTTCCGTCACCTTTAGGTAAGGTATTGTCTTTGGTCAAAAAATTCGGTGGTGTTTTTGATGAATAAGCACGTTTTAGGGTCCCTAGAATACGATTTTACTATTTTTACGATGATGTCTGTATGTGTGTGTGTGTGTGTGTGTGTGTGTGTGTGTGTGTGTGTGTGTGTGTGTGTGTGTGTGTGTGTGTGTGTGTGTGTGTGTGTGTGTGTGTGTGTGTGTGTGTGTGTGTGTGTGTGTGTGTGTGTGTGTATGTATGTGTGTGTATGTATGTATGTATGTGTGTGTGTATGTATGTATGTGTGTGTGTGTGTGTGTGTGTGTGTGTGTGTGTGTGTGTGTGTGTGTGTGTGTGTGTGTGTGTGTCTGTGTGTGACAAAATTTTCTAATGCGATAACTCTAATACTACAATTCCAAAAATTATAATTCTTTCGTATTCCTCTTCGTTACATCCATGTGAAGAGCTGATTAGATTTTGGTTATAATTGGTCAACCGGAAGTACCCTCATTTGAAGATTTTAACAGTTTTTCTTGAAAAAACGATGTTAAATATCATTTTTTCACATTTAATGTTATTATAAATATTAAAGAATTATTTATTCTCTATGCGATTTGAATGCATTTTATACTTTATATTAAATGGACATAGAGTTAAAAAATTATAAAGAAATTAAATATCATATATATTAGTCAGCTTTGCTATAACTTTGGAAACAGCTGCTACATTAAGAAAATTCTGATTGAAAGGTGTCAGTGTCAAGTGCAGTTGACAGTATGTTTATGTTATAATTTTACTGGAAATATAGGATCTTTTGTTAGAAACTTTCTGTATGGAATTTGTATAAAATACATGCAACTGCCTTAAGGTAATGTACAAGAAATATAATCTTTTGCAAGGAGCTTTCTGTATGACATTTATACAAAATACATAGAACTGACGGAAGGTAATGTGCTGGCCACATCAGATTTTTTGTTAATATATTACTGGATTGATATGTGATGACATGTAATTCTGTCATAAAATTATTCTTTATTTTATTTTTATGACATAATTACATGTCATCACATATCAATCCATTATTATATTAACAAAAAACATACACAAAACAACTTAATTCATAAAATATGTCACAGCGTTAAAATATGTCACAGCCTTAAAATATGTCACAGCTTCCCGTGACAGCGGTTGGAAACGCAAATATTACTAACCAAGTGTGAATAAAAGAGTTTTCAATAAATATACTGCAACAAAAATCAATCACACACTGCATATTAATTCTTCCACATATGAGCTGCCAATGCCATTTCATTTAATTTCGAATGTTGGAATGATGCATGCATTATTAATAACCAATCCTCACCCACATAGAGGATGGTTTGGTTGTGTTGTGTGACTGCCATCTCTGCGGACACAGAACAATGAGAAGCTAATGAGAACTCGGCTAATTATCGTACGGTCAGCGGGCAGCTAACTCGCTGCATCGCCGCCATGAGGATGAGGCCGGCCAACGAAAAACAATTTAGTCGCGCACAGTAGGAAACGGCCAGGTTGAGACTCTAATTGTTTATTGCATTTGTAAGGGGAGAATTCTTAGAAACAAGAGTTGGACTTGGATATAGAATACTCCTAGCTATGAAGAAATACAAGGATAACGCTAGAAATATTGAGACTAAGAAATTTAGGTGGCAGTGGACAACAAGATTTGCACTATTATTTTAAACAGTTATTTATCTGTCATTTGAAATTAACGCGTTGGCTGCGGAAGTCAAAAATGCTGTATTTATTTTAGTGCGGTATCAGTCCCCGGAGCCCTATTGCAAAATGTATGTACCTATGTGCGGTAACGGGCTCCGGCGACCGGTGATGTTTGAAACATAAATTGCCATCTTCTGGATGCTAGATGTATTAAAATTGAATATATTTATACAGAAAACTGTTACTTGGTCATGTATGTAGCTAGGTTTGTGACAGGAACGGTCACCGGAGACCGGAACCGCACCAAATAAATATATTTTTTTATTTCTAGGACCCTTTAGTTAAAAAAAATATAACATCCGTAAATTGGGAAAGTTTTATAAAAAAAGGTGCCGCACTAGACTAATGCAAGTTATAGGTCTACAGTCAACGTGTTAAGCTGTATTCACAGTCCGAAATTTGGTGAAATTCGTAGAGTTTGTCTTATGGCAACGTGTACTTGCGTTCACAGCGCTGAAATTTGGTGTACACGAATTGTAATTTGTAGAAAAGTTTGCAAACTCCAAACTTTTATTTTTGAGAAATAGTGAAATGTTGAGTAGGTATTAGGTAATAAATAATACACCCTTACATTCAGGAAGACAGTATTTATTTTTTAGAAATTATATTATTCATGGAAAATATGTCAACATCTATATTTTATGTTTTTAACGTAGAACACTTTTCTTATAAAGTCATAACCAAAGTTGTGTGGTTATTTCAATGTTTTTAATTTGATGTTTGTTATTAAAAATATTTTCTTCATTTATGTTCTACAATATTACATCGTTACTTTACCTATTAATAAATATAATCCCAAACTCCTTATTATAATCCTACTTGCATATTATTAGGTATAATTAATATTTTATATTCTCTTTCTATTTAAATATAAATAATACAGGTATGAATATTATCTAAAATAAGTAGTGCAAAGGTCTAAATAATGTATTTGGTACATGTATTTAAAATAGAACTGTCTATGCTTATGTATAATTATAACCAAAAAATAAAATAACTTACAATTTTAATTTTATATGACAATCTAATAACGTGTAGAAATCGCAAGGGAAGGATTGCTATTTAATTGACATGGTTTTTAATAATTTTTAACGAGTTAATGAATGCACTGACAAACAAATGATTAATTTTCAGAAACATTTTTTTTTGCTAGATGGCATTACGACACAAATTTCGAGCTAAACGATCAAATTAATTTCTTCAAATTTCAGTGCTACAAATTTCGCCGAATTTCGGCTGTAAATGCGGCTTTAAGTTGCGAAAATTAAATTAGTTAGAAAATATGGAATTAACCAGGAAGCATTTTCGAATCATGATTTATAGTTTTACTGCTTTCACAGTTTTAAGCCTTCCAGAAATTAGTTTGATAGCTTTGACAGTTTTTAAGTCATTATAAATTAATTTGATCATTTTGACAGTTTTTAAAACTATTATTTCGAAAACTTTCCAAAAGAAAATTGGTTGGCAGCTTTTAAGAAGTGGAAGAAATAAATTGTGAATCGTATTATTGTTGGAGGGAACTGTTTTTAACAATCCTTGTACAACACGAAGGTCCCTCAAATTGATTGTAAACTATATTGTCTGTTTTTAAATTTTAAACCAGGAAAAGTAATTTTAATACTGATTTACAATATAAAAATTTGTAGTGTACAGCACATTATCTCCCGTTAATTACATATAAATTATTTTATGTAAATTTCATATACAGTTTCATGTAGTACATATTCCCAGTATAATTATTTCACTAACATACTATGTAAATTGCACTTGTCACTGTCATCTGTCAATTAAGCCTTTTTTCTGGCTAAAATCTAGTTTTAAAGAGAAAAAATAATATAAAACAGGATAATACGCATACAACTGTGAGTAATAGACCTTTTCAATTTAACGGCTATCTCTTTCTATCGCTGCAAATAGTAAGAAAATGGCGCGAACAAATGCCAGTTGGTCTGTCAAATGAAACGTCAAAAATATTGCAGTCATTAAAATACCTGTATTCTCGGTGAAAATTTGCATCGTTATACATTTTAGCTCCAATAAAAGTTTTTGTAACTTTTCCGAGATGTTTTTTTAAAGTTGTCAAAGTTTTTTCTCACGTTTTACGACATAATTTTTTAGAAACAAACGTCATAGATCTCAATTGTTCTTATATATACTATGCGCAGATCCCTATTGCGTATATCTTCTATCTCTTAAAAGGTCTATTTTAAAGTTTCACTTTTTTCACACACAAGCTCCGACATTATTCTCTATTAAAATAAACAAATGCACACAGTGACAGCTAGTAATAATTACAAATAAATTTCATTAATTTGTTATGCAATATTAAATTAAATATACAGGGCGTTAAAAAAGGTTTAAAAAATTGAGGGCATATAATACTGACACAAAATGAGTAAAAAAAGCTTAATCAGCATGGGTGCGATCTTCAATAGCAGGGAAAAATGAGTTTTTCTGGGATTTACTTATGCTATCTCGAAAAATGAGACATTTTGTGTACCTCAAAGGTCCCACAGATCTGCGTTTGTTTTTCAAAAAAAAATCAATAATTGTATCTACTAAGTTAAATGTTGACCTTGGCCAATATTTAATTTTCAAATAACTTCGTAACTATTAGAAATTGAGAAAAATGTTTCATATAAAATTTTATTGTTTTTTATAGTCTATTTACTAACATAGACAACGTTTTGTTCGATGACTATCTTTCGGGCCTTTTCTGTAACTCACTGTTTAAATTTTAACCACTGGTTAAAATTTTTATACAATAGATATTGACAACAATTAAAAATACGTTTTTTTGTTATATGACAACATAATTGATTGGTTAGAAAATTTAACCTGTGGTTAAAAATTAACAACTGAGTTACAGAAGAGATCCGTTTGTCAGTTTTTCTTCGATTCTAATACAAAATGGCCACTTTCTTAGAAACAGTTGAATATCAGACAGACGAGCTCAAACTCATATTAGTTGGGCTGGTTAACATTTTCAATAAAAAAACTATAAAACCTACGCAAATGGTGAGAAATTTCTACAAATTTCATTCAACTAGTTTAAGATATATTGATTTTAGACTTAAAAACTGAATTTGTTATTCAAGTATTCCGCCATTTAATATGGAGTTACATCGCCTTTATTAGTAATACAAGCTTTAGTTCTATTAGGCATTGGATCACTAAGTCCTGTTGTCCTGCACATTTTCCCGTGAGTATTGTCCTATATGTCTTGCAAGGTAAATTTTACTGTACCCACTGAATTTTTAAGAAGTTGCTTTTTATTATGCCGAAAGTAAAGGGTCTCAGTAAAAGCTAAATCTGGACTAGAAGATGATCCTTAAAACACCGGTTGAACTACTATCACCAGTCATTCGGCCCACAGTTATTTTTTTTCTTTTTTGAAGTTTTAAGTCTATATTTAAAGTAGCCGAAAGAATTTTGTACATTAATTAAGCTTGCTTTACTCATTTTGGTCAATATTACTTATACCAAAAAAAATACCGTTTTTTTAGGTTTTTTTAAACACCCTGTATATTCTTTGTATTTTACTATGGTTGCTTGTTTTTATTTTATGGTACTACTGATTTGATTAATATTAACATAAATTTCTTCGACTTTTTCTGTTCCGGAAGATAGAAAATGATTTTTTTTTTCTCTATAAGAAACTTATTAATTGTTTTGCTGAAAAATAATTAGAGGAGACAGAGGCAATATTTAAACATTTCAAAATTAACATTAAAATCGCTAAGATATGTCTTTCACCATTCAGTACAATCATCGTAACAATCATAAATTCGTATTTAAAAACATTAACGTACTTTATAATAAAAATACATATAAATGAAGAAATAAATAAATAAATATAAATATATCATCACGGCGTATTACCCATTGCTGGGTGTGCCAATCTGCTTTGTACACAGATATCGGTAATGATGAAATATTTGCACCGTGCGGGCGCTTACCAGGCGTCACCTCACGGGCACTCATTGCAGGCGTGGAGAGTGCACCACAGAGGTCAATTTTGTGCCATTTAAAATTCTAAATATTTGGCGTAGGTCGGGATCGGACCCGGTTCCTTAGATTCGCGAAATGACACTCAGGCACGCGGCCATAAGTTTTTACAGGATATATCGGATTTTCCGAATATTTTACCAATGGATATAATCATTTATCTTGTTACCAACGAAAGTGTTTACGCCCAAGAGCATTGAACGCTTTCCGGAGTTAGAAGCGTATAAGTTTTATTATAACAGTTGACGATGAAGAAATTTGAAAGAAGTGTATTAATTAAAGGATAGAGGAGCAATTTAATATTGAAATGAAGTGAAAAATTCAGAACTTCTATACTCCAATAACTCTAACAATTAAAATTTGTCTAGAATTATACATATAGACATACAAATATATACCTACTTTAAATTTACTCCTAATAAAATTGCAGTATAAATGCCCAGTTGCACCAACAAGGCTTAAATTTTAAGTTACCTACGTTTAAACAAAAAAATCTGATGTGGCTAACACAACACCTGCCGCCGTTTAATTTTTATTAATTCAAATATGCATACTTACATATTTAGTTACACTGGAAACTGTATTAAGACCCATTCCATATAACTATGGTTCCATTTACTATTTTCTTTTTAAAACATTACTATTATTAAATTGAAATTAGTTCTTTGACAGTGACATTTATCTGTCAGTTACATACATTTGAGATATGAACTACGTAACCAAGGACTCAAGGAGTTGTGTTCTCTGTTTGTTTAAAGCGTAGGCTCCGAGATTTAAATTATAGATAATTTTATAAATGTATCCATACAATATATATATATATATATATATATATATATATATATATATATATATATATATATATATATACAGGGTGTTCAATTTAAGTGTTCACTATTGCTATCTCGAGAACTGTAAGAGATACGAACTGGTTAAATTAGCAAACAATTTCTATATTATAAGACTATTAAAATGAGCATTACAATTTTTTTTCAACCAGTGGTTCTCAAATGCAGAATTCAACTTTTTAATTTTAAATACGAACCTACTTTTTTTATTCGCCTATTCGATTCAGCATTTTTTTCTGAATACAACGATATAAAATGTTTATACCCTTACATAACGAAAAAAACAAGAAAAATGGAAAAGAAAATTATTTTTAAATTGACAAAAACAATTGAATATTTTGTTTTCATCATTGTTTGGGCGATTTAGATGCTTTAAAAAATATTATAAAAATTGTTCAAAATTATTGCCATGCTGATTTATACATAATTCCAGCCTTCTGAACATATTACTTCTTACTTTTCTCAAATTTCGGCCGTCTATGTGGGAAATAATATTTTCGATTGCATTTTTTAAATTCTGAATATCTGTATAGATAGTTTTGTAGACTTCATCTTTAACATAACCCCAAAGAAAAAGTATTAATGCAAACCTGTAGAAAATTTAATAATTTTTAATTTTTACAGTAACATAAATCACGAAAAAATAACATTTAAAGATATTTTTTGAAGAAAAACAATTTTGAGCTTCCAGTAAAGTGCCATTTCCGGTTATATGATTTACACCATAATCTAATGCCTTCTTTCCATATTAGAATAAGGTAGAAATACAAGGTTTCAAATTTTTTTGAATGATAGTATTTAAGTTAAAGTGTAAACAGGAACCACACATACACACGCATACACAGAGACATCATTATGAAAATGTTAAAATTGGATTCTATAGGGACCTTAAAACGTGGTCATTTACCAAAATCTCGATATGTGATTTTTAGCACTATCCCTATACCTCCCTTACCAAGGGTAGCGGGAGGTAAAAAAATACGCAAATCAAAATTTTGACAGCATAATATAATTTGCCATTTCATTTCGATGCGATATTGTCAATGTAAGGAACGTTTAATACTTGTTATGTTGGTGAAACCGGCCATAATCACATGCATTAAATGGGCAACTATAGTTTAACTTTTTAACAATCCTAAATCGAGTCCATCCCAAGCCAATAATAATAATAATTTGTTAAAAATTTATAATCACATAAAAGTAACCCTTGCGGTGCACTTTCTACAAGATTTTTGAGTAGCCGTAATTTGTAGTCCAGTAAATTCCCAACATAATATCTAAAAATATATCATCAATAAATCTGCATGAAGCAGATTGGCACCCAACAATAAATAATAAGCCGAGATGATACATTATTATATTATGTACAATTTTATAAAATTCCTGTTGTGTTCCGCAAAAGTGGAATTTTATTTTTTTTATAATGCCAAATAATAATATTTTCACTAAATACAATTATACAACGGATATACTATAAATCCATTTTGTAAATTATAGATATATTTCCAAATAATTTCTCAGGATTCTAGATTAATGAATTCATGAAGATTTTATCTTAAAATTTACTTTACTGTAATTATATTGCCCAATATTTAACCAAGTCGATTTTTTCCAATTTTAATTTCCAATGTTTTTGATGGGGTTTCCTTATGTTACAATTTTTTATAATTGAACATTTCTAGAAACAGGTTCACATAGCCACCTATAATATTTGTTTAAAAATTATTTCTAATATTTCTAAATTATCTCAAATTTCTCGAAATTTTTCAAATACATTAATAAAAAATCTGATGTGGCCAGCACATTACCTTCCGTCAGTTCTATCTATTTTGTATAAATGTCAACAGAAAGTACCTTGCAAATCATTCTATTTCTTGTACATTACCTTAATGCAGCTGTACAAATTTTATACAAATTCCATACAGAAAGTTTCTAGCAAAAGATCCTATATTTCCAGTAAAATTATAACACATACATACTGTCAACTGCACTTAACACTGACACCTTTCAATCAGAATTTTCTGAATATAGCAGCTGTTTCCAGAGTTATAGCATATCTGACTAATATATGATATTTAATTTCTTTATAATTTTTTAACTCTATATCCATTTATTATGAAATATAAAATGCATTCGAATCGTATTGAGAGTAAAATAATTAATATTTATAATAACATTAAATGTGAAAAAATGGTATTTAACATCGCTTTTCCAAGAAAAACTGTTAAAATCTTCAAATGAGGGTACTTCCGGTTGACTAATTCTAACCAAAATATAATCAACTCTTCACATGGATGTAACGAAGAGGAATACGAAAGAATTATAATTTTTTGAATTGTATTGTGGAAGTTATCGTAGACGAAAATTTTGTTACAACACACACACACACACATACACACACGCACACACGCACACACGCACACGCGCACACACGCGCACACACACACACACACATACACACACACACACATACACACACACACACACACACACACACACACACACACACACACACACACACACACACACACACACACACACACACACACACACACACACACACACACACACACACACACACACACATACACACACACATACACATACAGACATCATCGTAAAAATAGTAAAATCGTATTCTAGGGACCCTAAAACGTGCTTATTCATCAAAAACTCACCACCGAATTTTTTTACCAAAGACAATACCTTCCTTACCTAAAGGTGACGGAAGGTAAAAATAATACATCGTTGAAAAGAGAAAAAATGGCGGTTTCTATTTTATTAAAATAATTATAGGTTGCCATTTGAAAAATAAAAGTTGATAGTCGTATCTTGTAAACCTGACTTTATAAAAAATATCTACATCTGCCATCAAATAGTATATGTAAAATAATAAAACTTTTATATGAACCATTTTTTCTATTACTTATAATAAAAAAATTAAAGGGGGGGGGGGCGTCTTCCCAGACTCACCCTGTATATACATACAGACATCATCGCAAAAATAGTAAAATCGTATTCTAGGGACTCTAAAACGTGCTTATTCATTCAAAACTCACCATCGAATTTTCTGAATAAAAACAATAGCTTCCTTACCTAAAGGTATGACGGAAGGATAAAAAGTATAAGAGTAAAATGCAGAAATACAGGGTGTTATTTAAATAAGAGTAAGATAGGAGAACTAACCCCATAGATAGTAAATCTGTTAATAATTTTTGTTTTACATGTTTTCTTCTCGTACGAGAATTGGAGCCCCTTAAAATTAACCAATTACGTCATAGTTCAAAATTTCTTCGTTATTTATACTTCAATCGTTCACGCTAAAAACTACAAAAATTGATTGTTGAAAAGAAGCCTGAACATATGATTATAAATTTTAGTATTGAAATATAGCGTAATAATGGCATCATAAAATAAATCTGGTTTTTCGATTAAAATTCTGTTACTTTTAATATGGAACAACCTGTTAATTTTCCCAGGACCAAAAAGAGTTAAAACCTCTCAAGACTTCAACACATCCGCTCATCTGCCAAGTCACCGGATTCCAATATTCCTATATCGCATAAAATAAACAAAAAACGCACAGGGCAGCCACGGGGCGCACATTAAATTAAAACAAAAAAAAAATCGTTTTAACGTAAAAGTGCCCGGAGAGTCGTCGCGAACGCGAACACTAAGTAAGAGGTTCACAAAAATGAAAACAAGTGGACGAGGAGAGACGGGCAAGCCGGGTTATAAGGGTTAGGCTACATTATAATTACGCTAGCTGGAAGATAATGTCACGATTGCGCTAAGTATAGTCTTTGGCGCACCAATAAACCCAATCCACTCGTCCAATGCACTTTCATACTTCCCGCCTTCATAACATAACCTCAACGCTTTGACAGTTCTCTTGGGTAGCTGCGGTCAGCCCATGCGTGCGCTATCGACAAATCGCCCAAGCAACTTCTACTCATAAAATCGTCTGCGCTTATTCCATTCCTCAACTGGGGAACTCTACGTGTCGATTGGTATTTTATTAACGATAGCAACCAACATTGGACCGGAATATGGATGGTTGAGAAGAGATGGCAGCGGATAACGACGCATGCCAAACAATATTTCGCTTATTTTTGTTGGAAACACACCTCGCCACGTATAATGACCACGCAATCACGGCTGCGGTTTCGGATTTCGATCTGTGTGGAGTGATACATGGTGGAAGGCCCAGATGGGAATGAGATTCCGGATTCCGGAGAAGAGCCAGTGAAGTTGTTGCTCATGTTGTGAAAGATGTTGACAATATAACGAGCTGATAATAATAGGAGAGCATCCAAATTGAGATGTAAGCTTTTTATAGCTTATGTAAACGAAATGAAAATGTGATTGAACAAAAATATATTTGAACAATGAAAAGAATGTAAAATAAAATATGAAATATAAATAAATAATTTTATTTTTCTATTCCGGTGTTCTTATGAGTCTATAAAGCACTTTTTTATTTCAGTGTTCTTATGAGTCTATAAAAGCACTGTTTATCACTGAAAACACGACGTTTAGAAAATCTATAAACGTACTGTTTTTGGCGCCTTTCATGTTCTAGAGGTGGTAGTCATGTTTCATAACTGACAGATATCCTCAAAATGGTAAATTGTTTGTGTTGAAATATTACTTCTAATTGCGGATTTTTATCCTTTCTCTAGGTGATAGGACTAGAAAGAAAAGAAATTTATAGCTATAGCTGTGTTAGTTAAGAAAGAATAAGAATCTGTGAATTTAAAATTTCCACTAAAAAAATTATGAAACAAGAAACAATGCGCTCAGGTTTACTTTGTCAAAATAATTAAAACGGTAAGTTTTATTTATTACAATATAAATTTATGGTAATGTAATTTTGAATTGAATGTATTGTTATTCCAGGCAGGTTATGAAATGTATGATGCACGTTACTTGAAAATGTTGACACTGTCTACTCAATTTGTGGCGGCTACTAGCAAACAAATATGAAAAGTTAACGTTTTAATCCATGATTTGCAGTTCCACGTTGTGGGGAACTATCGAATATATGCCATATATGTTTTGTATTAAAAATTGTAAGAAAAGCTGTTGCCGTTATCTGTGCAACTCAGCAGTGAGTGTTGACAAAATGGTGTAAAGTAAAAGTCTAGATCAATAAATTGTTCATTAAAGTATTTCATTATTTAAAGAGTTTTATTTACATATTTTCTCAATAAAAAGGCTTGATGGTCCACGTAACGTCCTTCTATCCCGTATTCAAGTTTTATTTATGATAATAACCAACACGAACCACCGATATGTCAAATCAGGATGATTCATTAATAAACCTTAGACATCATTGTACGTATTGGTTTTCCTCTTTCATATTTGTATAATGCTTGATACAATGTTTTAATGTAAACAATCAGACAAAATCACAAGATACACAAACTGTCAAAATGTGAAATTTCAATTTTTAGCGGGAAACGCTACCAACATAACTGATAAAAAAAACACCAACTCATATTTTAGACAAGTCCTTTTTTTAAAAATCTAATTGTAAAATTATCTCAATAGAAAAAATAGTATAAAAAACATGTATCATAAGGCCTGTTGACGCACTCGTCCTTTGTAAAACTCGCCTGGCGGCTCGTTTTCCAAACTTGGACTCGTACGTTAACAGATTGCCTTATGATACTTGTGTTTTAATGTACTATTTAAGCACTGCAAACACGTTCAGAAGAACTATAAGAGCACTGTTTGATTACAGGTAACTATGGTTTGATACAATGTATTAATGTAAACAATCAGACAAAATTCAATTGTTTACTATTTGCCAAAATTTATTTCATTTTCAAATGGACTTAATGGATTGAAATTTTTATGTTATATTTTAAAGAAAACCGTGACTGCGGAGGGTTAAATTTGATTTATTTTTTCGAAAATCCTTATAGTTTCAGAGTTATTAACCACTATCTATTTTTGCCAAAATATATTTCATTTTCAAAGGGCCTTAATGGTTTGAAATTTTGATATGTTATATTTAAAGCCAAACTTGGACTCGTACGTTAACAGATTGCCTTATGATATAGTTGGAGGAAAGAATCTATGAAACTGACTTATGCAGGGTTTACAACCTTTTATGGACGGGTAGGCTTCTTTGCGGTCAGGACTCGTAAATTATTCGAATTTGAATCCATCACTTTTAAAAAAATATACTCAATTTTTGTATAAATTTTGTAAATTGAAACTATATAATAAATAAGACAATAAAACAAAATTTTAGTTTATTAACTTGGAAAAAAATATGTACATATAATAAAATTGCCAATAACTGTTTGTAATCAAAGTTACGTTTGAATTTATTTTAATCCCTATGTTCTTTTAATCTTTTCTCAATTTTCAAAATGCAATTAGAAGAAGGATATTTCAAATGCATTGCTATTTGAATTCAGATTTAAAAGTAATAATAGTAATAATTAGCAAACATCTTATATTTTCATCTCTTTTCTATTTACAAATTGATGTTAGAAGAAGTACATTTAAAAGTATATAATTAGGAAATGTCTTGAATGCAAATTTCCGAGACGGTCCAGGATAGAAATTCTGCCTGGCTCTAGTAATCCTTACCAAAAGTCACATAAACCTTTATTACGGGCACTTGGCCGATTCTATAATGAGTTTCATAGATTCCTTCCTCCAAGTATACCTATGTTTTAATGTACTATTATAAAACAAAAGTTTTATACATCTCAATAAAATATGACATGTAAATAAATACAAACCCAAGTGTCTAAATGAAGAAAATAATTCCGTATCGGTTGATCTGCTAATAAATGAATAAAATCAACATTAGGACTGCTACCAACAATATAACGGTTAATCAAAGGGAAAATATATTTACCGATTTCAGGATATTATTCCATTGTTTACAAGTACAAAAGTAGGCTGGTAACTAAGTAATAACTATATCTGTATGGTAATAATATTATTACCATACTTGTCAATAACGGTCTACAAAATGAAAATAAAATAAAATGAAAATATAATGCTCTTCATTAATACATACACATAAGGCTAGCATATCGTTCTAAATACGGTCTACTTTATTATATACAATACTATTATATGTAGTCAAAGGAAGCTACAATAAATTAAAATGTTGAACGGAAAAATGCATTAAGGTAAGTATTATAATAATTTCTGCAATTATAAAAGTAAAATTGCACTTAAACTATAAAACTACAGTTACATTTCTCTCGGCCTTACATCCGCGACATGTAATGAAATAATCTAAATTTTAATCAGCCATTACAAAATAATTATTTTAATATTAGCGTATAACAAAGCAATGCCCTTTAACACATGTTATAATTCGCTAACGGTAAATCAAACAGTGTAAGTGTAAATATAAAATAACACAACACATTCTCCTAGTTGGTAGGTAGATAACAAACAAATAATTATACACTAGGCAGAAAACAAGTGCGAAAAGTATCATACATGTCCAGAACAAATGAAAATCACATCCCACGTAGAGCGCGGGAAAGAAAAGAGGCAAAACAAGAACGTGTTGCTTCCTCATCGATAGCGGCTATCAACAATAACAACAAACCACAATACACGGGTAGAGTTCCACTTACAACAATGCGCGTAGCGTACGTACACATCTCATCATGAGCCTACACCACATAATTCACAAAGAAAATTACGGTCAGATTAAAAAAGTAATGAATAATAAAAGTAAGTATACTTATGTGTGTGTTGTACAACGATATTTCGTGAGCTACACTTCCCACTGAGTAATGAATAAGGTGTAGTCGACCACATCTAACCTTATTCATTGTTGCAATCAACGGATACTCTTTGAAGTATGTTGTTTCATTGGTAGACTTAACAAGCCATATACTATATGTGTTATTATGTTATGCTATAGCCAGGTAGTTTACAAGGTGCTATTGCTATTGGAATTCAGTTGGCAAAAACTCGAGTAATTTGTTGTAGTACCAATGATTGTATTTCATATGTAGCTATTTTCCTTGTCTTTACTCTATAATTTTCTATAATGCTAGATGACATTTTGTATCATTCATTTAATTGGTTTGGTCTTACTACTAATTTATATTATTTATTGCCGTTTTTACAGTGCAATGCAATTAAGTATCAATATATGTTATTAATTATACAACCATAATGGCCTTTTTTAAAGTTCGTTATTTTATAACACGGCGAACAGGTTTATAATATAATAATATGTACTCACTTTACGCTGAGAACTGCAATAAAATTCATCGTTCGGCTCGTTTCGAAGTGAAGAAAAAGTAATATTCTCTGCACTAAAACACAATCCCATACATAATACATTCACTGCAAAAACCAAAACACTACTAAAATGCAAATGACAAGCGCAGACAAATGCGACTTTTTTAATTCGTAGAACAAACTTCGACACGTTACTTGCTCTTACATCACATCTGAAGATTTTAAAAATTATAGAAATAAGTAATTAATATGACATTGATATTAACTACTAACAACGAATTAAAAATATTTGGAAAAAATCTGATGTGGCCAGCACATTACCTTCCGTCAGTTCTATGTATTTTGTATAAATGTCATACAGAAAGTTCCTTGCAAAAGATTATATTTCTTGTACATTACCTTAAGGTAGTTGTATGTATTTTATACAAATTCCATACAGAAAGTTTCTAACAAAATTATATTTCCAGTAAAATCATAACATAAACATACTGTCAACTGCACTTGACACTGACACCTTTCAATCAGAATTTTCTTAATGTAGCAGCTGTTTCCAGAGTTATAGCAAAGCTGACTAATATATATGATATTTAATTTCTTTATAATTTTTTAACTCTATGTCCATTTAATATGAAGTATTAAATGCATTCAAATCGTATAGAGAATAAATAATTATTTAATATTTATAATAACATTAAATGTGAAAAAATGATATTTAACATCGCTTTTTCAAGAAAAACTGTTAAAATCTTCAAATGAGGGTACTTCCGGTTGACCAATTATAACCAAAATCTAATCAGCTCTTCACATGGATGTAATGAAGAGGAATACGAAAGAATTATAATTTTTGGAATTGTAGTATTAGAGTTATCGCATTAGAAAATTTTGTCACACACAGACACACACACACACACACACACACACACACACACACACACACACACACACACACACACATACATACACACACACACACATACAGACATCATCGTAAAAATAGTAAAATCGTATCCTAGGGACCCTCAAACGTGCTTATTCATCAAAAACTCACCACCGAATTTTTTGACCAAAGACAATACCTTCCTTACCTAAAGGTGATAGAAGGTAAAAACAGAAAATAATTTCACATCTCACGTTTTCAACACACAATTGATAAAATAGTTATTTTATATTTTGCGTTCATAATGAAGTCATTACGATACGCAAGTGCGTATCGTAATGACCTTCATTTCGATACGCAATTTTTTGTTTTAGACGGTTGGTACTAGATGACGTTTCTTTAACCTATTTTTACCTAATTTATTTTTAGTTTATTGACAATTCATTTTAATAATATAATGTCGAAATTATTATTATTATTTTTTTAATTTAGGGAAGATTATTTACATGAAAATGTACAAATGGTTACAAATATAATCACAAATTGAGTAAGTAAATGTTATTGTAGAAGGCGCAAAATATTATAAATAACTCATTTTATAAGACTTTCTTTCGCACTTGTCAATTAGAAAACTCGCTAACGCTCGTTTTCTAAATTTTGACGCGTGCGAAAAAAACATGTCTTATGAAACACGTTCTTTAATATACTATTTACTCCCGAGTTGCGTAAACTATTATTCACGGAAGATGACTATTCAAGGTCATTTGTGAGCCGTCTGATATAATATTACTTACAGATAACTTCATTGCATTTCGTATGCATAGGCGTGCAACTTGTAATATTTATGGACACATTTTAACTGAAAAATAAGAGTAATCCATTTTAAAATTATGTTTCCTTCTAAATAATGCCTTTCTGAAGGATTTATGTTCTTCACTTAGGTTTTTGCAAAATACAAAAACATAGACTTAACTTATAAACCAAGGAATAATAATTTGATTTAAACGTTAACGCCACTGGGTAAATATTAGCACAGAGGGCAGTGCAGTAGATAATTAGCTATCTGTAATTCTACGACATATGTCTACTATTTATAGTGGGTTAGAAAGTAATGTCACTATTTACGTATATCTGTCACACCACATTAATTAAATAGACACAGGTCAAATAATCTTTCTTTTTCTAATACAAAATGTTGCTAAGCTACTGCTATAAAGTGATGTGTATTCTTTCTTCGAACAAATAACCTTAAATAGTCATCTTTCGTGAATAACAGTATACAAAATTTTTTACGTCTGCAATAAAAGTGTGAAAAAAGTGCCATAGCGTTTCATTATTTCACTCCGCAGCATTAAAACAAATCTGATGTGGCCAGCACATTACTTTCCGGTAGTTCTATATATTTTATACAAATTCCAAACAGACAGTTGCTTAAACCAACGTTATTTTCTTACGTGAAACGAAGTGTAGCTGTTTCCAGTGTTATTACATAGCTGGCTGTTTTATGAAATTTAATTTCTTTCTAATTGAATATGAAGTATAAAATGTAGTCAAATCGTATAGAGAATAAAATATTCTTTAATATTTATAACATTAAATGTGAAAAAATTATATTTAACAGCGTTTTTTTTCAAGAAAAATTGTTAAAATCTTCAAATGAGGGTACTTCCGGTCGACCAAAATCTAATCAGCTCTTCATATGGATGTAACGAAGAGGCATACGAAAGAATTATAATTTTTAGAATTGTGAATTATCGACGAAAAAAAAATCGTCACACACACACACACATACATACCTAAAGGTATGACGAAAGGTAAAAGTGCACTTTTATCATATTTTCATGTATTAAAAAAGACATACTTTATAAACCCATTTTAATGTAAAAAGTGTACTTTTAATTTGTCTACTGATTTTACTTGAGCAGATTGGTGCATTAGAAGACGCACTATAGTAATTTCAATCTTAATTTTCAAATATTGTCTCCCCTATTTATTTTTTAGCAAAACAATGATGATGCAAAACACTTGAAAATTCAACCAATGGGAACAGTATTATACCGACTATTTCACTCATAAATTTATAAGCCAATCCAAATTCAGGATTCTTCTTAGTTACCAAGTTTATTTTCGATAAAACACCGTCACAAAAAAAAATTCTCACCCTTTAAGCCAATAAGATGTATTTTTACAAGTAAGTGAGTTTTGATGCTTTAGAAACATATTGTTTACGTATCTGTCAAAGTGTGTATATTTTCAGTGTTATCAGTTTTTATTAAAAACCAGTCGATTCGGACAGGAATCTATTTAAAACGTTGAATAAGCAAACTTAAATATAACACCTCAATACACAATAAAAACTAGAAGATTTTTGGCAAGAAAAAAAATATATAAAAGATTACCTGATTTTTATTTTGGAAATAGTCATCCGAATACCATTCGTGGTTAAATTTTATCCTGGAAAAATTTTCCGATAGCTTTACTTGAGCCTGTTGCCAATTTATCTCTTGACATTGATCAAAAATCACTCGTTGAAAACTCGTGATTTTTTTGCCAATGCCAGTCAATAAATTGCTAGGCAACCAGCTTTCGTAACAATCTGAAAAATTTTCCGGAAAAAATTTACCATTTATGATATTATATATGATAAAACTCCGTTACCCCGATAAATTTCCGCTACCAAGTAAATAAACAGTTGTTATTGATTGATTATAACTGTCAGTCTGACAGTTAATTAATATCAAGTTTAAAAATAAAATAATAATAATAATTAAATTTTCATTTTGCGTTGTCTTTGGAATTTATCTCACCAAATACCACACGACCTCTCTTATTTTCTCAAATAAACTTTTTATTTTTAAGCACTCATCCTTTTTCTTTTAAGCAAAATCACTCAAACTGCAAACTGACATTAGGTAAAACCCGTCCTCCTTCGGAGTCGGGATTTACCATGCAGTTTGCTTTCGTGTTTGTTGCTAAGCAAAAAAATTCGTGCAAAATAATAATTTATCGATAAAATCAGGAAGTCTTGTGATATTACTTCGGACAAAAAGAAAATTGCATTTAAGGAAATCGTAATTCATAATTTTCTATTATCCAGAACAGGAAAAATCGATGAAATTTAATATTAATTATACCGGGTCTGTTCTTTTTACTTCCTTGTACAAAGTAAAGGAAGTATTGTATTCGCGAAAAATTTCGGTTTTCAGATTTCAACGGAAATATCAATTTTGGCCATCCCTGAATCCATTCTGACTAATTTCGTCGTGATGTCTGTACGTACGTACGTACGTACGTACGTATCTCGCATAACTCAAAAACGGTAAGCCGTAGAAAGTTGAAATTTTGTATTTAGGACTTCTATAATATCTAGTTGTGCACCTCCCTTTTTGGTCATTACATAATTTCTAGAAATGGTACTTTATTTGAAGCCTATAACAGATTTTAATAAAAAAACTATATTAAAATATAATCCAAAACTTTTCAAATTTAGTATACCGTATTTTCTGACACATAAACTTAATTCTTTAAAAAGCGTTTAACATGAACTGATGGTTTCTTCAAATTTAGCGCGCTAAGAAATCTTTGTACCGTAGATGGCACTAATTTTTTATAAAAAAAAAAAATTTAAAAATTAAGTTTATGTGTCAGAAAATAAAATAACATGATATTTATTAATAATAACTAATTTTACAATTTTAATTAATTAATTTTATGCTTAAATTGATTTGGCAACACACGCAAGGTATATAAGCTGTATACTTTGCAACCTTGTGGGGCCTTACAAGCACTTGTCAAAGTCACGTGTCCACCCGCGAATAACTCATATACCTATTAACTAATATATTGCGGATCCTTTGCCTTTCTTGAAGCCAACACTGTGAAATGGAAATATCATTGCTGCATAAGTCTATCTCACACAAACACACAACCTGGAATTATGCGCATGCTCGTAAACCTTGACTACTATTGGCTAACGACGACATCATGATCACTTTTATCATTTCGATTGCGAATCACAGCCCGAAGGAACACAGCTGATATGACTTCTGATTATTGACGACTAGTACTAGAAATTTTAAATTTACTATTTATATTGTGTAAATTCTTAAATAGAAATACAGTGTGTTCAATAAAATTCCTAACTCGGAGTAGGCTATAAACAGAGAAACGTATGTCTGATCATTATTCAATTCAAAAGTCAAGATGTCAAAATTGATCTTAAAATGTAATTTTAAAGGGAAAAGACAATAATGAAGTATACAGTTTATTGACATTCGCCGTTTTCTAATTCCTTTAGATTTATAAAATAAGATTCAAGAAGAAAAGCTTTGATTTGTTTAGATAACATTTTTGACAATAGCTCATGTCAAATTGACATTAAATTAAATACTTTTAAATTGCCATACGTTTCTTTGTTCATAGCCTACTCCGAGTTAGGAATTTTTTTGAACACTGTATTAGTAATAATAAATAATAATGAAATATTCTATTGTTAAATTTGAATAAAATAATTTGCTTGTTATACTGTAACAATAATAGGAATACATTCTGATTAGGATTAATTTATTTAGGTGACAATAAGGTAAAGAATAATCGATGACACTTATTTCTAATACGAGTATAATCGTCTTTTTCCGACAGTAGTTTCGTTTAGTGATAAAATCTAATTTTTAGAAATATGACAATAATAATTTTCATAATTTGTTTTGTGGTTGTCTAAAATAGTTTGTTCTTTGACGTAGTTAACAAATTCGGTTGTATTAAACACACAAGGAAAGTATTGCTGAAACACAATAATCATGCGTTGTTTTAACTTTTTATTTTCAAACATTTCCTGTTGGCTTTGGCTAAATCCTATTTCCATTTCACAGTGTTTCCTTCACCTACTCTTATGGAAAAGATACGAGCATTAGCAATATATTAATCTAATAGGTATATGGATTCACTGTATCATTTTTACCTCTCGCTAAGAGAGGTATTGGATTCATGTTAAAAATCGCATATCTAGATTTTAGTGAATAAGCACGTTTTAAGGTCCCTAAAATCCGATTATAACATTTTTACGATGATGTCCGTATGTGTGTGTGGATCCACGATTTCTCAAATACTATCAGACTAAAGACATTTTTAACTACGGATTCCTCAATCTAACAATAATGGGAAGAGTTGATTAAGTTTTGGTAACAATTGGACAACCGGAAGTAGTAGTTACAAGAAAAAAATCATCTAAATATTATTTATCGAAAATTTATGTAAATACTTATATTAAAGAACGTTAAATTCTTTATTCGATAAATATAAATTCATTATTATATCTTCTATAGATTTAGAGATAAGGAAATGCATATAAAATATTTTGATGTAAAAATTCTCAAATCAAACTACTTCAAGGAAAGAAATTCAAATGTTTGTAATTGACACATAAATGTCACTGTCAAAAATATTTGTATGCCACTGTCAAAAATATTTGTACGTCATTATGAAGATTATGAAAATAAAAAAAGTCAATAACGCAAAAGAATATATGTAAAAAAGAATATAAAAGGAATTTGCGAAAAAATGACGAATATAAAGAAAAAGAAAAGGAAAGGAGAAAAAGAAAATTTCAGGATATATAAAGAAAATGTATGTATTGTACATAATTTATATTAAAATATCCCATAGATTTTGCAAATATATGTGAGAATTATTTTGTAGTGAGACATGAATATATGTATTTGTATTTAAAAATATTTTTTGTTTTATGCGTACAACCAGGTAAGATATCTGGCGAGAGGTTCGTGCTGGCCACATCAGATTTTTTTGGAAGTAACACGGGTTGGTTAGAGATCAGTTCAAGATTGAACCTGAAGTCCCCAAATAAATACGGCCATTGTCAATACTTGCGAGTAGTGTGGGGCCGGCTGTAATCATGGAATTATAAAAACAAATGTGATGTTTTAATTTTCATGTTTTTAAATCCATGGCTAGCCTATAGTTTTCAAAATATGAAGAATTTTTTTCTAAAATAATTTGGGAAGCAATGTCCACGGAAAAACTGTTTTCTTATGTTTAATGCATAACGGATTTCGAGTGCCATGTAATAGGCGAAAAACTGAACTATAGATGGCAGGCCGGACGGTAGCAAGATGGCGGAGGAATAAGGAGAGTTCCCTCATTCCTTATTGCTGGCAATATGCATTTTCAAGTGCAAAGTATTTAATATGGAGAAAATTAACATAAACTTAAGTTATATTTTTGAATACATTCCTTCTGCAAATCCTATAAAGGAAGACGAGGTAGTTTTTAAGGCTGGACATATATTGCTTTGATGGAATAAAAGATTGTGGACCAGGTACAATACTGGGATCTTGTTTAAAAACCAGTCATTTGAGTGGAGATCCTCATATAATTGAAATTTTATTAAATGAGAATATAAATTACTGGAAAGCAAATTTAGTTGTAGAGTAGAATTGGAAGGCAAATGCAAACATAATGTTGCAGTTTTATTGCATATAAACAGGATAGTAAAAATCAAAACTATATTTATTGTTTTACAACAAAAGTGATCATTATTATTACGCTAATTTATTTGTTTAAGGGTTTGTGTATTACAAAGTAGCAGAAATAGAAAAATTAAGTTGTACAGATTTGGAACAAGTAAGGGGAAAACTTATTAAAAAGGATGATAAACAATATAGTTTGGCTATAAAATTATAAGAATCCTGTTTTAAACAAGAAAAAAAATAGAACCGATTGGAGGCGTCAAAACTATAAGCGAAGAAAATTTCGAGATCATATTTTGTCACTTGGAATATAATGTAAACTTACACTTTTTGACTTGTAATTATTGCATTGTGGCACTGAGCAGTATCTATGACATTTACTGATCATTATTTAAACCTGAAAATGTAATATACACTATATATCTCACTTTCTTTTACAACAAATATAAATTAAACCTGTTTAAAATTAGATACGTTTCAATGTAAGCTATCAACGTTCCTTATTCCTCTAGTTCACAAAACCGCCGCCAGACGTCACCCACTTTGAATTTTTTCGCCAATAGGGCGCGAGCAGACACGTGACTCGGCGACGTTGACGTGCTTGGAATCAGCTGATCTGTGTGCGCATGTCATTTTGCCAAGAACAATGTCACGTTGACAATACCAATGTTTTGACTTATTTTGATTTTGAACTGCTTTAATGTTATTATTTAACAATTTTTAAGCAGTAAAACATGTGAAATTAAAAATAATATTCTACCAGTTAAAAATCAAAATAAATCAAAACATTGGTCTTGTCAACGTGACATTGTTCTTGTCAAAATGACATGCGCACACAAATCAGCTGATTTCAAGTACGTCAAGGTTGCTTGAGTCACGTGTCTGCTCGCGCCTTATAGTATTACAAAATTGAAAAATACAATAATATAAAAAATACAACTATTTTATTATTCTCAATCAATATAGACAATAGGACGCATCATTTTATACAAATTTGTTTATACAGATAAAATAAATACATGGTTCGGTCTAATAAATGATATAGTGTACTGACAAGACTATACTGGAAGAAACATTCAAAATGGACCAAAATGTCATTTGGCAAATATAATAATGTAATAGGTCTACAGACGGTGTGTGAGACATGGACGGTCCATTTTCATTACCTAAAATTATTGTTATTGCAAAAAGGTACTTTACTTATAACAAACTGGTGTATCAAATATTTCGAGTTCCAGCGGGAACATTTCGAAATCTCTATGTACATGTACAACGAATTCTGTTGACATTTTTAAATGATATGTTAATTACTAAATACCCAGTCTTCATCAACACAGCGGCTATTTGAACGTAAATCATCTGAACCGAGATTATTATCAATAAGGAACTTCTACTAGCTGCGTACAATGTTTCATCAATAAAATTATCATTGTCAACACGGTTTGGGTACTTATTCTAAACATCCAACCACTGAAAACAAATGTTCAATTTGTAAAAATTAATAATACTTTCATCAATGGCCATACTTAATCTTTATATGTATATTTATTTAGTTAACCAATGCATTATTATTCCTTAATGGACGACTAATATAATAACTAATTAAGGCAATTTCTCTTTCTCATTTCAACAGAGTAACTTTCAAAAATATACACTCTAATTATTATACTACAATTTTGTAAAAATGGAAGATTGTAAAATGATATTGAATCTGCATACGGAAAAGACAGGCAATTCGCGGAAAATAAAAGATGTTTAGGCCAAAACAAATCAGGCCAAAGTGGACGAAAACTTTTCATTCCTATCCACTATAGACGTGTTATTTAGCAATTTGACTAGAAGAACAATCTAATACCATCCTCTTTCTTCATTTCATATCAGTATTTCTGTAAGAATCCTTGATATGCAACAAGAAAAAGAATGCTCAAATACGAACGAACGATAGAAGTTCCTGGAAGACTTTGGAACAATGTCGTTTCTCGTCTGTTAATCGCAACTCAGTGATTAATAAATTATTTACACAACACTAAAACAACAAGTATCGTTGCTTGATCAAAGAAAACTGCATTCAGAGAATTTTACACTCGTATTGAAGTTATTATTTACACGTTACCAAGTGATTTAAAAATTAACCAGGATTTTGCAATGAAATTAAGGCCCATTCAGAATTTAAAAAAATAGCGGTAGTGTACGAATTAGTGGCATCGGTAGCGTAAGAAATTTAAGGCCCATTCAGAATAAGAAAAATTAGCGGTAGTGTAAGAATTAGTGGCATCGGTAGCGTACGAAATTTATAGTTCACAATGAAAAATTATTGAAATTATAGTTTCTAGGATTTTTTTATTATAAATTACTAGAATGCAAGCTGTCATTTTATTTTTGCACAAAAAGCAACTGACATAGAAGATAACTTATCCACAAGCACTCCATTGTGTGAGAAAAGCAAAGAGATTAAGGGAGTTTAAAATTATTACAAAAAAAGAAAATGCGAGGGCACAAATTGCCTTTGAAATAGGCAAAAATGGTAAGTTACGTGTTCACTTTTAATTGTGCAAAGTTTATTAATGTTTGTTTATATAGCGCAACGTCTAAAGCACACCACAAAATGATCCTTTTTCTATTGCTCATTTTATCTGATGAAATCAGAAATAAACGTCAAAACTGTCAAAAAAATTAAGCGGTAGCGTAGTGGCAACGTAGAAGTTTGGAGTTTGCAAACTCCCACTGCTGCTGTTGCCACTACTTGGCTACTACGCTACTACTAATTTTCTTAATTTTTGGATGTGAACGAATACGTTTGCTATAACGCATTCAATCTTTTACCCAGGCCACTACCACTGCCACTAATTCTACCGCTACCTTATTTTTTTTGTTGTGAATGATACTTTATAATGCTGAGTAAATAAAAAAATAAAATAAATAGAAGGTCTTTTAAGATATTTTAGCAGAACAGTATATTTTTACCATCCATAAATTTTACAGAACCAAACAAATTTCTGTCTGTATCTTATCTCTTTCCAACTTCCATTTATTTGAATGGACAAAAATAATTTCATAAATATTATGATGTTACTAAAATTATTTTAGATTGTAGAAAAAAAAACCTTGACTCAGCAGCAAAAAGATCCCAGTTAAATTTAAATGTTATTGAGTTGGCTATTTTTAAATGTATTAAAAATAGTAACTAAATATATCATTTCTTATAAAGTGTGGGATTCAAGTATGGAATATTTAAAAAAAACAGCGAGCTCAACTGGTTTTTTAAAAACGCTAAAACACGTCGATTTTAGTTTTTAAAAATGCACATTAATATGCGCGATTCATCTTCCGACTTTCATTTGTTTTTAAGTTATGACAGAATATCGCATAAAAATTAAATGGTAATATAGATTTTTAGTAGTGGGATCCGATAGTGATTTTTCTTCCTCTTATGATCATAAAAATAAATCATAAGGGGCATAACAAAAATTCTGAGAATTTAGAATTTTTCATTTATCATGTTTTATAAGTTATAAGTACAATAAAATCAACATTAAAGGCTCATTCACAGCTACGAAAATAAAAATAAAATTATACATAAAATAACGATATAAACAATAAATCCTTATGAATGTGTTCACAGCTCTCGAAAATATAAATAAATATAAGACATAACCACAAGGATTTGTAAATGTTAAATATTTTACACAAACATAAGCACATGCATAACAACTGTCATTTCAGCTGTCAATTTACGTTCTGGTAAAAGGATTTAACTTGAAATATAATTTAAAAATCTGTTTTAAGAAAAATGATCGCATGGATAATTGCGGACAATGCGTTAAAAGGCATAAAGTTGATATATAATGTCTTATTTGTAATTTTATTTATATTTCTAAATTTCGTAGCTGTGAATGAGCCTTAAATGTTTAAAGATTTAAAAAAATTGTTATGCAATCTTATGATTTATTTGCAGGGAAGAAAAATCACTATCGGATATCACTACTAAAAATCTACATTGCCATTTAAATTTTTTTGTGATGACGTCATAACTTAAAAACAAATGAAAGTCGGAATCGCACATATTAATGCGTATTTGTAAAAACTAAAATCGACGTTTTAGCGTTTTTTTAAAAAAACCCGTTGTGTTAGCTGTTTTTCTATTCCATACTTTAAGCCCAAACTGTATATACATTACAGGATGATAACGTGTTAATAATTATCTTGAATTTAGTACGTACGAATTTAATTTAATTAATAATAATAATAATAAATTCAGATATCTTAATTTATGATTGTCGACTGGTTCTGAAAATTGATATTTGATTATATAAAAATTGCAGTATTGTCTACTTGAGTGTAAAATTCTCCCAATTCAAAATTCAAACACACTTAATAAAAATAAACTATTTAAACACAAAGTAGAAAATATATGCACAAAGTTCAAACTATATCACCGTTACGAAATATACAACGCATAGCTGCGACTGAACTCACAACACGCAGAAATAAAATGAAATAGCATCAATATTAAATATTTTTGGTATAATAACAACAAGATGTCGGCGCTGCGACTATTTCTTGTCAAACAGCGGCAATTTAGACCTGACAGCACCTTCACAAATCATCAGTCTTTGGGTGCACTTCTTATTAGAAGGTCCATGGTGAGTGGAACCACTCGAGCTGCTCATTTGCAAGCAAGGTCCCACGTGTCCCGGGTTTAAATGTCGCTCTAAACTCCTCCGTAATACTGCGATTTTAGAATTTCTTTGATGGTAGTCCAACATGGACTGAGCGTCGCCCATTTTCGATAACTCAGCCATCTTTAAACCAGTCTTTCCAAATTGATACTCACTTTCTGAAAACCTCCTTCTAATGTCATCTGTTCGATCGAAACATTGTTTACGATCGAAATACGCGTCTGGAGGCCCAGGTCTCCATCTACCGTCCTTAAAACCCGAATGTCGGAATCCCGCACCTTTCCGCTCAAAATATTCAACAATTTTTGATATCTGTTGGGGCTGAGCACCAATGCCGGAGAACTTTTCATCCCAGTTGATGATATCAGATCCTCCTAAGCTAGAAATGTCTTCACTACTATCAGTATAAATTGAACTAGCACGTTTGTTAGAATATAATAATTGATTTGTTAAAGGATTTCTTTGAGTTATTTGATTCGATAACTCAAGATCAAAAGCTAATCGATTGGCTAGTTCCATATCTACACTTCTAGCATCGACATCTAAGTTTCTAAACGTACTGGAAGGTGTATATAATTCTCTAAACGTAGCATTTGGTAAATCCAAATCATCTAGAGACCGTAAAGAACTAACTGTTGTCGCGCTGTCATCCAAAAGGAACAAACTAGAAGCAGCACTTGAACTGGATAACGTCGCTGAAGAAATATTGTGTCTTGCAGGGTTCAGTTCCGGGCTGAAATCAGGACAAGTATGATAGTCCTCCCCAACACTTGAAAAGAACCCAGATTCGCAAGAACCTCGCCGCTTTAGAGCTGCACTCGACATTTCATAACTCAAATCAGAAATATTCGTACTCGAGCTACATTTCACTAACGGTTTATCGGTTTTCTCGGTCCTCGAATCTCGTTCTTTCACATGTTTAAACAGGGGGTGCGTGAATAGCGAACTCGCCTTGATCTTTTTTGTAGTCTTCGTTTCCGAAGACTTACTCGAAGACGGGGAAGACTTTCTCGTTGATGTAGGTGAACCAGGTACGCTTTTGGGGGACTGTTTATCTGTTTCGTCGCTTTGTGAGCCGAAAAACGGCGAAGGCAGCTCGAAGCACGAAGAGAAAAGGTCTCCAACTCCCGAGGTGTACGAGTTGGGTGATCCGCCAAGGATTTTCTTGACTCCTCGGAATTGAGTAAGAGCTGCGAACGGATTTGTAGTGCGAGGTGTGTAATGAGGATCTTCCTGGCACATGATTTCTCCGATTTTCTTCGCTGTAAGCACATCAGCTGTTTGCGAAGATTGTTGTCGTTGAAGCAAGTGACATCGGGCCTTATCGCTGGGGGCCGTGTGAGGAGAAAACATCAGCGAGCCCACGTCTTCGGAAAGTGACCGACGATGAATTACTACAAATAAAAAATTATTAATTTTTTAACATAGATAATAGTTATTTTTTATAAATGGAAAATTGGGAAATGATCGGACACGCAGTCTAATGTAAATAATTTATTTCCTGGCCTACGTTTCGACTGTTACTACAGTCTTCCTCAGGGCTAGAAATGGTCATTGATTATAAACGGTAACGTGGGGATCCCCCATATGACCCAATGAAGATAACAAATTGAAATTTATTAAATATATTGTATTTATATAATATATTAAGTCAAATAATTTTAAGCTGGAACTCAGAGAAAACTCAAACAACTTTTCTAAAAATTTAAAACGTTCTGCCAGAACGTTGTTTGAGTTTTCTCTGAGTTCCAAAAGCACAATTTAAAATATGTTATAGAAAAAAGAATCTTATTTGATAATAATATAAACTTAATTGAAGATTCATCTACGAGTATGTCTTGCAATAAATACTAACTCGGCCTTCGCAGCAATACAATTAAATTACCTAATCATAATTTAATAATAAAAACTACGAAATAAAATTGTATATAATACGTTTACGTGACAATAATTTAATATAATTCAAGGTAGACTGTAGTATTTTTTCTATATTTAAAATTATTATATTATATAACTGTTTAAATGTTCAGTTAGAATTTCATTATATTGCATTAAACGCAAATTTCAATGAAGTAATCATGGATTTCTATTTTAAAACTATATTTACGATACGATTTTAATATGCTACTATACAGGCTAATTCATCGGTCTGTCCTCTCTTTATAACTCTTTTATTTTAAGTCAGATAGAAAAACTCTTCAAATATAACTTATATGATGTATTATTGTCTATCTACGTACCATATGCATTTGTATACAGGATGCTCCATTTAAGCGCAACAATATGTAACTTTATATTTCTTAATGGAACATCCTATATTTATTTATTTTGATAGTAAATTAGATTCCCTTTAAAAAAGTATTAAGTAATAAGGGGTCTAAAATTATAAATTAAGAAGTTATTTACGTTCATAAAAGATAGTAGTTCAGAGTGGAAAAAACCATAATATAATACAAAATTTTGATCCTTTTTTATTAATACTTATTTTAAACATTACACTAATTCCAAAGAAGCTATTAAAATTTAGTGACAGACTAAATAATGCTAAATTATAATAAATGCTCGAAAACTTGTCCTTCAACTTCAATAGATTTTTCTATTATAAATATTATATTAACCATCTCATCTTTACTAAAATTTGAATTATTCATTTTCACATCAACATCAACAATGATAAACTAAGAGTAAACTATTATTCACGAAAGATGACTATTCAAGGTCATCTGTGAGCCGTCTGATATAATATTGCTTGCAGATAATTTCATTGCATTTAGTTTGCATAGGCGTGCAACATGAAATATTTATGGAAACATTTTAACTGAAAAAATAAGAGTTATTCATTTGAAAATTATTTTTCTTTCTAAATAATGCCTTTCTGAAAGATTTATGTTCTTCGCTTATGTTTTTACAAAATACAAAAACATAGACTTAACTTACAAACCAAGGAATAATAATTTGATTTAAACGTCAACGCCACTGGGTAAATATGAGCACAGAGGGCAGTGTAATAGATAATTAGGTATCTGTAATTCTACGACATATGTCATTATTATTTATAGTGTGTTAGAAAGTAATGCCACTATTAACGTATATCTGTCACACCACATAAATTAAATAGACATAGGTCAAATAATCTTTCTCTTTTTAATACAAAATGTTGCTAAGCTACTGCTATAAAGTGATGTGTTTTCTTTCTTCGAACATAAGACCTTGAATAGTCATCTTTCGTGAATAATAGTGTATTTGGACAACTTGTTTATTTAAATTCGAAACAATTGATCAATTTATCCATAGCTTACTTTGTTAATAATAACATGATAGAAACATATCATTCAACGAAGAAAGGTAAATAACTTCTTAATTTATAATTTTAGACCCCTTAATACTTAATGCTTTTTTAAAGGGAATCTAATTTACTATCAAAATAAATAAATAAATAAATATAGGGTATTCCATTAAAAAATATAAAGTTACACATTGTTGCGCTTAAATACAAATGGATATGGTACGTAGATAGACAATACTATATCATATAAATTATATTTGAAGAGTTTTTCTATCTGACTTAAAATAAAAGAGTTATAAAGAGAGGACAGACCGATGAATCACCCTGTATTATTGTACAAATTATATAGAGACACTCTTTAATTGTACTACGTTTCATCATCCTTTGATAACAAAATGCTGAATACTGTAATTTTCTTATAAAAGAGCTGGATAACTTTTTGTCGCAAGATTGTAGATTGAAGGCTATAAATAGAAAATTGTAATAACTAATGTATAACCTTTTGTTCGTTCATTTCAGAAAATAAAATATATTAAAAACGGATTTTCCTGATTTAAAATCTTAATTTGTATATTGTATGTAATTTATATAATTATAATTATTGAAGTTTCTAATACAAAGTGTTTATCTAAACTTATTATTCAAGTACATATAAAAGTGAAGAAAATTTGTATATTGCAAGAAAAAATAAGCCCTTGTTTCTTTAGTCTAACTTCAACAAATTTGCATTACTTATGTAGATATAAACATAATTCACATACAATTATATTTTATATTAATTTTATTTAAAAAAAACCGACTCTGTGGATCTTATTTAGTGATGTGATTTTAAAAAACATAATTCAAAAATTCACTTGAAAAGTAATTTAAAATTTAGAATTTGGAATTTTTATCAAAATTAGAATTTCATGCACATTTAAAATTCGAATTTCAAGTATTTATGAAATTAGAATTACATATTTTCAAGCGTAAGTTAATTGGCATATTACACGTTATTTTGTTATTATTAATTTTAGAAAAATATTTCCAAATGTTAATTAAGAATCTTTTACTTTCAACAAATAAGCGACAAGTCTCGGCGTTCGTATTCAGCAGGTCTAAACAAACGAAGTCATGTGTGAAACCGAGGCCATACGAGAATACAGGCCTGAATACTAAGTTCGTGACGTCACAGCGAGCCTCTTGCTGTCACGCCACGCCTCGAACGCTATCATTGTAAGCATATGAAATATACGGAATTTTAAATAAATTGGATTGGAGAATGTAATTTATAAAGATATACAACTCCTAAATAACTATTTAAATATTATGTATTACCTATTTTATATTCATAACTAAACAAATTAAATAAGAAATAATTTGGAAATGGCATATATATATATATATATATATATATATATATATATATATATATATATATATATATATATATATATATATATATATATATGTATGAATATACGAATAAACGCATGTTTCACTTTAAATTATTTATTTTTGTTCCAATTGTACAAGAATGAAAAAAAAACGAATGAAAATTATATAACACAGAACATAATATGAAAATGATAATAATGAAATTAAAAATGATGAATGAAAGACATTTAGGTGCTATTTTGTATACGAGTTGTATTAGTTATTTTAATATTTTAATAAACACTACATTTCAGATTTTCCGTTATTGTTAGAGGGATATATATTTGGGGAATATTGTTAGACAATTTTATCTTAAATATTGTTAAATGGTTATCTACCTTTTTAAATATGAAATCATTTAGACATTTTAACTTTGTTTCATAATTTGCGAGGCCATGAAAATCAATAATTTTATCACTGTCAATATTTAAATTAAATTCCAATTTGAAAACCATTTTTATAGTTTCCTACAACGAGAAATAATAGAAATTTGACATTTCCATCCCGCGTTGAGCCGTGCGTCCGCTCCTGCTGACTGCTATAAGTCGACTGTTTGTAAAAGGAAAAGGCTAGACTAGCGCTCGGGCCTCTTAACTAGGCGTGACGCAATGAGCAGGGATAAACATTCAGGCCTGTATTCTCGTATGGCCTCGGTGAAACACAAATAAATAGATGGCGACATAAATCTATTGAATTTCAAAATTCGAAAATTGGAATTTTGTCAACATCACTAATCTTATTGGGCTTTATTGTATAATACATATTGAATTTTTTATTAAATTTAATATTATTTTTTTAAATAATATGTTTTAATACAAACATTATAAATTAAATTAACCATATTTTTTGTAATAGGATTTTTTTAAATTGAGGAAAATTAGACCCTTGTTAAAAATATTAGAATATTTCAAATTCGAACAATGAATTTGTAGATTCCAAACATATTTGATAAGAAGAACGTTACTAATTAGATAATTTAGAAAGTATATTTTTATTTCTATTATTATATTAATTTTAAATAAAATCTATTGGCTTAAGTATTTGTACCCATGTTTTGTATTAATAAAATTAATTACAAATTCAGTCTCATTTTCAATATAAACTATTATTCACGAAAGATGACTATTCAAGGTCATTTGTGAGCCGTCTGATATATTACTTGCATATAACTTCATTGCATTTCATATGCATAGACGTGCAACATGAAATATTTATGGACACATTTTAACTGAAAAAATAAGAGTAATTCATTTGAAAATGATGTTTCTTTCTAAATAATGCCTTTCTGAAAGATTTATGTTCTTCACTTATGTTTTTGCAAAATACAAAAACATAGACTTAACTTATAAAGCAAGGAATAATAATTTGATTTAGACGTCAACGCCACTGGGTAAATATTAGCACAGAGGGCAGTGTAGTAGATAATTAGGTATCTGTAATTCTACGACATACGTCATTATTATTTAGAGTATGTTAGAAAGTAATGCCACTATTTACGAATATCTGTCACACCACATAAATTAAATAGACATAGGTCAAATAATCTTTCTCTTTCTAATACAAAATGGTGGTAAGCTACTGCTGTAAAGTATTATGTATTCTTTCTTCGAACAAATGACCTTGAACAGTCGTCTTAAGTGAATAATAGTTTAGGTAGAAAATTTCAGAATGTGTAATTGAATAATTATTTTTAAACAAATTTATTTTCTTTGATATATAATTTAAAAATAAATGGTATATATCTTTCCGAGAACAATCTTACACGAATCCTTACATTTTCGATGTACAGGAACTTCCTTGTGCGGTTCGACAGCCAGGGGCAGCACTTCTTCACTCCGAGCCACACAATTATTCAACAAAGTCAATTCCTTCTCCTTGGATAATGTATTCAACAGCAGTGTATCTACAGACTTTCGTTTCGACACATCTGCCTTCAATATTTTCACCTCTTTAGGCTTCATTTCTTCTATAATCGTATGAAGTGTTTCCACGAGTTCTGGAAATGTCGGTCGCCTTTGGGGTTCAAACTAAAACAAACATTCATCATTATTTACATAAAAATGACTAGTTATTTAAATACAGACAATGGTGTTTAATGCAAAATAAAATATTTGCCATGACCACGGTGTAGTATCTATAGGTGAGAGCACGAGATGAGTTGACATGGCTAAGTAACTGGGAAACAAAATGGCGCTAACGCGACCCGTTACCATTTGACAAAAAAATGTTTTGCTACGAGATGCACAACAGGGTATGGATCAAATAAAGAGAAATCTAGTCTTTTTAAGGTGCAATTTAGCGGCAGCCAGCTACACTATAATCACAGAAACAGGTACTAAAATAAATTTCTGATTGAAAGGTGTCAATGTCAAGTGCATTTGACATATGTTGTTTTATAATTTTATTGGAAGTATAGAAACGTTTTTGTATGGAATTTGTACAAAATACATACATAGAACTGACAAAAGATAAAAGGTAATGATTGAAAATATAGAATATTATGCGTTATATATGAATAATTTAATATTTTGTGTAAAACCGGGTCGCAACCAAACCTGACATCAAGCGGCAAACTGTATGAACTAGCCCAATTAGTTAGCCATTCTTCGTAATGCATTGGAATACGTCGTGCACTCACCTATAGATACTACACCGTGGCCATGACTAATTTGTATGACGTTGGTTAGAATTTAGGTTTATGATAAAACAATAGATTTTATCAAAATTATCTGTATAAAAATATTTCACAAATATAAAGTATGAAATGGTTTATAACAGGAAATATAAAATTATGTTATTAATTTCGGAATAATAAAAATTATTACTGCAAATATAATAAAATAAACACTGATAATTTAGAGTGTCCGGGACGAAAGTTTGATAAATTAACAAAATTAAGAGAAAGTTGAATAATTATGCACAGAATTAATAAAGTGAGAAAAGAAATGCATAGATCAATAAATAATACAACATATAAATAGCCATATTAATTATTTAACATATGTTCAGAATTATAGACATATTTATTATTAGATTCAGATATAAAATTAAAGTCTCTCTTCAGATAGAAAGTATAATAATATATTATTATTTTTCTTAATATTCTTTGTTTCTATATTTTTAATGTATGAACAAATTATAGTAATTTTAGTTTGGTGCGATTATTATCATCAGATTATTTGAAATATAAATACTTAGGCTCCACTTTTATTACCAAAAATAAATCGTAAATTTTGCTCAAAATATATGAGATGTAAACATTTGAGTAAAATGGATTTAAATGAAAAAAAATGCCTATGAGCAAAACCTAACATTTTAAAAATGATACACTTAACATTTAAGCAGTCGTGTGGCGCCAAAGATATAAATTAAATTTTATATTCCCTTCAATCATTTGTTTTTCAAATTTTGCTTAAATATTCTTCAAGTGTTTTGTTATATGTGTACCTATTTTTTTACGTCTTTTGAAGAATATTTTTGATCATATAGCCAATTTAGCCATAGGGCACGGAAGATCACGTGACCTATCATATGTTTTGTCCCTTTCCCACTTCAGACTTGAACTTGAGCTCTGTCCCATGCTAACTTCAGACTGTACTTTCGACGCAGTGCGCATGCGTCAGTTTGAATATCTGTCATATTTTTCTAGCGGTAAATTTTAAGAATGAGTTTGCGCAAGCGTGGTATTTGTTGCCATTTTGTTATTTGGCGGTTCTTGTGCATATAGCGATTGATTGTGTTATTGTTATTCATTGTAGTGTTTTATTATTTGTTTCTTTTTGTTATCTTGTTTGTTGTTATTTATTTTATTGTTATTTTCTGTTGTTTGTGAGTGTTGTCATTCTTTTTCAAACGATGCCAGTGCGTTGTTGGGTGCAAGTTTGTCGTCGGATTATAATATAAAACTGTTTACTATCCCATCAAGCACCGATTATCGAGGTAATATTTAAAACCTAATCATATTTGAACATAAGTAACAAGTGACAATTAGTATAGGTAGGGTAGGTGTGGTAGATAGGTTACATGTGAACAGTGTCGGACTGGAACATATTTCTGAGTGTGGCGATTTGGATTACCGGGCCCCCTATTCTGGGCTATTCAAAATGTTAATAATGAAACAAAGTACACAGGCTGAACCTAAGAATCCGAGACGTTGACGATTAACTGGGAAAACAAATTTATAGTATAGAAATATTCCTTGCATGGGGATCTCAAGCAATATAAGAGTTATGATGTCGGGTAAATTAGACAAAAGTTACCCCATCAGAAAACAATTTTAAAGGTGTATCGTTATTTTAAAAAAAAATACATAGATATAGACGAAAACGGTACATTTTGAAATGCGAAGTATGCATTACGAAATTAATGAATTTAAATATTTAAATTATAAATATATTGTTATAATCATTTTTGGAACATTTTCTTTGTTGTAATCAATCCCAAGAGTTAAGGCAAAAAAATTGCTATTAAAATGACAGTTGCAGAATTTAACTCCTACCTCAAGTATTCTGTTTTGTGAATAGATCTCATACTAAAAAATTTAATCCGGAATAAAAATGGAGTTAGTTAACTCTTAATTTAATCATTTTTATGAATCTGGTAATGAAAGACTAACGTCACACCAAACCACAAAGAACTTAAAAACTTAAATTTTATATCTACTACCTACATAGTAGATTTTGCACATGCACGTTGAGCACGTATTTCTAGAATACATCAGTTAACGGCCGGTGTGATGATGGGGTTTGGGATGAAGAGAGGGATAGAAGTAAATCTATATTAGAGTGTAGTTTTCTTTGACTTACTTGTTCTCTGCTTAAGGAAATCAGTTCTTTAAGATTTTTTTTCTCGTTATCATATTGAAAACTATTAACTATGTACTAGATATGATAGTTACAAGATAGGGCCCTTTTGCTCGCCGGGCCTGTGGCGATTGCCACATCGCCACAATGGCCAGTCCGACGCTGCATGTGAAAAACAAGAGAGACGTCGTCTGTGGCTCGTGGCCGTTTATGTTTATGAGAATATCACTTGCTGACATATTATCGTTTACTCAGATTTGGTAGTACGTCGTTGATGAAGTTCTAAATTTATAAATTCTAAATCTACTGACGCGACTGCTTAAAGGTTAAATGCATTTTAATTTAAATATTCCAACAAGATTTATGAAACATTTTATATTTTTCTTAAAAAGAATACGTTCCAATGTTCCATATATGTGTAAATAACGTTTTTAGGCCATTTGTGTATATTATTTTACAGTTTGAAAAAATCGGCTTAATTTCAAATCTAAATAGTGACTTGAGCAACCATGAAATGCTTAAAATCATCTGAAATGAATGCACTGGTCCAACTGACAGAAAAATAAGTGCGAAAATAAAGCTTGTATGATACCTATAGGCTATCCAAGCTGCTGTTCCGTGTCAGTGTCGGCGCCATCTGACGGATTTTCCATTAAGTAGCGTTGGGTAGAATTTCTTACGTGCAGAATGGAGTTTTATACATAAACAAACCGTTTTGTCAGTTTAAAATATATTTAAAGCACCACTTGAAATAGAAAGTATATCTGTTATCATAAGCTCTGGTTTTGAAAACGTTGACATATCATTCTTATACGTTTGCGCAGTAAATTTGCGCCAGTGCTAGGACTGTCACTACTTGTCGCTGTATACTTTCAGTCGACGATAATTTAGAAAATATTTCACATTGGTTTGGGAGAGCCTTTAGTTAGTTAATATGTAATTTGTGTATTTCTTTTATTTACATCTATTTCTTTGAACTCCGACGTATACTTTGTCAAGGTAAAAGATAAAGATTTCCTTCGCACACTTTGTATTTATAAAGTTATCTACTATTAATTTATCGTAGATCTCATAAATATTATAGAATTAAACATTTAACAGTCACTAGCATGTGAATTTCGTAGATATTATATTTTTCATAATTGATATCAATGGCACACAGATATGGACTTGTCCCATAACCTATTTTGAATAAAAGTATTTTGTTCCTAAGTTATAATTATTAAACTAAATTTTTATTTGACAAAACCATAAAATATGTAAACTTTAAAAACATGTTATTTGCTTGAGAAAAATATAATCAGATTTTGAATGAAATCCAACTGAACTAAGTCATTCGACGAACCGATGCTATCGATTTTTGTCGCCTTTCCTATTTCCAAGGATAATAAGGGAAGAAGTAAAAATAAATCTTATTATCCTCGTTATATTTAGATTTGCACTCTGCGACACAACAAATTTGACGGCATTTTACCACGGTTTTCGTGCTCATATTTACGTGTGTTTACGAACTGTCTACTGTCATTTAAACATTCCAACCCAGCGTTAATGTTAAAAAAATCCGCGATAGGCGCGTTGATATCTACTTGGTTAGTCTATTGTTACATAATTACCTTCCGTCACCTTTAGGTAAGGAAGGTATTGTCTTTGGTCAAAAAATTCGGTGGTGTTTTTAATGAATAAGCACGTTTTAAGGTCCCTAGAATACGATTTTACTATTTTTACGATGATGTGTGTGTGTGTGCGTGTGTGTGTGTAACAAAATTTTCGTCTGCGATAACTCTAATACTACAATTCCAAAAATTATAATTCTTTCGTATTCCTCTTCGTTGCATCCATATGAAGAGCTGATTAGATTTTGGTTATAATTGGTCAACCGGAAGTACCCTTATTTGAATATTTTAACAGTTTTCCTTGAAAAAACGATGTTAAATATCACTTTTTTACATTTAATGTGATTATAAATATTAAAGAACATTGTATTCTCTATACGATTTGACTGCATTTTATACTTCATATTAAGTGGATATAGTTATAAAATTAAATTTCATAAATTAGCCAGCTATGCTAGAAACAGCTACTATATTAAGAAAATTCAGATTGAAAGATGTCAGTGTCAAGTGCAATTGACATAATTGTAGTATATTTGTGTTAGGATTTTTTTGCTCGAAATTTTCTGTATGGAATTTGTAAAATATACATACAACTGTCGAAAGGTAATGTACATACAAGAAATTTAAAATCTTTTGCAAGGAACTTTCTGTATGGATTTTATAGAAAATACATAGGCATTTACGAAAATTCTACCGGTAGATACCGCATCTACAGCAACTGTGTTCGAAAACACGAATGGTAAAAAGTTACCGTATTCGAAAATTGTTCAATATCTACCAGATCCATCTACCGGATTCATGAAGAATCTAATCTCAAAAAAAGATAGTTATGCAAAGCGAAGCGTGCGCGGTAAAAGTGGAAATGTGTTCAAAGTAGGATTCTGCTCAGTTTGTTACTACGTCAAATTTCTAACCTGTTTTAAATTTTCAAATTTTTTCATAGGTTATGGATCTACCCTGTTTACCACTTGCGTTCTTAAAATATCAATTCCGGTAGCTATAACCTGATAAAAAGCTGTTTACAGGTAACAGTTCACCGGTAGAATTTTCGTAAATACCTCATATAACTGACGGAAGGTAATATGCTGGCCACATCAGATTTTTTTGATTTTAGCTTCATGTATTATATTATTTGAAAGTTGTAAAATAATAACTTTTTAGTTCAAAACAGTGTTCTTTTCAAAGTGATAAGCTCTCATTTTATCTGATTTTAGGCATTTCCAAGCATCCTCGGGTCATGTGTTAGCTCGCCCATACGTCACTCATTTATCGATTCAAATTACCCTAGCGAATAAAAAGTAAACTAAGTTTGTTTATGTTTTCAAGTTCACATGTGTTTCCTTGTTTAGTAATGAGAAAAGTGAGGATAGACGTTTATTTGTAGAGCAATTTTTATAATTAACTTGGAATCAAATTTTCATAAGGCAAATTCTTATATGTCAAAAATCGATGTTGCTATGATTAGAATACTGTGACGTTGGACATTGCATTTCACGTTTGTGACCTACGTATCTATGAATAATGTCGTTGTGTTTGGTGAATGAGCAGGGACGTAACTAGGATTATTTTCTGGGTGTGCCAAATGTGGGCCAATGAAAAATCTGAGGGGGCCATACTTATATCTAAAGAACAGTATTACAATAAAAATAAATTACATATCACCATAATATAGATAGCAGCATAGAAACGGTAAAACAAAATAAACAAATATTAATAAATAATGTAATAAGGAATTATCAATTTACTGTATTCCATATAAAATTTGTCGTAAACGCTAATTATTTTAATTTTTGTAAAGTAATTTCAGTTTTGTGAATTCATCAGAAATAGTTGGTATATCTATTTTTAGTCTAAATACTTTTCTTATACAATGGGGATCTGCGCATAGTAAGAACAACAGAGATCTATGGCGTTTGTTTCTAAAAAAATGGACGAAAAATGTGAAAATATCTCAGATAACTTTAAAAAATCTTATCGAAATAAGTTACAAAAGCTTTTATTGAAGTTAAAATGTCTAACGATGCAAATTTTCACGGAGAATACAGGTATTTTAATGACTGCAATATTTTTGACATTTCGTTTGACAGACCAACTGGTAGTTGTTCGCGCCATTTTCTTACTATTTGCAGCGATAGAAAGAGATAGCCGTTAAATTGAAAAGGTCCATTGGGGCGATTTCTTGAAAAATAGTTACTTCAATTTTTTTCCACCGACAGATATATTACCCTTCTTATTTTTGACACAAATTGTATTACACGTACGTTCTAAAATTATTAACTCTTTTACAAAATAACCAAAATATTTTTAATTTTTTTGGGTGGGCCAACACATCAATGATCCAGCCCCCCCCCCCTGTAGTTACGCCCTGTGAATGAGTGACATCACAAAAAACCGTAGCGGGAATAAAAGGATTATTTTTTAGATGTTTTATATTACAATATTCGCAGTAAACTTTCTTTTCAATAACTTGTTATGATCCCTTTGTTGAAATAAATTGATAAGAATTTTACTTACTGTGCAACAACAAAAAGCTAATTTCAAAAATTGAGGTATAACATTGGCGCCACACATTTCCGTAAACGCCAAATAATCCAGTCCGAAATTATCTGTCCTGGGCAACATATCAGGATCCGCTTCGACCCTAGCAATCATCTCACACAGGATAATCCCATAGGAGAACACATCACTTCTCTGGTCGTAAAATTGCCCTTTCAGACATTCAGGAGACATCCAGTAGGGAGATCCCACTGTCCCTAGTTTGTAGCCCTTCCTGGAAACAAACAAGCATCATCAGTATTGTTTACATATAAACAGTTGATGATTAAGCTTACTTTCGATCGGGGATTTTCGCTGCCAGTCCAAAATCACCCACAACAGCTGTCATATCGCCAGTTGATTCGTTCTTCTTTATCAACACATTCTGAAAGGATAAACACAGGTTTAATGGGGTGCTAATTTTAGGTTATGCATGAGTCATGACAACGACCATATGTAATAGAACATGTACGGGAAGTAGTGATTCGTGATTCAATAGTTCGCGAACTCTATTGGTGAACAAGAGGTCAGGTTTGTATTCAACATTTAATACTGCCTATTAATAGGGACTTAATGACGCTGATATCACACAATACGCCTTCCCTCCTGTACCCCAAATGTCAAAATAATGACATGAAGATATTTCAGATACTTTTAAAATTAAAAAAACAAGATTTTTAAGGGCAAAACAAAATAACTCTTGCCAAATCAAAAGAGAAAAAATAAGTATTTTTTAAAACTAAGAATCTAATAGGGGGCTGTTCTTAAATTACGTAACGCAAAATTAGGAAATTTTTGATACCCCCTCCACCCTTTGTAACGCACCCGTAACGCAAACATGAACCCCCCCCCCATGTATTACGTAACGCAGTACTTGACCCCCCCCCCCAATTTTTTACTGTATATAAAAGTATATGGCCTCCTTAATATTCAGTTAAAATTTGAAACAGAAACTATTTAAATTAATGTACATAAAGATGAAAAATAATATACTACTCTTGCCCTACGGCTTGTCACCCCAATTTTTTTACTGTATATAAAAGTATATGGCCTCCTTAATATTCAGTTAAAATTTGAAACAGAAACTAATTAAATTAATGTACATAAAGATGAAAAAATAACAGCACAGAAATTAAAAGCATATGCATTTCCATATGCTTTTAACAAACTATTGAAAAGTTTTTCCTTATCAACACTACTTGAATTCATGTTTTAATATGAATTGCATTGCACGAATGAAAGACCACTGGCCCGAATTGGAACTGTGCCCGACATATTATGTTGACTGTTATTGAAAACAAACGACTGCCTGCATATACGAATTAGCACCGCGAAATTTGAATGTTTCAAAACTATTAAAGCAAGTTTAGCAATATTTTTTTATATTTTATCGTTACGTAACGCACACATTAACCCTCCCCCACCCCCTCGTAACGCTGCGTAACGCTACTCTTGACCCCCCCCCTTGAAGCGTTACGTAATTTAAGGAGAGCCCCTAGGGATTATATTTAAAAATATAATTTTGTTATATCTCAAAAATAGACCGATAAAAAAATTATTGCCGTACGCCACTGAATGAACAAGAAAAATATTTAACTTTTTAATTTGAAACAAAACACAACAAAATAATACCAAAGATGACGCGCGCAACCTCCTGCCATTTCGCTAGATGTCTTAGCGCAGGGGTGGGCAAAAGCCGGCCCGTGGGCCGGATCCGGCCCTTTTGCTTACTTTATCCGGCCCGTTGAAAAATCCCGCATGCAAATTTTTTAATCTCTTTTATGCGATAAAACTCAATTTATTTGCTGAAAACTTTAATAAGAAATTACTAAATCATTTCCCTTCATTACAAACAAACACGACGAAAATCATTGAAAAATACAGATTTTCTTAAATATAGTGCATTAATACAAGACCTGCATTCTGAATTCCAAAGAAGATTTCAAGATTTCAAAGCTATTGAAAAACTTTTATCATTAATTAGTCAACCTTTCAATTTCGATGTGCAAGAAGCTCCTGTTGAAATTCAACTAGAACTAATTGACTTACAGTCAAATAATTTACTAAAAGAAAATTTTCACTCAAACGAATTGAGTGCTTTCTACGGTGCTTTGAATACAGAACATTTCAAACATTTTTTGAACTATGTTCAAAAATACCTAGTTTTATTTGGTCCGACATATATTTGTGAAAGAACTTTTTCTTTAATGGTTGCCACGAAAAATAAATATCGATCACAAATTACTGACGAAAACCTACACTCGGTATTAAGGATTGCACAAGTGATTTGGATCCCAATTTTGAAGAAATAATATCAAATGAACATTCGAGATTTCACTTTTCGCAGTAACTATAAGTATTCTATTTTAATGTTTGTCTTTTCTTTTTATAATTCTATTTACTTTTTACTATTATATTTACAAAATGCAATATAAATATAAAATTGTAATAACTATGATCAAAATAAAATAATTTGTATCGTTAAGATATAAATAAATAACAAAATAACATCTTTCATTAACTGATTTATATTCCTTTATAGTCCTCCGGCCCGGGAGACATTTTGAAAATTTCATTTTGGCCCGCGCTTAAAAGTATTTGCCCACCCCTGTCTTAGCGAAATATTTCTCGCTAGCTATTTCTTCTAGTACTAACCCGGCTGAACGCGGGCATCCACCAAATTCTACCATTCTACCGAATTTAGTATTTTATCATGTCGCTCATAGATGTCTCATCTAAATTTCAGTATTTCAACAAGTAAAAAGTTGTAAATGGTAAAAATTTGTAAGCGATACAATTTCCACCTAAACTCTATCCGTTTTAATTATGGAGTAGTGCGATGATAGGATCAGATTGATCTTGTTTTTTGATTGGATAATACTCAGATATCCAATCATACAAGATCCAACTGCTCCTATTTTCACACAACTCTATAATTAAAATGGATAGAGTATAAAGTACATATAAATAGGGTAGAATAATGTGACGTCAGAATATAAGGCGAATTATGAAGCACTGTCTTAAGCAAAAACTATACTTTTAAAATAGACTCTATTGTCAGAACACAATATAAGGGTCAGGATTTAAAGGCTTGTAATTTGATGCTGATTTTATTGTTATTATGAAGAAGTTAACTTTGAGATATTAATAACATCAAATTATTAACATTTTTCTATTACTTTGTAATACAATATATACCTACACATTAATAAATAACGATGGTTTTATTTCAAATTGAAATCAACTCTGCACATTCTGAACTACAGATACACAGTATCAAGTTTGCGCAGCTTCAAACATATCCGACAGTTTACCGACATACCGACTGAGATTTTGTTTGTTGGCATTTTTAAGCATTTTCAAATCACTTATTTCAGATCTTTAAGTTTAAGTTAAGGTACGTAAATAACTCTGTCTCTCCACATTAAGGCTCTTCAGGCCGCTTCACTCGATGTTTCACGATCATGTTCGACATAACGAACATGTAGTTCCATGAAGTTTTTTTTTTAAAAATTGAATAGAATAATTGTTATTATACATTAGGATAATATGTTTTATTGATTTGAAAGAGTAATATTCAAACTTAACTTTTCTTAATTACGTAAGACATTGGCGACGAAATGAACTGCTTAAAATTATAGTTCTTATTTGCTGTGGCAATAAGGTTCATTTTGAAAGATGAATGGGGTCATACCAAAAATAAAAAATGTTGATTTTTCTTTCATAAATGAAAAATTTACCTAATATTATGCATATATACATCAAAAATATTTAATATTATTATACTTTTCATTCATAATTTTCTTTATAAAGATTCTGAGTTTGGTTTTGTGACGTCACAGTTTTGTACACAAATACACGATAGTGAGGCACACCCGTACTTGTGCTTTTACTGTACATGAACAGATCTGTCACTTTTTTCTAACATAACCTTATATAACCAATATTTTGAAAGTAACGTAACATCCTTGCAACAAGTTATTTTTAAAAAAAAGTAAGTACAAATAACGAAATATGCTAAATAAAAATATAAATAAATAGAATTTATGTTTGATTTAGATATTACAATGGTTATACAATATTGTTCTGTGTCGTCCTACGAGAATAACTCGTTGAGAAGTAAAAATAATTTTTTTGTTTGTATTCTTATGGCTCAAGATGTAAGGGAAAGATGGTATAAGGCACTAAATACTCCAGAAGTTTTGAAGACTACGTTTGGTTTCAAGCGTGGTTTCAAAACACAATCACATAAACGTCAAAAGTAGTTCCATTTTTGCTCGGTCACTATGACCGCAAAACTGTCAAAGCCAGTAGATATACTAAAGTACCGACATGGCGGCCATCTTGGCTTTAAAAAGCAACAAAAACAATTGCGCTGCTGTTGCACGTGTCAAATGTCACATTTGTATTGGTATACACCAGTTTAAATTTTGATGTGTTAAAAAAATAAAATAAACAGAGTTTATCACAGATAAAGCATTGTTGCTATGCAATTAATTGTCATCATAATAAAAATAGAATATATACTTAATTTTTTTTGTGTTGAAGAGAGGCGTCATCAGTGGTTTACAAACATTGGAAGAGCCGATATTTAATCGAAATATGCAATGCATTGTGAAGTAAGAAGTTTTAATTTGAATAGTGTTGTTGAAATTAACATTTTCCATTTACAGAAACATTTTGTCGATAACCAATAATTTGACATTGCCAACATTACAGAACCCTGCAATAACACAAATACAAATAAAAGCGCCTCTACCGGCGGAAAAAATAGTTATTGTTGCTTTTTAAAGCCAAGATGGCCGCCATGGCGGTACTTTAGTATATCTACTGGCTTTGAAAACTGTCGTTCATTCGAAATTTTATATAAACTTTAAAAAATTATTACTGTAAAACTAGAAACTTATATGTTATAAAATATATATTTTCGTAAGTAGTTTTAAATGTACTTTCAGAAAAATAAATAAATTGGAAAATGTGGTATGACCCCATTTACCGGTAGGACAGTGGTTTAAATGAAGCGAGTCACATATGTCGTAATTACTAAATTACTGAACTACCCTATTAAACAGGGTCCGAAGTGATGATACTACAGATTCAGAATTCACTCACTAGATGGCAACCATAAAATTCTAAATTCATATATCCCTGTTTAAAATAGTACAAAATTTGTATGACTCGGAACTCGGAACACACCATAAGTTGTACCTTTGTAGAAGTTATGTCAAAAACATACACCATTTATATACAAGCAAAACGAAACAGTTTTCCCTTTGTTTCGTGATGAGTTGTGAGATGCATTTATATGCGGGTGGATTAAGATATACATTTGAATAGTCACTCTTTACGTAACTAAATCCGGATGAGGCGAAAGTTGTATATGATATGATGATTTATGTAGGTATGGATGTAATTTTAAAAATATAAGCAGTGCGAGTGTCCCAAATAATAACCGGCTTTGTAAACAATACTTTTGGCTTATTTTCAATTTATGCTGAAATCTCACTAAACAAAATAATATTTTTAGACTTGGCAAAGAGAGCTACTGGATAGTGCTTATTCGCGAGTAGAGATATGAATATAACTGTTTTAATAAATGAAAATTTTCACAACTCTTAAATATTTCGCGAAATGAAAAAGCACTAGTCATGAGTCTAAACTTCAATGAATTTATTTGCATCACACATGACGCACGGCATATTTTTCACAAAAGCAAAATTAATTTTGGAAACGGTTCTATATTTAAACCCTGATATGTATGCTGGTTCATTATAAAAACTAATAGAAATAATAATCTATAATTATTTTCGTACTCCCGAGACTAAAGAGCGATTCTAATCACTCATTTCAGGGACTAAAGTTCAAATTTAGTCCCAGAGGGATTAAATATGAAAAAAATCCCTGGGGGACTAAAGTAAAAATAAACAAGATGTTTCCATAATATCATATAGTAACAAACAATTATCTGCACTACATTTTGAGCAGGCGTTGAGTTTAAATTTGAACAAAATTTTTGACATTTGTATTGTCAAATTGTAAGATTAATTTCTTTTACACTAATATGGTTCCATTTGATAGGGGAGTGCGAAAAATAGCGTATATACCACAGGACTAAAGTGCATTCAACCCCTCAGGTGATTATTTCCCTCACCTTCGGCTCGGGAAATAAACTTCACCCACAGAATTGAATATGCACTTTAGTCCCTGAGTATACAGGGTGTAAATGAAATAAGTGCATTAAATTTAACCAGTAATTTAACTCGACGAGAGCAACAATATTTCTTAATAACTTTTTTTTCTAAGTCTTTTAGATTTTGAGTTAAAATTCTTTAAAGATTTGCTGCATATTTCGGCGCACGCCCATGGAGAACAAATGGCTGCTGTCGTATTCAAGTGAGATACAAACAGCTCAAAATTTTTCGATTATCGGTTACACTTGCAGTCACTGTAATTAATAAACGACTCAACGGAAATAACATTTATTATTAATTAATTCGTAATAGTACAATTTTTAAAATAAAGAAATTTGAATTTTGGATAAGAAAATTATAAAGTTCTGTATTAAATCAGGCTTTAATCATCTGTGAATAGAGGAAGACAAGGAGGACGAGGGGAGGAAGAGCAAAAGCATAGTTATTAGGTTATGAGATGATTATTTATCGTCGACAAATCGTAATAGTTTAAATACGTTATTCAAAAAATGTAAGTACAAACTTCTGTCCATTTAAACGAGGTACATGAGTACCAATAATTAGTCGTCCATTTATTGTTCCCGCTCAAACATTTTTAATAAAAAAAATTTACAACATTTTCGTTGAAATGTGTATTGTGCATAATAAATACACCTTCCCAAGTAAATTCAGTCTCATTAATGAACATTATGAGCCATTCCCAAAATCGAAGTCTGCTGAAAACATTTATCTTTTTGCACATGATATGGATACAACTGTTGCTTTAAAATTGCCATATGTGACACTTCGTATTGTGATAAAGATGTACAAGATTAACAAATGTGCGAATATTAGGAACAGTATGATTTGGAAACGCTCCGTCTAAATGCGTTGGCAACTTTATAATACTGTCTTTATATCAACCACAAATTAAAATGTAGTAAAGATACGAATAAATAAATAAACCATAGGTAAGTAATTACAATATCTGTGTACTCGCTATTTGTAAACGTAAGCATTTTGATACAATTTTACCTGATAAACAAGTCTATTACTAATGTCAAAATATAATTGCAACAACTGACAAAACTGTCAATTGCTAAAACAAAATTTTTCATAGCTATTGCTACTGCATTCAATTATTAGAAAAATACGTGGAACGACTCGTTAATTTACGGGGCGGTAAAAATGCTAAAAAAATATGCGATTTCGAGAAAAAGTTATTAAGAAATATTGTTGCTCTCGTCGAGTTACATTACTTGTTTAAATTTAATGCACTTATTTCATTTACACCCTGTATAATATACTACTTTGCGTTTGGATTCATATTTAAAAAAAAAATCTGGAAATTGGAAATCTGGTACATACAACATAAATTTAATTACATACTGTTTCGTACTATATTTACAATATACATATGGATATAAAATACCATATGGCATGCAATTAAATTTCGAATGAAGAATTTTGGTCCAGTTATTGACAATATGGCATATCAAGGTAAAAAGTAGGACATTTAACTAAATAATTGAGACTCATTTTTTAATCAACTTCTGTACTACTTCATTCTAGTTTTACAAGTCTCCAACTATGCAAAATTCTTTGATTAAATATCATTGGCTGGTAACATGAACTCATTAGAGGTTATTAGCGAGCACTTGACTGGCAGTATTTTATCTCTGTCAATTGTTTATGTATTATTTTGCAGAAAAATACTTCAGATGCATACACATTTTTCTTTAACTGTTATTTGAAGTAGATATTTTTTTATCATAAATGATTGATAAAACACTGTTAGTCAACTGCTCGCTATATCATCTTTTTTAATTCTGTTGTAAATTATGGAATAATTTTTTGGGGGTAGAATTTTTTTTAACATTACCATGTATGTTTATGCTTTCTGTTTTTACATAATTATTACACTAGGATAAAAATGATCTAATTATACCTAAATATAAATTATCACTAAGCCTAAAAAATCCAAAAATTACTGGTACTAAACTGTATAATAAATTATCTAACAATTTAAAAAGCGTGAAGTCCAATAAACTTTTCAAATCACATCTAAAATGTTACCTGCTAAATAAATGTTATTACAGTGTTAAAGAATACATGACTGACAAATGATAATAAGTGTTTGTAAAACTATGTATGTATTTTATTGTAATCTAAGGTGTCATATTGTAATGCTACCAGCCATAGTATTTAAAACGGCGTCGAAAATTTTATTAAGTTTTTTTATGACACTGAAAGAAGTATTCAAAAGTGATTCAATGTTAATTTAACATAAAAATTGTAAAAGTGTAAAAAAAGTTATCAGTATTTAAAATATTCGAATTTTTTATTTCTTTAACATCTACGTCACAAAACTACTCTGTTCTAAATTCTTACTATAGTTTCAAGCCTTCTTCTATCGCCTTTTTAAAATAACAAATAAGAATGCAGAACTACAGATATGTACCTTTCGCAATTTAGATGATTTTTCATTTAAAAAATAGTGGAGAACCCCATTCCATTGCAGTGTATTAAGTTCAATCATCATGTAAAATTTTATGACAAGAATTTTACCCAAAATACTTTTCATTTTAATCAAAACATTACAGAGCTACAATAAATTATTGTTATATGGCATTAAACAATGGATCACAAAACTCTTGTACAAAGAGTGAAAATTTCACTTATTTGTTCACAAGTTTTACTTTTTCTGTAACTACAATTACGAGTACTACAAGGAAAGGAATCTTAATCTATAATGACTTCCGGACCACTAAAATATTGGTATTTTTACCGACATCCTTAGCCTGAAAAGAAAATGTATTGTATAAGTATTTACAATAAATTTTTCATTTCCATTTTTGTAGACACGGTCATTTTAATGTCTCTAGCAATGGTAAACAATAATAATAAAACAAATGCTACTTTGATGTTGATGTTCATGTGTTTACACATTTATTTGTCGTTCTGTATGAGTGAATATCTAATATTATACAAATGAAGCTGTTCCAATAAAAGCGTCCTAAAATAATATGTATAATCTTTTATAAAGAATTTTCTTTTAGTAAACTTTTTGCAAATAATATCACTCAAACAGAAGTGGTACTTTGCTAAACTTGTGTTATATTTTTATGTAATTTTATTGTTTAGATCAAAATGAAATTACGTATTTAATATTAGCTTGTAAATATACGTATAATATTAGAATTACCTGATAATCATACCTTGATTTAAACTAAAGTCTGTATTTAAATTAGGACGTGGCAAGAGCCCCGAACCAATTAAATCTCGACGAGGCGTAGTTTAGTAGTAGAAACGTTCGGGACCTGTGCAAAAAATGGAAAACTCGAACACGGGACCGTTTATGTGCCGCTTACTTAACTTGTATATCTCTCAAAACAATAACTCACCTAACGCCCAAAACTCGGCTCTAGTTTTTCAAGAGTGAATTTTGTGCATTAGGTTAGATAATGTTGGTGTATTTAAATAAATTGCGTAAACCACGCCTTTTCGGGATTTTTTTTCAACTGAACCCGCGTTCGGGACTGTACACACTTTTTTTAAACTATGTATATACTTTGTGTCAAAATATTTTTGATATTCCGGTAGGGTAATTTTTACAGGTATTAAATATTTAGTATGAACAAAAATTGGATTTACGAATTTAAATGATTTACTAATTTAAATTCACTTAAGTCAGTGTTCTAGCAATAAATTGTTAAATACGAAATCATATAATAATAGATTTTAATAATACCGGTATTCCGGTTTTTAAAATAAAAATATCGAAAAACAATTATTTTGTTTTGTTGACAGTTGTACGATAGACGGAGATTTTTTTTTCAAATTATGAAAACAAAGACCCGGGTTACGTACGCACTATTATAATAATATTAATAATACCTAGCTCTATTATGAAACGCGCTTTTACATTATATTTCTATTAGGTTAAACGTCACTTTTAATAAAAGCGCCTTATAAAAATGTGTTCGTAATACGGGTTTAATTTAGAGTAATTTTTTAAAAAAACAAGATTTTTAAAAATTGGTGTTCATAATTATGGTATTGAATTTTCGCGAATTATTAGAAAGAAGAAAAATCTGATGTGACCAGCACATTACCTTCCGTCAGTTCTATGTATTTTGTATAAATGTCATACAGAAAGTTCCTTGCAAAAGATTATATTTCTTGTACATTACCTTAAGGCAGTTGTATGTATTTTATACAAATTCCATACAGAAAGTTTCTAACAAAAGATCCTATATTTCCAGTAAAATTATAACATAAACATATTGTCAACTGCACTTGACACTGACACCTTTCAATCAGAATTTTCTTAATGTAGGCAGCTGTTTCCAGAGTTATAGCAAAGCTGACTAATATATATGATATTTAATTTCTTTATAATTTTTTAACTCTATGTCCATTTAATATGAAGTACAAAATGCATTCAAATCGTATAGAGAATAAATAATTCTTTAATATTTATAATAATATTAAATGTGAAAAAATGATATTTAACATCTTTTTTTCAAGAAAAACTGTTAAAATCTTCAAATGAGAGTACTTTCGGTTGACCAATTATAACCAAAATCTAATCAGCTCTTCACATGGATGTAATGAAGAGAAATATGAAAGAATTATAATTTTTGGAATTGTAGTATTAGAGTTATCACATTAGAAAATTTTGTCACACACAGACACACACACGCACACACAGACACACACACACGCACGCACGCACGCACACACACACACACACACACACACACACACACACACACACACACGCACACACACACACACACACACACACGCACGCACGCACGCACGCACGCACGCACGCACGCACACACACACACACACACACACACACACACACACACACACAACACAACACACACACACACACACACACACACACACACACACACACACACACACACACACACACACACACACACACACACACATACAGACATCATCGTAAAAATAGTAAAATCGCATTCTAGGGACCCTAAAACGTGCTTATTCACCAAAAACTCACCACCGAATTTTTTGACCAAAGACAATACCTAAATAGGTAAAAAAGTTAGTTTTTAACTCGTGAATACCTAAACACCATATTATGGAGACCGTTCTATTTTAATCGATCTTCCCGTTAACAATAATTCAGTGAAATAGGGGAATTATAAATTGATGGCCTAACTATTTTAGATAATTCAAACGCTTGCCTACTCGTCTTGTAAGATAACACTTTCCTGTCTTTGACTTATAAAGGAACAATTCTTTGTATAACAAGTGCGGGAATCAGGAAATTTGTGAATGTATTCAAATTTTTTGACATATAACTCACTTGTTCGCTCGCAATTAGAATTTGCTGTCGTATGCTGGTCCCCTCATTACCAAATATACATTAACAGAATTGAAGGTATCCAACGTAAATTTATTTCTGCTTTAAATTGGAAATTCCCAAATAATGCTGTCTCTCTAGTTACTGTACAAAAACGTAGAGAAGTACTTGATATGACATTTTTATATAAAATTATAAACAATAATATAGACAGTCTCACTCTTTTAAGTAAAATATCTTTGCGTTACCTTCCTATTCCACTCGTTCTGGGGCCTGTTTCTCAAAAAATACAGGACTAGTATTACTAGTCTCTACACTATTAATGCTAGTGAAGTTTACTAGTTTTTGTTTCTGAAATATACAAGTGTAAAATACTAGTTACAAGTTGGGAACTAGTATTTACTAGTGTATTTGACAAAATATACTAGTATTTTGTTTCTCAAAATATTTGAGTTGTCTGTCAAACTAGTAATTTACTAGAGTAAAGTTACAAGTGTCAAAAGTCTTGTAAATTTTGAATATAAATTTTACTAGTATTATTTGACAGTTCGTGGGATTTATTTTGTAATGTATGTAATTCAATGGTTCTTTGTTAATGTTATTTAGATTCATGTAGTGTCTGTCGTTGTTTAGTGTTAATATATTTTTTTAAATAATATAATAATGTGGTCTATAGGGACTCTTGAGTCTAGTGATGAAGAAGTAGTGCGACGTCAAAAACTAATTGAAGCAAGAATAAATTATGTCCATGCAGAAACCCCATACGAATGGGAGGTTACTCATCGCAAATAAGTTAAAAACATTAATTTTATTAATTGGGACCTATCCTTCAGCTAGATATGAACAAAAACCATGCATTATCCGTAAAAATACAACTTTTTTAAGTTTGATCAAAATGTGACTCCGATATATTTCTAGTTTTTTCTACTCAACCCGAAGCGTGACAAGTTTGACAGATTTTTATCCATTCATTGAATTTAACTGCTTTAGACAATTTATTTAGAGAATGCTTCAAATAGAATACCTTTAGCATCTCGCATTATTCGCAAAATAATTAATTTCGCATTCAGTGTAGACATTTTTATTGAAAAATAATTTAATTTCAAATTAAAACGTCAATGTCTGTCAGAAAATAAAATCACTTGATTTAAAGAATATTGGATTAAATACTAGCATTTATTAAAAAAACTACTAGACTATTGAAAATGTTTCAGAAACACTATTTTACTTGACTAATAAAATTACACTTGTAACTAATAACTTGTGAACTAGTAACTTGTAAACTACGAGTAGTAAAATAGTTTTCAGAAACACAATTTACTAGTACTATTAAAAATTTCACTTGTAACTAGTAACTTGTAACTTGTAAACTAGTATTTTTTGAGAAACAGGCCCCTGTAGAAACGTTCTCTACTAAAAGATATAAAACCAACGCAGCTAAGTTTTCTACAGTGAATCGATTAATATGCACTTTTAATAATATGATCGCTATTTATAATGTACCTGATATTTTTAACTGTTCGTTATTTATGTTTAAATCTTTCTTAAAATAAGTTTTCTCGCATTCTTATTTTAATCGCTAGATTTTATTTTTTGAATTCTCCATATACTCTTGTCTAGAGCTAGAAATTTATATTATTATTATTTTGAATTGAAAACTTATTTTCCCCAGGATTGTAGAGAAATAACAATTACTCGAACTTAACTTAAATAGTCATGTCGTATACCTACATAATTCTAATTACAGTATAAATTTGCGAAGGTACTCTTGAAAGTGGTAAGGCAGATGGAGACAAATTGATTTGTAAATTGTTATGTGCAATATCAATTTTTTTGCTGGATACCAAATTTACAACAGTGTTGCCAACTACCGGAAACAAAATTTCCCGCTTCGCTTCTTAAAATTTCCCGTTTTTGCACAAAAATTTCCTTTTTATATTTATATAAAGTCAATTTTATTGATTATAAATATTTATTATCACTTTATTTCTGCTCACTCCCAATTTGCCCAGTACATTCCCAAATGAGCGCTCAGATGAAAATTATATATATATCATTGAAATTTTTATTGGCATCGCAAATCATTAGTTTTTCAGATGATGAATTCATTTTGCATGTTCTCAAATCAATGCATCAATAATTACATTGCAGCAACTGTAGAACACTATTTTAAATTACACACTTCAAAATAGACCTTTTCAATTTAATGACTATCTCTTTCTATCGCTGCAAATAGTAAGAAAATAGCGCGAACAACTGCCAGTTGGACTGTCAAACGAAACGTCAAAAATATTGCAGTCATTAAAATACCTGTATTCTCTGTGAAACTTTGCATCGTTAGACATTTTAACTTCAATAAAAGCTTTTGTAACTTATTTCGATAACTAAAACTATTATGATTACCCCTTAACCTTAAAATTAATTTTAACAAAAACTAAATACGTATTTCGAGAACTAAGTTCTCATCATCAGTAGTTAAGTAATAAATTGAAAAAGTTACAAAGTTAAATTTTATCGGACGATTTAAAATTTTAATGACTCTTTATTATTGGACTAAAATTATGTTAGTTTATAGGTAATCATTCACCTGTGACTCCCATCCCTATATAATCCCAGTTCTCTCCCTTGTTTTTCAGAGTTGTTAGGACCTCTGGCATGGTTGACATGTTGAGTAATCTTGATTACTCTGTTTAACTTTCACTTATTGTACTACTGAGGATGAGAACTTAGTTCTCGAAATACGTATTTAGATTTTGTTAAAATTCATTTTAAAGTTAAGGGTAATCATAATAGTTTTAGTTAAATTTAACCTTAGACTCCATCTATTATTAATTTTTATTTCGATAAGATTCTTTAAAGTTATCTGAGATATTTCTCACATTTTACGTCTAATTTTTTTAGAAACAAACGGCATGGATCTCAATTGGTCTTACTATGCACACATTTCCATTGCGCACATCTTCTATCTCTTTAAATTGAAAAGATCTATTGCAAAAACAGAAATTTTCACAAAGTTAAAGACGCCAAACCGAATCCAGATGTATATATTCTCTGTTCAGACAACTTTGTTTTCAACTGTTATTATTAAATTTTTAATATTTAACTCGTAATTATTTCAATAAGTTATACAAATTGTTGTCAAATAGGTAATAATTATATAGAATAGCTTTTATTATTAATTATTATTAATTTTAATCAGCTCCGTAAGAGAAATATTTAGTTCATCACCTTGCTCGTCAAATCCCTATGGAACACCCCCTTAGAATGAAGATACTCCATGCCACTGGCAATATCCCTTGCCAATCCTACCCTGGTGAGGTGTGGTAGATCGATGGCTTCATTTTGGATTAGCTGCTCCAAGGAGCCCCCGTTGATGTACTCCGTCAGGGCGTGCAGCTGCCCCTCATGCACGCACACCCCCATAAACCTACAACAAATAAATAATTATTTCTCTATCAAGTGTGGAATAGATGCCAACAAGGGCAACAAAGTATTTTTAATTTTGGAAAGCCACCAATGTGGAAGATAAATTTCTAGAATATTATTTACGATAGGTGACATATGAAGATTTCTACACTTTTGAACAATATGTGAAGGTCGATGAAAAGACAGCTGGCAACTATACGTTTACGATACGATAAATCGTATATTATTTTTATTTAGCGATATGACGGTATTTTGAACAACCATAACATCTGATTTTCATTAAACTTTTTGATGATGTGCCATAAACATAATAATAGATAATACTGTTCCCTACAAACTGGTGAGAAATGAAGATAAAGGAAAAAAAAAAACTTGAGATGAGTATGTGTATGTAAGTAAGCTTTCAGAATCAGAGAATTATGCGCCACTATAAGAGCTTCAAAACGTTAACATAAATAAATCAGTCCAGTGTAGTAGTGTAGACTACCGACTACCTTTAAGCCGGGACCATACATTCGGCGAATCCCGAGCAAATATTCGCCAAATGTCAAATGTGTGCATGGTCTGCTCGCCACGAATATTCGGTGCTCGTCTGTGATTCGCTTCGTGTCGGTTTATCGAGCCGAGTCAAAAGGAACGAATAGTTGCCTATATAGTTATATAGAACCCGCTAATTAATGCCCGGCAAACTACACATGTCTGTACTAGTTTGCTTGCCAAATGACGAACATTATTCGACGAAAGGCGATTATTCGGCAATCTGCAAATAAAGAATGTGTGGTCCCGGCGGCTTTATTTTTAAATTATTTTCTTAAGTTTGCGATTTACCAAAATTTGTAGATAAATGCGTGACTTAATAATACATGTGTTCGTTTCTCAAATATGTTTACCTATACATCATACAATTTAACAAATAATAATAATGCAATATTTCGAAATTCTAATATGACCGACGCCAAATATTTCGAATTTTAAATGGCACAAAATTGACCCCTGTGGTGCACTCTCCACGCCAGCAATGAGTGCCCGTGAGGTGACGCCTGGTAAACGCCCGCACGGTACAAATATGTCATCATCATTACCGATATCTGCGTACAAAGCAGATTGGCACACCCAGCAATGGGTAATATGCCGTGATGATATATTTATTTTATTTATTTATCTAATATGAATTCTAAAAATACATCATTCTGAAATAGATATGCATTTATTATGTATACAGTGTACAGATGTCTCATTTTCGATATTTTTTTAAGGTATCTCGGATAATATTAATGATACATCAAAACCGTTTGCACATTCCAGGGTCAACTTTTCCAGAAAAGTTTAATAGTCACCACAGGAATTTTCGATCTTCTTTTGTTTCTGAGCTACAGGCAAAAACTCGTTTTTCGTTCATTTTGAAAATATATCATATCTTATTTATTATGATAGAGAAAAAATGTTTTTACAAAAATTTTACCGTTTTTTAAATAGAATAAAATGGCGTAATTAGATTTTATGAAAACTTAATAATTCTTGAGATATAACACAAACTTATGATTTTTTAAATGGGAACCTATATTGAAAATAGTCTTCTCTTTTTGCTTATTTTATAAGCTTTTTAATGATATATAACAAGTCTACAGTCTTTTATTTTAAACATTAATTAAAGACGAATTATTAATTTATTGAGGTGAAAATATTGGAAATTATCAAGAATCAAATGAAAAAATTTGTTACGAATCATCATTTGTCTATTTTGATTCAATATCTATTAATTTTGTTCTCAAAATTATTCTTAACCAATTATTTTCGGGTTAGTTAAATTACTATTTATCGACGTTGCAGTTGGCTTTGACACAATCCGGTCAAAATGGTTTAATATGCTTTTGAAGTAAATAAATTGAAAAAATGAGTAAAACTGACACAAAAACCATTAGAAATATGCAAATGATGATCTGGAATAGATTTTTTCATTTGTTTCTTAATAATTTCCACTATTTTCATCCCAATAAATTAATAATTCGTCTTTTATTAATGTTTAAAAGAAAAGAATGTAGACTTGTTATATATCATTGAAAAGCTTATAAAATAAGCAAAAAATGAGACTATTTTCAACATAGGTTCCCATTTAAAAAATCTAAAGTTTGTGTTATATCTCGAGAATTAGTAAGTTTTCAAAAAATCTAATTACGCCATTTTATCCTATTTAAAAAACGGTAAAATTTTTGTAAAAACATTTTTTCTCTATCATAATAAATAAGGTATGAGATATTTTCAAAATGAGCGAAAAACGAGTTTTTGCCTGTAGGTCAGAAACAAACGAAGATCGAAAATTCATGTGTTGGCTATTAAACATTTCTGGAAAAGTTGACCCTGGAATGTGCATATGGTTTTACTCTGTCATTAATATTACCCGAGATACCTTAAAAAAACATCGAAAATGAGACATTCTGTACAGTACACTACATACTACAATGGTGCAGGGCAACTTGTGGTACAAGATAATGTGGTATTATATTAAAATAATAAGTAGATATTCCTGATGACAAGAAACGGCGAGAAACAATTCACTCTTGTCTCGCCTCGAATTTTAGACGAGATCTCTTTTCATCTCGACTCGAGAATTTTGATTTTCTCGAATTTTTAATTAGCGATATGGATGATCTAATAATTTTATTTCACTACACTTTTTTTAAGCAATAAATTTAATTGTTGTAATAAGTTTTATATCACAGGAAGTTATAAAATTCTCTTTTCAACTGTGTAACATTCAATTAAGTTGTTCATATAAAATTTTGAACTTTAAAATCATAACTTGAAAACCAACAATAATAAAAAAGAGCATCATCATTGGAAAGAACATAAAAACAACGATACGTCAATGTTATCTTAAAGAGGCAACTTTTGAATAAAGTCGAATCTCTTATAGTTCTCGAGATTAATTAGAACCTTTAGCATATCATGGATTATGGCATATCACCATTGCTATAAGTGTGCCAATCAGCTTTGTACGCAGATATCAGTAATGATGATATACAGCATGTCCCATAACTTCAGGTACATATTAGAAGGGCATATAGTTCTTAATGTCCTGATTACGGAACAAAAAGAATTTTTTCAAAATTCCTATAATTAAGGTTAGCTCACTTAAGAAGAACATTTTTTGTACCCCTGGATACTATAATATTTGGAATAGTGAAATTAGTTATAACTATTACATAAAATAATTAGCAATGAAATTAATTTATGCAATTACGTAAAGCTTTGTCACACCAATTCAGTTTGGGAGATGTGGATGTAATGAAAAAAAATCAAATTATTTACTTTATTTTTACAAAAACTGTTCAAAATTATTTCCATTAACAGCTAAACATAATGCAGCACATTGAATTAAAGAAATTGAACAAGCCCGATGAATTGCATTCTCTTGTCTAATTCTTTCAGCACAATTTTCAACTCGTTGCCGTAATTCTTCAAGGGTTTCAGGTGCCTCTTGATTATCATAGACGAGGGATTTAAAATTACCCCACAAATAAAAATCTAACGGATTGAAATCCGGGGATCTAGGGGGCCAAGACGCGGGACCTCCTCGACCAATCCACCTGTCCTCAAATACTCTGTCAAGATGATGTCTGACATTTCTAGCAAAATGTGGCGGCGCACCGTCATGCATAAACCATGCATTTTGACGTACATTAAGAGGAATATCTTCTAATAATTCAGGCAAATTATTCAGCAAAAATTGTAAATAATCATTCCCAGACATTCTGTTAGGTCCCAGTAACGATTCGTTTACCATCCCAGCCCAAACATTTAGTGAAAATCTGTGCTGAAAATGACTCCTGACAGCAGCATGTGGATTTTCTTCGGCCCAGTAGTGACAGTTATGAATATTATGTATACCATCACGAGTAATTGTCGCTTCGTCGGAAAATATTACTTTTAACGTAAAATTGCCATCCTGAGCATGTTGGTTTAGAAGCCATTCACAAAACCTTACTCGAGAGTAATTATCGGGTTCAATTAACGCATGGACCCGTTGAAAATAATAAGGATGTAAATTATTATTCCTTAAAATTCTCCAAATTGTCATTTGTGGTACACCTGGTAGTTGACGAGATATTCTCCTTATGTTGATTGTTGGGTCATTGTGTACCAAATCTAAGACAGCATTTTCAACATTTACTGGTCTCCGATGAGCCCCGCCGTCTCTTCCCCGATTAGGTTGCAAAGAACCAGTGTCGCGAAGGCGATGAGTAAAGCTTACAAATATGCGAGAATTCGGATGCCGTCGTCCTGGGAAACGTTCAGCATAATAACGCTGAGCTAATCTACAGTTTTGCCCTGCTTCGCCATACATTAGCAACATATCCACTAACTCACTGTTACTGTAACCATTCATATTTGTAACAATAATCAGAAGAGCAATATCAAAACTGTTATAAGAAACACAATTTATGTGGCCGGCTACTAGACACCTAATGAAATGATTGTATTATGCAAACATTACTTATTAATTAGATATAATACAACGTAATATTTAATATTAAAACTAACTATTCAACCAGTGTCCCAAAACTGTTTCCTTCAAAAACATCAAAAACTAATTTTTGAATTTTGAAAAAATTCTTTTTGTTCCGTAATCTGGACATTAAGAACTATATGCCCTTCTAATAAGTACCTGAAGTTATGGGACACTCTGTATTTGTCTTGTGTGGGCGGTTATCAGGCGTCACAACATGGGCAGCTATAGCTGGCGTGGAGAATACAGCCTAAGAGTCACTTTTGTGTTTTTTATTTTTATATAAATAATCATATTTTGAATGAAACATCATTTCCTTTTACTTCTTTCAAACATTTACGGATAGAATATAAATATGTGAATGCTTTTGACAGCAGACAACCCTCGAAAAATTAAATGTTATATATCGTAATGGATAACAGGAAGTGCTATTAGAAACCTCTTTATAATGTTTTCTTTCCTCTCACGAAATTTTCATATTTTATGCTTTATATCCATTTCAATTTCTATTCAATATGTTTGAAAGGCGAAAAAGCACTCTCATTTTCAGTGGATTAGTAGCATAATAGCCAAAATTTCGTACAGAAATCCACGCAATAATAGTAATAAAGAAATTCTTTATGCATGGAAAAATTCATTCTTAATGAACATAATACATGCTTACACACTGGTATAATTGAGGTGACACTTTCTCTTTTTTAATTAATACACAGTATTCTTTTCACGGGGAAATAGTTAATTAATCCCACGAATTTCACTTATTATAATCAGTTTACATGGATGTCCACTATGGAAATTTAAATAACCATTATCATCATCCGAAGACGATGGAGAAAAGTTAGTTTCACATAAATACGAGTAGGTACTAGGCTTGGAATACAAATTGACACAGTTATCAGATTTAATGAGACTGTAAAAGTTACTTACGAATCAAATAAATATTTAATACAATGGGGGTTTCCACTATTTTTCAATTTTTTTGTGTTATTCTTCATGAAAAATTAAGGCCCAGTTGCATAATGCTTTGTTAACTTTAATCACGTTGTTAACTTTAACAAGGCTTCTTTTCCAATGTATTTTTGATACGTATCCATGGTTTCAATGTGTAGTTAAACAACGCTTTATGCAACTGGCCCTATTTGTATTAGAATAAATAAAACATTTTTATTTTTCTGTAAAAAATGAAATACAAGTGTTTAAATTGACATTTTATTTTGTGAGAAGGAAGTTTAAACACGACGCGAAGAGGAGTGATCCAAATCTTCGAACTTTAGTGATGCACAACGAGGCGAGAATACTCTCGCATCTCCTCTCGTCTCGTTATTATTTGCGAGACGAGAACGAGAGCGAAATTGCGGTTTTAAATTCGAGGCGAGATCATTATAAGAACTGGAAGAAGCGAAAAATCTCGCGAGATTCTCGCGAGTGTCTTGCAATAAAAAGCGTTGATAACTGTGTAGCTTTGATTCGTCAATTCAATGAAAAATGGACCAGAGAACATTGTACAGGGGTGAAGTCAACGCTAACTCGTGCCTAGAACACCACGGGAATCCTAGATTATAAATACTAGCGTTTGATCTATGAGGGAATGTGAAAATCATAAGAATCCATTATATTTTTTGATTATAGTAAGACTCTATTGGTATCGGATCAGAGTGAGGAAATGCAAAGTAAAGAAAAAATAATTTTCTCTAATTTTTCAGACCCTCCTTCATGGTGTTATGTTAAGCGTCGATGGGAATCAACACCGAATGAAGCGGAGTGATTGGTTTCCAGTGGATTCCCAGGGTAGTAGCTTTTTGATGAATAAATTATACTGAAATGGTGGCATATATTTATTGATAAAGTTTACTTTTAGTTAAAAAAAACATTTTTATGTATAATTTTAATTAGTTTTACTGATAACAGGAATGTTCGTATTGAAATAATTTAGAAATCAGAATTTTGTAACAAATTAGTTATTTTAAAGGCAAATTAAATGATGTATTCAGTATTGACCATAATTGAATAAATATGTGTTCGTATTATCGTATAGAAATAATTTGGTGGCCAGAATTTTTTGTTTCTTTTCGTTTAAAGTCTACAACAGAAAATACGTGGACAACGCAACAGTACAAATGGTGCGAACTTGTTGTCTCTTGTAGTTAAACTGTGACATACACCGTGTGCAAGCGCTTATTTTTAAAGCGAGACTCTTGCTCGAGACCGAGACGAGGCCCAAAAAAATTTGCGAGAACGAGAGCGAGATCAAGATTACTGATTACAGATCCGAATACGAGACGAGATCGATATTTTATATTTCTCGCCTCGTCTCGTCATGCACAGAGAAAAATGACTGGTTTTTAGCAAATAAATATTCATAATTAAGGGGTACTTCATTCATTCAATTATTGCAACCTTGCAACAAATACAATTTAATCTTTAATATGAAATGTATTTTATTCATTCAGTTATATTATTTATTTGACCATGATTTATTTTATTTAAATTTAATTTAATTTTCTCAAATAAAGTAATATATTTATGCTTAGTATTTTAAATTGAGATTTTTAATGAATAAATTTATAATTTTCTGAAATATTTACTTGTTTCCTACAAATATGTAATTGTTTTGAATTAATTTCATAATATATTTGCGTAAACTTTATATTTATTACAATGAAAAATAATTTTTATTGTGTGAATCTACATTTATTTGTCACAAATAAATATTATTTGCGGCAAAATAATATTTCCATTGAGTGAACAATGTTCTATTTCTCAAATGACGATTTTAAGTGAAGTGACTTGTATGGACTTGTTCATTTGTTGTATACGTATCATCTTGTATATGGTGGTGCTCATTTCTGACAGTGTTCACTTCTGGCGATTTGTATTTCATTCGTGTGCTAAAAAGTAGTGAATATGGGTGACGAAACGGTGAAAAATATACTACTTGAGTGGAGTTTTGGATATTTGCTTTGCACTTTTCAGTGTATCTTTTATGCCAAGGCACATGCATCGGTACCTGTACAGAGTGTGTATTTATACTTTTATAATTTTTTGTTATATGTACATTAATATTCTTAAGGATGTAATTTGTAACTTAATAAAAATAGGGTGTACGAAAAAATATACATCTGGTCTTTATTTAATTGTTTTCCTTCAATTTTAATCTATTTAGAGTGGACAGGTTACAAGAGGTAGGTATATAAACTTGGTTCAAATAAATTATTATATATCCAATACTAATGCAATAAATTTAGCGCAATTAAAATAATTCTTAACGTAAATAAATGCAAAGTTCTCATGAAATAGAAGACATAATTGATCTCAATATATATTTATTTGAGACAAATAAATGCTTCAAATAAATTATTACATTGCTTCAATTGTAGATATATTTGGATCTATTCAAGCTTAGGATTTATTTGTAACAAATAAATTTACAGTTCACGTAATTATATCTTTTTCTCAGTGTGCGTGCATCACTACTTCGAACAAAATAAAATCATTTTTAACGCGTATATCATACACTATTTTTTCTACAAACATTATTTTTTAAATTTAAATTTGTATTCCTAATAATTTTTTGACATTGACTACACAATGATCTGTCACTTTTAACACTGGTGGCATAAAATGACGTTTTTAACGCTAAAAACAAACATTAAAATGCCCGCTTTTAATAGAAAATAGTATTTTTGTAATTCGTTTGAGCCAGTTTTTACCGCCAGGACATTGCCACATAGGCCGTAAGCCTAAACGCTCAATAGATGGTGCGGTCATAGCGTCATACCTTATGTTTGCTCACAGTTTAAAATTTAGTTTTGTAACTTTAAGAAATTAAATTAAAGATATTGAAATTATATGACATTTACGTAAAACAGAGTATTGTAAACTATTCCTATGTTGAGAGGTAAAACAGAAAACTTAAACGCGATCCGGCATATTACGTCATAGTCCGGCCAGCAATCGATGCGTTTTGAAAGCAGTGTAATGTTTTCAAGCATTTAAAAAAATGAAAAACTATTTAACCATTTAATGTTTTTATAAATGTATTTTTTAGTGTAACAGTGTAATTTTTCTCTATTTTGATTATGATGGAAACCCCCATTGTTTTCAAATGCTTTTAAGTACTTGTAGTTAACACATAAGCCATGATTTTACAGCAGAAGGCGAATTCCTACTATCACTTCTTGTATAGATGTACAAAAAATGCAACTCTTGGTGACAGTAATGTAGTAATTTTCTTTGAAATTGTTCACGATTTAGTGGTAGACAACCTTACTTAGTGAGAAAGAAGTGGGTTTAGGTACTAGTAAAACAGAAATTTCTGATAAGCTCGAAGGAGATGGATAATAAAGAAATTCCTGAAACTTATAAGAATGTTATTGATATTGTGAAGAAATTGCAAGCCCTTACTGTATTCCGGGGAAATCACCAAGCAATGCAGTTATTGTGTAATATAGAGCTACATTTTGAAGATGTAATAAGGAAAAGAATCCTACAGAGCATGATTATTTTTCTATACAATTAAATGAATTTTTAATGCACTACTTTATATCTATGCTTTGTTTAGTTTTTATTATCATAAATAAGTAAAATATCAATAAAAAAAGCAAACTTGTTTTTTATAGTCTGAAGGTATCCGCTCAAGAGAAATATCGCTGAACTACGTTCCACTTTGACGTTTAGTAATTGTAAATAAATAAATGCTTCGTTGATTAAATTAGTAATAATCAAAGGCGGAGGTTCAGCCAAAGACTGTTCTTCCACCTTATTTATTTATTTATTTATAATTTAGCAATTCTCAACAGGGTTTGCACCCCAGTTACAGAGAAAAAAATAAGGCGCAGTTAAAAAAAATCTGATGTGGCCAGCACATAACCTCTCGCCAGATATTTTACTTGTTTGTACGCATAAAACGAAAAATATTTTTAAATACAAATATATATTCATATCTCACTACAAAATAATTCTCACATATATTTGCAAAATCTATGGGATATTTTAATATAAATTATGTACAATACATACATTTTCTTTATATTAAATATCCTGAAATTTTCTTTTTCTACTTTCCTTTTCTTTTTCTTTATATTCGTCATTTTTTCGCAAATTCCTCTTATATTCTTTTTTACGTATATTCTTTTACGTTGTTAATTTTTTTTTATATTCATAATCTTCATAATGATGTACAAATATTTCTGACAGCGGCATACAAATATTTTTGACAGTGGCAATTTATGTGTCAATTACAAACATTTGAATTTCTTTCCTTGAAGTAGTTTGATTTGAGAATTTTTACATCAAATTATTTTATATGCATTTCTTTATCTCTAAATCTATAGAAGATATAATAATGAATTTATATTTATCGAATAAAGAATTTAACGTTCTTTAATATAAGTATTTACATAAATTTTCGATAAATAATATTTAGATGATTTTTTTCTTGTAACTACTACTTCCAGTTGTCCAATTGTTACCAAAACTTAATCAACTCTTCCCATTATTGTTAGATTGAGGAATCCGTAGTTAAAAATGTCTTAAGTCTTATAGTATTTGAGATATCGTGAATCCAACATCCACACACACACATCCACACACACACATCCACACACACACACACACCCACAAACACACGCACGCGCACACACACACACACACATACACATATATATATATATATATATATATATATATATATATATATATATATATATATATACATATATACGGACATCATCGTAAAAGTGTTATAATCGGATTCTAGGGACCTTAAAACGTGCTTATTCACTAAAATCTGGATATGAGATTTTTAGCATGAATACAATACCTCTCTTAGCGAGAGGTAAAAAACAGACTACAATAGAGAATCAATGATCACTCGAATCGCATAAATTCCATATTACAGAATTAATTTTGAAACTAACAAACGAATGCGTGCCAGTGTTATACACATTTATTTAAAACTTCTCGTTTCATATCAAGTTGCTTGTCCTGTTAGGAATTCGCTTACTCCGCGTTTTTCTTATGAATAAAGTCAATAGTTTATTGAGTTTCCTCAGCAAGTTTAGTGTGTTCAATGTGCTGAGTTAGCAGTGCAGTTGCAGTTGCCAAATAATAAACATGGGGTTTTTACAACTTTGGGAATGGTTTCGCAACGGAGTCGATGAATCATCCACTTATTCCCCCAGTGTAGGGTCCGCGCTCGGACAATTGCCAATTCCGAATCTGACACGATAGAGAGAAGCAAAATATACCACAAATTGGACACTCGCCTCATTAAAACGATAGAATATCTTATCTGAGCCAGAAAGCAAAATATATGAATACACGTGAATTCTATGAAATCTTCCAACAATAATGGGGGTTTCCACCGTAATCGAAATAGTGAATAATAATAATACTATTACAGTAAAATATATCATAAAACATTTTTGAAAACATTAACTAAATGGTTAAATTTGTTTCCATTTTTTTTTAAATGCATGAAAACATTATACTGCGTTTGATACGCTGCTGGCCGATGACGTCACATGCCCGGTCGATTTTACAGTGTCAATAGGTTTGTTCGAACCGTCAGTTCTAAGCAGTTCGCGAACTAGTGAGCCTGCGCATTTCACTTAACAGCGTTCGTACCCCGTAGTTCTTAAATTCGAAATTCTGAGAACTATCAGTTCAGCGTTCGGACGTGTTGAATTTTAAATTCAAATTCTCATGGAACGGTTCTACCAGTTCTTGCTAGAGAGCAGGTATTTCAAATTCTGAGTATGCGCAATGAAAAGTATAGGAATTTTGTTTGAGATTTAGAAGCTTGAATGCTAGGAAATAATAGCTAGATTAATGTACTAGTTTCCTTCATTCTTTATTGTTATTTATTTTTCTTAAGGTAAGTTTTTTGTGTAATGTCATTAATTTATTATCAATGTTGAATGATATTTTATTAGGATTTACACTCGAAAAACTATAATAAAATAAATGATGATAGGGATGGTGCAGCCAGAAAAAATTATATAGCAGAACTGCTGTTTAATAGAAGAGATAATTAACTTTTGTTTGTGTTTTTGTATCACAATATTATTATTATTATCATTATTATTATCATTATTATTATTATTATTATTATTATTATTATTATTATTATTATTATTATTATTATTATTATAATGGGTAATAAATAAGCCGTGATGATATATTTTATTTATTTATTTATTATTATTAATTATTATGATTATTATTATTATTATTATTATTATTATTTTAAGCTAGTATGTTAAGGAATTTTAAATATTTAAAATAAAATTAGATTTTGTTGAAATAAAATTAAACTCTTTTTATTATGAAACAAAAAATGAAATTGTATTGTACGCTAGATAAATATAAAAAACAAAAAATTCTATAAAAAAATAAGCTTATAAGTTACACAAGAACAAATTAAATTTGTTGTCCATTCTTTATACTCCTTTTGTGGGGTATGCACAATAATTACACCTGAAAATATAATATATAATTACTTAATAACAATTTATTATTTCATTATGCATACCTTCTCCATGACCACTCATTTTTGAAAATTATTTTAGGTTATTCAAAAGTCAAAACAAATGCATGTGCCAAATTACATATTGCACCGCCAAATTTAAATCTATGCGAGCGTTCGAACCTGGCCAAGTGAGAACAGTTCAGAATTTGTTTTTCTACATGCCATGCGCAGAACTCCTAATTCTGGAACAGTTCCGAACTGACTAGAACTGACGGTTCGAACAAACCTTATGTTATCTGTCAACAAATGTTGTGTGATGTAAGTAGTTTACAGTATTCGATTTTACTTACATACATTAAATAAATCAAATATCTTGTTATGTGATAATAGATAGCAGCACATTGAAATTGCAACATTATATTTAAAAAATCTGATATGGCCAGCACATTACCTTCCGGCAGTTCTATGTATTTCTACAAATTCCACACAGAAAGTTTTTCTTTTTTGCAAATGATTCCATATTTCCAGTACATTACCTTCAGTCAATTCTATGTATTTTGTAGAAATTATATACAAAAAGTTGTAAGATTCTATATACTTCCAATAAAATTATAACTCTAACATATTTTGTAAATTGCACTTTGACACTGACATTTGTCAATCAGAATTTTCTTAATGTAGTAGATGTTTCCATGTTTATAGCACAGATGGCTGCTTTGTAAAATTTAATTTCACATACAGAAATCATCGTAAAAATAGTAAAATCGTATTCTAGGGACCCTAAAACGTGCTTATTCATTAAAAACTCATTCTCGTATTTTGTGACCAAAGCCAATACCTTCCTTACCTAAATGTGACGGAAGTTAAAAATATTGAAGGTTAGTAGATTATAAACCACTTGTTTTTTGGTCATACCAATATATTTTTAATTTTACTAGAGTAATCCTATTAAACACAGACAGATCTGTTTATTTTATGTTGTGGTATTCGGTAATGACAATTTTTTAATCAGATTAATTGTCAGTTTATTTATTTTTGGTCTTTTAAGGTTCAAAGTATAAAACATTATTTTGCATGACATAATAATTAATAATATTTTTATATAAAAACAAAATTTATGAAAATACGTTTTAGCTTTCCAAATAATTTGTAAGTCTTATTTATGTTACTTCAAGAAAACTGAAATAGATGAATGTAAGTACACCATCAATTGATAGATGCCGCCACTAGAGCCCGCCAACCTACGCAAATGGTAATAAATTTCTACAAAATTCTTTCGACTAGTTTAAAATATAGATTTTAAACTTACAAAAACTGAATTTGTTATTCAAATATTCCGCCATTTAATATTGGGTTACATCGCCTTTATTAGTAATACCAGCTTTAATTCTATTAGGCATTGGATCCCTAAGTCCTGCACGTTTTTCCGTGAGTATTGTCCCATATGTCTTGCAAGGTAGAAGTTGTTTTTGTTCCGTGGTTTTATAATTTTGTCACCTAGAAACGAGGAAGGCGCACTACTAGATACTTATAGAAAATCAGATTTAATTAAATTTAAAATTATTTTTATAATAATAAAAGATTTCAGAAAAAAAATAATACCTACATGACTCGTCAGTAAAATGTCTGTACTTGACTTGGAACCGTAAAATATTCGGCACAAAGTGCCTCGTATTTAAATATAACTCCTCGTCAGTAATGTACCATTTTCCAGACTCTTATGTAAATAACTATTATGAAACCTTGCCTTAAGATTGTAAGTGTAACTTATTAGATACAAAAAATTCTTTCATTTCAAACGATCTAAAATAAAAAACACACATTTATCAGAAGTGATGTTAGATAAATTGCAGGTACACATCAACTGTTACTTTAGTGCCAACTGTAATATTTTTCTTTATGATATTCTTTGCTTCACGACCCATTTTATAGATACATCATCCAGGAAATCTACGCAGGAAGAAAGTTCCCGCTAAAAATAAAAGAATTTATGCGACTACGAGTAATTTGAGAGGGAAACCGTGCCAAACTTTAGTAGTAGAAACTTGAGCTTGTTATTTTTATAGGTTAGGTTAGTTTGCAATTGCAGTTGTGAAATGAGCTGACCAAATTGGATGTAAACATGTCTTTGTGATCTAGTTTCTGATGATTTCATCTCAACATGGAATAAATTTAACTAATTCTCGACAGCTGTAGAGAATCCTGACTGTTGCTCCAAGAAACTGAATCATTTTAATTGGAAAATGTGGAACAAATACTTTTCAGACCACAAACTACAACTAGCCATTAAAGATTTAAATAAGAAGACAAGCGTGTATAGCTTTTTTCTACAGCATGTGTATAATTGCAAATTAGCATGTTTAAATTAAATTTTATGCATTTACAAGCCTCATATCTACGAATAGATTTAAAAATAAACATTTTCAAATTAAGATAACTGCTGTATCATTTTTTTCAAGGATAACGTACATATATACTTGAGGTATATCTTTATGATTTTTATAAGAATAAATTCACAGGAAAATATAGGTACTTCAGCTCATGATCATTTAGGCCATTATGGTTTATATTTAAATAATCTTTCACAGTGAGTTATTGTAGCACAATATTATCTAATTACGAGTAGGGGAGACCGGTGTCAATTGTAACAGGTCTCAAATGTAACAAGGGTAGGTAACAGGGCCATCTTTTCGAAGTAGATTAAAACGTGCTTGCAGAGTGAAGCAGAAAGAGTCATAGCTCTTTGGTATTTAGTGTAAGTACATACGCGCAAATACGGTGTCTGTTTCTGACGAATGTCTATAAATCGACAAAAAAGTAAATACAGGTAGTGACAAACATTGTTTCTAAAACACTATAAGTGCTCTGCTCGGATATATTTCAAGTTAAGGATCAGTTTGTGAGTTATATCTGCTTTTATTTTTCATTAAAAAACATTTCGATTTATTACCTAATAAATACAAAAAAGCAAATAATATCTTTATAAGTGAAGCGGTGTCAGTTGTAACACATGCCACGGTGTCGATTGTAACGTGTTTAATAATCAAATATAGTATTCATCATGATAAAAATTACAAGAAAAACCACTGCTATCGAAAACATAAAAGAAGAAGAGCAAAAAACGAAAAACACTTCCGAAAGTAACAGTCGCAGATTACTCTTCAGATGGCTCCGATGAGGAAACTCTCCGATATGTATTGGCCCATATTTTTTGAGCACAGGAAATTGGTTGCAGTGGCGAAAATGTAAAATCTGGACACAGGGCAAGTTAAATTGTACGAAGAAAGACCTATTTTATGTTTACCTAAACTGCAATTTCGTTAGCGACTAAAGGCATTGGTCAAAATGGTCCATATCACCAACAGAATATATATTTTGTTTGCTTTTAGTTGAGTCATATGAATTTTGTATTTTCTGAGGTAATAAATAAATGCTTATTTTTTCAATAATTTCTTCTTTTATCTGTTATTTTATCTTATTACATCAATGTTAAAATTTGTTACAATTGACACTGGCCCTGTTACTATTGACACCAGTTAGGAGTCAATTGTAACATTTGTAATGCCTGACTAAAAATCCTTACACTTTTATATTTGTCACATTTTCAAAAGGTTAAAATTCAAAATATTATTCACTGAGGTGGGTAGGTTCTCATATTGGTAATTTCAAAATTTCGAAATGTAACGTTAACTTGTGAAAATAAAAATTTAAATTTTGTAACAATTGACACCGGTCTCCCCTACTTAGTATAAACTATAATAGAGCACTAAAAATTTCTGAATATCTGTCATAAATCAGACCTATAAAGAAATAATATTCACTGTTCATCATTATTTTTAATACTATTTTTAGTTCCGAAAGTTACGTTAGTTAAGATACCTTTTAAATTATAAAGTTACATTAGGATGATTGCTACTTTCTTGCTGAAATTACCCCTTTATTCAATAATAATTAATAATAGCGACATATTTATGTGCATTGGCAACATTGTACATAGAAATGCGAGGGTGACTTTAGAATTATTGAGACTATCAATCTTTCAAAGTAGGGGAAACCGGTGTCAATTGTTACAAAATTTAAATTTTTATTTTTCACGAGTTAACGTTACATTTCGAAATTTTGAAATTACCTATATGAGAACCTACCCACCTTAGTGAATAATATTTTGAATTTTAAACTTTTGAAAATGTGACAAATATAAAAGTATAAGGATTTTTAGTCAGGCGCATTACAAATGTTACAATTGTTACCTAACTAGTGTCAATAGTAACAGGGCCATGGGTTAATTGTAACAAATTTTAACAGTGATGTAATAAGATAAAATAACAGATAAAAGAAGAAATTATTGAAAAAATAAACATTTACTTATTACCTCAGAAATACAAAATTCAGATGACTCTTCTAAAAGCAAACAATATATATATATATATATATATATATATATATATATATATATATATATATATATATATATATATATATATATTATATATATATATATATATATTTTGTTGGTGATATAGATCATTTTGACCAATGCCTTTAGTCGCTAACAGAATTGCAGTTTAGGTAAACATAAAATAGGTCTTTCTTGTACAATTTAACTTGCCCGGTGTCCAGATTTTACATTTTCGCCACTACAACCAATCTCCTGTGCTCAAAAATATGGGCAAATACATATCAGAGATGCCTCATCGGAGCCATCTGAAGAGTAATCTGCGACTGTTACTTTTGGAATTGTTTTTCGTTTTTTGCTCTTCTTCTTTTATGTCTTCGATAGCAGTGGTTTTTTCTTGTAATTTTTATCATGATCAATACTGTACTTAATTATTAAACACATTACAATCGACAACGTGGTATGTGTTACAACTGACACCGCTTAACTTTTAAAGATTATTTTCTTTTTTGTATTTATTAGGTAATAATTCGAAATGTTTTTTAATGATAAATAAAAGCAGATATAACTCACAAACTGATCCTCAACTTGAAATATTTCCCAGCAGAGCACTTATAGTGTTTTAGAAACAATGTGTGTTACTACTATATTTACTTTTTTGTTGATTTACAGACATTCGTCAGAAACTGACGCCGTATTTGCGCGTATGCACTTACACTAAATACCAAAGAACTATGTTTCTTTCTGCTTCACTCTGCAAGCGCGTTTTAATCTACTTCGTAAAGATGGCCCTGTTACCTACCCTTGTTACATTTTACACCTGTTGCAATTGACACCGGTCTCCCCTACCTATCATTGTTTGTGAAAATATGGAATTAATCAGACAGCGTTATTTCTGTTTTTGACAAAATAATTATAAAAGTAATAGATTTGGCAATTGGCAATGTGCGACTTTTGGCTATACTTTGAATTTAAAAAAAATTCAGAGGTTAAAGTTTTCGAAGAAATGAATGTTACAATACATTAATTGATGATTACTTTGTAATTATTTAAAAAGAATATTGGATGGAAGGTTGTCAGAAATGGAACGAAAGAATGGTGAAGTGCATTATTGTTGAACAGAATTCCAACGAACATATTTACAATAAAAGCCTAAAAAATATGAATCAATGTTGTCAATGCACATATATCGCCATTATTAATTATTATTAAATAAAGAATTTTAACATATTATTACAATTATACTAAAGTAGGTAAGTAGGTAATAACCCATTTGAGTCAGTAAAAAGAAGCAATCATTCCAATTTAAAAGGTACCTTAACCTAAAAGCAATTACCGATTGTTATAGTACGTGTATTCAAGTATATTAGTAAAACTACACCATATGGTTACATGGGTAATTTAAGCAATCTATTAGCCTTGGTTAAAATCGAACATATGTCTTATCTGGACCACAATCTGTTATTTTTACTCAATATAACACATTTCATTTAAGAATGTACACTTTTCCTTCAAGCAAAAGTGAAAATCGTCAATTTCGCGTATTTTAACCGCATAAGACGGATACGCTAGAATTATTGAAACACATGATTCAAAGTAGTTCCCTATACAACAAAAATACATTTCATCACTCTCTCCTTCTACCTCTGAACAATACAGAACAAAATATTTGTACATATTTGGATATAAACATAGCCGAATTCTAGGCAATCAGAACGTATACGTACTTAGTTTAAAAACGGACTATTAGAAGAATAAATGTACAAAATTAAAATTAAATGATTTTTTAGAGTCAGTAAACAGACTATAAAAAACAATAAAATTAGATATGAAACGTTTTTCTCAATTGCTAATAGTTACGAAGTTATTTGAAAATTAAATATTGGCCAAGGTCGCCACAACATTTAACATAGTACCTACAATTAGTTGATTTTTTTTAAAAAAACAAAAGCCCATTTAATGAAAGTCCAAGGCGCCGGTAGGATTTTATTCAGAGGGGTGCACGAAGAGATTTCTCTCTCTCCCTCTGCCCAAAGGCCATTTAATCAAAGTCCAAGGCGCCGGTAGGATTTTATTCAGGGGGGGTGCACGAGGAGATTTTCTCTCTCTCTCCCTCTGCCCCCCCCCTCATCGCTTTTTTCTCGAAGAAAAAACAACGAATTACATTTCTTAACTACAATAAGAGATATGTTTATTTGATTTAAATAAACTCTTTTTTGTATATGAACCTACTAAATTTTATAATTTGAATAAAAAACAATTTTAAACAAAATCAAAAAAAAATATTTGATTCAAAGTATTAATTTTAGTAGGTTCATATAATAATAATCTTTAATTTAACTTAAGTTATATCTAAGTAAGTTTAATATTACTTCGAAAGTGGTTTTTATTATCAAAGAACCAATTTTTTCGCAATATTTTTTTTTTCAAAAGCCAGGGTAGAGCACGTGCACTCCCTTGCACCCCCCTCCCGGCGCCCTTGTCAAAGTCGTAACTTTTATAGTTTTCGAGATAGCAGACGTAAACCCCGTAAAAAGTAAAAACTCATTTGTCACTACCTCAAATCTCGGAAACTATGGAAGATCGGACCCATGTTGATTAAGCTTTTTTACTCATTTTTGGTCAGTACTATATGCCCTTAATTTTTTTTACAATATTTTTGAAACACCCTGTATATATATATATATATATATATATATATAATTATAAAAAATTAAAATTGATTTTATACCGCCTTTAAATTTAAACATTAAATTACGTTACTGATCAAGATTTAAATCACGTTGCTGATCAAAATTTCATTTGTAAAAATTTTACCAATACAATTAAAATATTTAAATATTAAAATCGTGAAAATGCGAAAATACAGGTGATTATAAAAACATGGACCAATAAGAATAAGATAGTTTCTTTATTATTAATTTAAGGCCCGTAATTTCAATCTCCTAATAAAATAAGCTGTTAGGTAAATAAATTATTTATTAAGTGAAGAAAAGCTTTTTACACCGAAAAGTGGCACTGAAGTTCGACCCCATCTTTGTAATTTAAACTAAGAAAATAATCATTTATTATGTTTTTAATCACTCTGTATAAATTTGAGATTGTGGAAATCGGTCAGAAATAACGTACTTTGACTAATAAATATATAAAAAATAAGTTCTTTAATAAACTGTAGTAATATGTAGTAAATTAAATTAAAAAAAATATACCTATTCAATAAAATCACGTAATTTAAATCGTGATTTATGTAAAGCAAGTGATTTATATCAGGCCATCTCTGTTTGTATTCCCGTTTATTTACAAAAATCGATCTCCATTTTTTAGTCTTATCAAATTTCCTGCCATGTGTCGTCGTGTTTACAAACTTATTTGTCCTCTGGGATGTTCCAAGTCCACAATCTGCCAGTCAATGTTGGTATTCTCCTGATCGATATTAATTTCAATGCCGGGAATTCCCGTTCGTTGATGGTAAGTGATCCGAGGAAATGATATGATTTGATTAAAATCTAGAATCGATTCGAATTGATTGGATTCATTGGTGCTGATTACTATTTTATTACATTACAACAAAGAGTTGGTGCTGTTGCTGTTGATTCATTTGTTTCTTGACCTTTCCTCGTTGATTGTTTACATTGAGTTATTGCGAAATGCTTGACCTGCATTATTTTCTCTACTGATATGGACTGTTACACACATTGTAATAGTTTTTGCAAAAAGAGAACACGTGATAAAACAATTTATTTAATTTAATTTACTTGTTTTTATAAACTTCTCAACACATAAAGAACTTTAATTAAATATTAAATTAAATGTGGTATTATAAATAAAACAACCTTTTAAATAGTTAAAGTTCTGTGTATATTTATTATAAACCTACATTTCTGCAGCAATATATAATGCAGAAACGTAGGTTTATTATAAATATACACAGAAGTTCAACTAAAAGGTTATTTTATTTATAACATTAGTTCATATAAAGATTTTACTAATTTAAATGTGGTAGGGTGGTAGTTTGTATTTCGAAACTTGCACATATAAATTATAAAATTAAACTTCAAAGCTCCAAACTTCTAATAAACTAATTAATGAAATGGAACAAAAATATTATGATTTAATTAATTTGAAATATAAATGTTAAATAGTCGTAGATATTTGATCGTTCTCTAAATAAATAAGGTTTCAGAAAACCATACAAAACCAAATCAATTTTTTTTATAAATCTTATCTTATAATCAAATACACGAATAATGCGGAACCAATAAAATAGAAATAAAAATTTGCAATTTCAATATAAGTAAACTTGCAAATCTTTAATTAATCAATTTAAATTTTATTAATAAATTGTGTACGGGTCTCAATTTACAGTTTTTTTATTGCAGAACAAAATATTACTAGTATTACTATTTAGCACTCTCAATACTCGTATGTAGTACGACTAGCGAATAAAAGTTGACGTTTAAATTATTTAGGGTGGAATTCATAGTCAGTCCTCCACTCATCCTTTTCCTCGACACAAACGTTTTCAATTCATAAACATTTAAGGAAGCCTTTTACCTCGACTCATACTCCACCCATACTCGACTCATATTCCACTCAAAATGACAGTTTGGAATTCAGAAACATTTGAGATCTACCAAACATTTACATTTATAAGTGTGTTTTGAGGAAAATTTCGAGTGGAGTAAATTGATACCTTAAACTTTCCTTCAGATTAAAAAACTTGATAATGGAAGACAATTTTGGCTTAAATGAATTTGTAGATTACACGAATCCAAATCTCAATATTTAATGAAAAATAATATAATTTTCTTTAAATAACTAAAAAGATTATTGCCGGAGATAGTAACTATTCCTTTAAACCTTTTGCTTTTAAAGTAATGTACAAAACGAAGCATCCCGCGCGGTCGAATTCCACGCGGTCGAAATTCCACGCGGTCGGAATCCCATGCGGTCGAAATGTACCTCCACCATTTTGTCCGTTCTACAGAAATTCAAATATTTCCATGCCGCCGAATCCCACCCAGTCGAAATGTTACACGATACAAATTCTTCGCTCCCGTATCGCTCTCTTTATCGATCGTATTGCATACTAACAATCTATGCTTCGTGGTAGTTCCGCGTCAAAGATAATATATTTTTAAAAAACATATATTATTATACAATAAACTATTTAATGAATGAAGCAGGAAAAAATTTTACCTATACATTTGAAGTAAAATTATTGATATTTCTGATCCGCTACTTTAGATTAGCTGTCATATTATGTGAATAAGCAGTTCATTCTTTATTTCAGTTGTAAAATTATGTATTACTGTGGTTATTATAAATCTTATGTTGCTTTTATTTCCAAATATAATTTCTTCCACCCGGCATATTTTGACAATAACGGTAACTTGATGTATCTACTTGAAAATAAATTTAATTATTTTATAATATTAAATAACTAGTAAATTATCATGTTTACTTACGCTGGATAGGTAAATTATTTTCCTGCTTCATTCATTAAATAGTTCGTTGTATAATAATATATGTTTTAAAATTTCTTCTTGAGATATTATCTTTGACGCGGAACTACCACGAAGCATAGATTGTTAGAATGCAATACGATCGATAAAGAGAGCGGTACGGGGGCGAGGGATTTGTATCGTGTAACATTTCGACCAGGTGGGATTCGACGGCGTGGAAATATTTGAATTTCTTTAGAACGGACAAAATGGTGGGGGGTACATTTCGACCAGCTGGGATTTCGACCGCGTGGAATTTCGATCGAGCGGAAATTCGACCGCGCGGAATTTTGACCGCGTGGAATTCGACCGCGCGGAACGTACTCGTACAAAATGCATGGTAGACTGTTATGGAACGTGGAAGCAAATATTTCATTATATACCTACAGGAAAAATGTTACATAAATTTAAAAGTACAATAAAAAATAGTTGCAACAACTGCAATATTGCATATTATAACTTTGCTCGTATGTAAGAACGAAAATTTTACTTGGAGCGGTGAATTTTAGAAATGGTAAAATTGAAAATTTAGTGGAAGGATTGAAGATTGTGGAATTATTGTAAGAGCTATGTATATTTATTTTATAAGTTAATAATATAATATTTTATAAATAACGAAGAAAGGGTTTGTGAAAAATTCATAGTTTGAAATGCATACATTGTTATCATCATATAATGGTAAATTTATAATGTGTTTTGGTATGAATCGCATTTTCAATTCCATTGGACATTTCTTGTTCAGTGTAGTATTTTCAAATCATTGACTTCAAACCCAAACATTTTTCCTCTGTTCCTTTGTCTGCCATTCAATTTTGTACCTACTCATTGTTTCAAATTACTCGTATTTTGAACTATATAAGTTTACAATTTTGTTCAAACAACTTGTTTATATGCTTGTCATACTTGTCACAATAGTTGCGCCTACTTTCAACACAGACTTTTCCTAAAATAAAAGAAGTCTCTTCCTCGACTCATACTCCACTCAGATTTAAGTGAGTGACTCAATACTGACGTTTATGAATTTCATTTATGAGTAAAGGTTTCACTCATTGAGGTCCTATACTATATACAGTGGCGTAACTAACGGGCCCGCAGGGCCCGCATTGCGGGCGGGCCCCCGGCTCTAGAAAGGCCCCAATTTACAGGATTTATAATTTTGTTACTACTGCGAAATTTTGAATTTAATCTTTTTTTGTAGCATGATACAAATTTATTTAGTCCTTTATTTTTTAAAATGTCAATTTCCTAAAGTAATATTGGCTAAGAGGCCCCTTATCCGCTATGCAAAATCATGCTCTTCATTTTCCATCACATTTCGGCCGGTAGAATTTCGATTTCTTGGCAAATATTTTTCTGCAACTGATCCAGAGTTTTCTATTAAAATAATCCCATAGAAAGAAGTCTGGGGCTGTCAAATCAGGACATCTGGCGGCCAATGTGTATTACCAAAACATGGGATTAAATAACGATAACAGAATGATTTTCGCAAAATTACTACTATTTTGGCTGTATGATACTGATCCACCTTGCTAATATAATAATTTGTCGCGTCCAAGTTCTTTCATTTGGGATACCAAAAATGTATGAATCAATTCCCTCGTAACTTTCACCAGTGGACTGTGCCACCAATTTAATTTTCAAAAAAAAAGGCCAATCACATTTTCATAGTAAATGCCATAACATACAATATGACTGGCGGGATGTAAAGGTGCCTAATTTTGGATTTTCAGGCCTCCAATATTTGTTATTTTGCTTCTTAACATGTCAACTCAGATGATAGTGAGCTTAGTCAAAATTTCCACAAGTTCTTGTGGTATGTAGTTCTTCATGATATACGCTACAATTAAAAACGGGCCCCAAAAACTTTTTGCGGGCGGGCCCCCGAACTCTTAGTTACGCCACTGACTATATAGTATAGGACCTCAATGGTTTCACTCAGAGCTGGGCAATACTTGCAAGAAAAGTACTTTATTAGGCTTGCAAGTACTTTGAGTACTTCAAGTACTGTACTTGAAGTACTTTCTATTTATAGTACTTTGTACTTGACAAAGTAAATCTATTCACATGTACTTGGTACTTAGTACTTGGAAAAATACTTGAAGTACAATGAAAAATACTTGAAGTACTTTAAATGTACTTGAAGTACTTTAAATGTACTTGAAGTACTTTAAATGTACTTGAAGTATTTTAAATGTACTTGAAGTACTTTAAATGTACTTGAAGTATTTTAAATGTACTTGAATTACTTTACGGGGTCTCGTGGCCGCGTGCCTGAGTGCCAGGTCGAGAATCTGGGGAATCGGGTTCGATCCCGACCGACGCCAATTATTTCCAATTTTAAATGGCACAAAATTGACCCCTGTGGTGCACTCTCCACGCCAGCAATGAGTGCCCGAGAGATGACGCCTGGTAAGCGCCCGCACGGTGCAAATATATCATCTTTACCGATATCTGCTTACAAAGCAGATTGGCACACCCAGCAATGGGTAATAAGCCGTGATGATATATTTATTTTCTTTTTATTTTATTTGAATTACTTTAAATGTACTTGAATTACTTTGTTTGTCTGTCATAAATATATTTTCAGCGATAATATGAAAGTAAAGATATATTTGCAAATTTTTTGGCATAAATAAATTAATTCTAATCTGCACATATTGCATATACATAAATGTTTGTATTAACTACAGTGCTAGGACTTTGCGTATCGCCTGGCGATCGCATAACGTAAAAATGACGTCATTCTAACATCTCTGTATAGCGTCTCGCATCGCTTGGCGATCATATGACGTCAATTTTACGTCATGAGATCGCTAGGTGATACGGCAGTCCCAGCGAGGAACTCTTGTTTTAAATAACCAAATAAATATCGTATATTGAAATTTTGTCAACAATCACCTTTTAAGGTCCATATAATCAGAAAAATATCAATTATCTGAAAAAATACTTGCACCCAAATTTACAAGTACTTTTTTAAGTACTTGGTACTTTCAAGTACTTTGGAAACTAAAAATGTACTTGTACTTCAAGTACTTTTAAAAACATCAAGATACTTGGTACTTGTACTTCAAGTACTACTTTCCGGTACTTTGCCCAGCTCTGGTTTCACTCAACCTCGAGTCATTCTTAGGAAAGGATGGAGGAAGAGTCGAGGAAATGTCTATGAATTCCACCTTTAATAGATGTGGTTTCATTTTAAAACCTAGAAAAGAATTGTACGAAATATTCAGGTATGAGGATTTTGCATGAATCCATTTAAATACTGGACTAGGAAATCAGAGGAATACATTACTAGGTCTTGCTTAAAATAGATGGGCGACTACGGTACCTGAACAAAACAGGGGTGCATTTAAAATATTTTTCGTGTATTTTAATCATAACAAAATATTTTGACCTTTAAATTATTTAGTTTAGATATTCTATGAACTAGGATTATTATAAATATTTTCTAACAGACATTCCGACTCGAGGGTGCTTACACCTGAGACAAACGAGCCAGAAGTTTCGGTATTAAATTTTTTAATTACATCCCTGAATCCTATTGCTAAGGTCATTTTAAATGCCTTCTAATATTTCACTGGCATTGAGTACAATTCTAATATTCTCTAACGAAATACATAAGGGTCAGTTTCCTTTCAAATCAAATATAGGGAAAAGTTTTCAAAAGAAACCACATCTATTAAATAATTTAAATGTCAACTTTCATTCGTTAGTCATACTACACATAGTTTGCAAATATGAAATATATGTATCCGTTGGGTAGGCCTGGGCAGACTTTTGTAACTTATGTATGATCGATTTTTTTTTTATTCATCATTTATGTGATTTTTTTCTCTATTGTTATACAACAAAGCGCATTCCACAAGTGTTTTTCAGATAATGATTGGAAACAATGCTGGTATAAGTGCATTACTAATGGAGAATACTTGAAGGCGACTATATTAATTTTGATGAATAAATTGACTTTTTGAAACAAATGAAAATTCTCGTTACTTTTTATGAAAATTCGCACATACATAACATCAATCTCGCAATATTTTTTAGTAGGTTCATATGTACATATCTGTTTATATATACAGGGTGATTCATCGGTCTGTCCTCTCTTTATAACTCTTTTATTTTAAGTCAGATAGAAAAACTCTTCAAATATAATTTATGTGATATATTATTGTCTATCTGGGTACCATATGAATTTGTATACAGGGTGCTCCGTTTAAGCGCAACAATATGTAACTTTATATTTCTTAATGGAACACCCTATATTTATTTATTTATTTTGATAGTAAATTAGATTCCCTTTAAAAAAGTATTATGTAATAAGGGGTCTAAAATTATAAATTAAGAAGTTATTTACGTTCAAAAAAATAGTAGTTCAGAGTGGAAAAAACCATAATATCATACAAAAATTTGATCCTATTTTAATAATACTTATTTTAAACATTTCACTAATTCCAAAGAAGCTATTAAAATTTAGTGACAGACTAAATAATGCAAAATTATAATAAATGCTCCAAAACTTTTCCTTCAACTTCAATAGATTTTTCTATTATAAATATTATATTAACCATCTCATCTTTACTAAAATTTGTATTATTCATTTTCACATCAACATCAACAATGATAATTTAAGAGTATTTGGACAACTTGTTTATTTAAATTCGAAACAATTGATCAAATTATCCATAGCTTACTTTGTTAATAATAACATGATAGAAACATATCATTCAACGAACAAGGATAAATAACTTCTTAATTTATAATTTTAGACCCCTTATTACTTAATGCTTTTTTAAAGGGAATCTAATTTACTATCAAAATAAATAAATAAATATAGGGTGTTCCATTAAAAAATATAAAGTTGCATATTGTTGCGCTTAAATGGAGCACCCTGTATACAAATGGATATGGTACGTAGATAGATACTACTATATCATATAAATTATATTTGAAGAGTTTTTCTATCTGACTTAAAATAAAAGAGTTATAAAGAGAGGACAGACCGATGAATCACCCTGTATATATATATATATATATATATATATATATATATATATATATATATATATATATATATATATATATATACCGTGTGTCTATTTTAAAGGTGTACATAGGAGATTAACATGGGAAATCAGTTATTTGCAATTTCCTGCTCCCCTAATTATTTTAAGCAAAAATGTGTCAAATAAAAGTTTTAGAGTATAAAATTCTACATCTAATACAATAAACAGAATTACCTTTACATGCTTTATAACGACAGAAATTAAATATGAAAATGTCGAAAATTACGTTAAAAATATCGACAGCCATGGAATTGAACAAAAAATAAATAAATGCTTGACGTTTTATCTGTCACAACTTAAGTTAACTTATTTGACGTTTCTGACAATTTGATTTGAACAAATATCGTTAATTATGGCAATAATAGAAATATAAAAGTAATAAATAGTTACGAAAATACAGTTTTATTTAAATAATATGAATATATCAAAAATTCAACATTGCGTAACAAAATTATGTATGATGCTGTTATGTACTCTCATGTCCAATACATCTACCTTAGTACTACAGAAGGGGTCTACACTTATCATTCCTAACACTCTTTCTTAGAGTAACGCATGTTCTGCTCGTCCTATATTCTGATTATATGTCTCACGTGTATTTTTTGAAGACACATTAGCAGTATTTTCAAATTTTGTCACGAATTTAGCTCTTCATTCGTATAAATGTTCATTTTTAAATCATTTCAGACAATAAAACGAGATAAATTGTCAGAAACGTCAAATAAGTTAACTTACGTTGTGACAGATAAAACGTCAAGCATTTATTTATTTTTTGTTCAATTCCATGGCTGTCGATATTTTCAACGTAATTTTGGATATTTTCATATTTAATTTCTGTCGTTACAATGCTTGGAAAGGTAATTCTGGTTATTGATTTAGATGCAGAATTTTATGCTCTAAAACTTTTATTTGACGCATTTTTGCTTAAAATAATTGGGCGAGCTGGAAATTGCAAGAAACTGATTTCCCATGTTAATCTCCTATGTACACCTTTAAAACAGACACACGGTATATATATATATATATATATATATATATATATATATATATATATATATATATATATATATATAAAAAAAGAGTGAATATATATGAAAAAAAAGCCTCCCATACTTCGAATAATCCGGAACACAAATAATCAGGACTCTATAGTGTATACAAATTGTTAGAAACCATATTTAATATTCTACATCAACATTCTATTCAGATTGTATTTCAAATATGCATATAAATTATGATAAATATAAGAAGATATTTCTGTTTACAGTAATATTTAAATACAAACAATAACTGACCTAGAGCAAAATTCATTCAAGAAACATCATTCATTTTTAATTCATAATTATAACGGTAAAATTTACTGTATTAATAAATAATTTATAAGTTCCCTAACTGCTTACTATTTCGAAAAGAATTAGGCTAGAAATCTCACTGTTTAATAAATATAATTTACTTGTATTTTGTACAGTTTCGATACACATTTTTCCAGGTTTTGTAAAGAACCTACAGTTTGCAACGTACTCCGAACAGCAATCATTAAATTTATTTAGTCAAATCCTTGAAACAGTTTTTTTTTTCAAATCTTATTTGTCATGAAATATTTTATGAGATGTAAACATAGTGGCACGTACCACGATCACGATTTTAACTAAAACGCTGGAAATTTCAAATTCAAATTTCAATATTTAATTTTGCACATAAGTTTAAGTAACGATTTTTTTAAAAAATATTTCTTTAAATACTATGTTCTGCTTTAAAATCATACTTTGATGTTATTTATTATAATTATTAAATAATGAAATTTGACATTTCTTAAAACAGCGTTTTAGTTAAAACCGTGATCGTGGTACGACTGGTACGAGCCATAGAATTTTAAATGTAGGAAATTTCTCGATTAAAAAAAATAACGTCGCGTAAACATTCAAACCAAGAACATATACATTTTTTAAATAATAAAAACTAGATCTACTTCTAACACATCTTTAAATTAATTCAGAATTTTATGCTTTAAAATTCTATTAGATGTTAACAATTACTCGATATCTCATTTTGTGATGCCGCGAAATTTCGAGACGAGATTACTCTGTGTCTCGTCTCGTCATGATTTTTCTTTCCTTCTCTCGATCTCGACTCGAGAATCTCGAATTTCTCGAATTTATAATTAGCAAAGAAACGAGTACCACTAATTAAAACTGATTATTTTACTGTCTGGTATTTAAATGGTTAGGTATAAAAAATACGCAATATCTTATTATTATTTACCGTTGCTTGGCGTCTCAATCTGTTTTGTACGCAGATATTGGTAATTATAATTATATATTCATATAGTGCGGGCACTTGAAGCTGGTGTGAAGAGTACGCAATAGGTATCACTTTTTTTGCTATAACCCAAAATAACTTTAAAATGAATAAGTAAATATGAATTTAAATGAAGAGACAATTTAAATATTTATATATACCGATAAATATTTTGTTCTTTTATAGGTACTTATTTTTTAATGGGAAAATTAAAAAAAAAGTACATTCGAGATCTCGACTTTCCACTCTCGTCTCGAGCAAATCTCGAGGGCATTACTCTCGTCTCGTCTCGAAAATTCGAGAAATTCGAGACGAGATCTCGAAAATGCGAGATCTCGCGGCATCACTAATCTCATTCATACAACATTTTATTCTTACAAACCCAACGTCTTGGTATACTCTTGTTCCATCATCTGAGTAAGTAAGATCTATGTAAAAATCTGTAAGATTTTACTTACCCAGATGAAGTACAATAGTGTACCGAAACGCTGGTTTTATAACAATAAAATTTAATGCTCTATGACTGAGGTTTCGAGTAATTGTTGTAATTTAACAGAATTTTACAGCATAAAATTATGAATTCTAATTTAGACCTATAGTTTGTGTTATTTAAAAAATGTACCTACTTATTCTTGGTTTGACTGTTTACGTGACGTTATATTTTTTTAATAATCCCATACTAGATCTACATGACTCCTTTTACGGGACACATAATATTTGAAAGAAAGAAACGCGTATGTCTACCCATTCCGTATGTAAGTGTAACGAATGAGTGACGTCACAAAAAACCGTATTATGTATGAAAAGTATTATAATTTTGGATGTTTTATATTGCAATATTTATAGTGAGTCATTGATCACATTTCTAAAAAAATTCATTGTCTTTTTCTTCTACAGAGTGATCCAGAATGATTGAAGGTCACGTGGCATTAAAAAGTTCTGATTATGATCAAAATTATCTTCCACGAAAAAAAAATTAGTATCAATTTACCGGTATGTCAAATTATGTTTCCTATATTACCGACATTTGGAAAAGTGAACGGCGTTACGTATTTTGAATTTTTTGACCTGCAGTTTGTTTTTATCTTTTAAAATTACACTGATATTTATTCAAATCGTTACTAGGTGATGGTGTTTAGGGATGAACATGATGAAGTTTATTTTGGAAGCATATTTTCGTACTGCGAGGAATGATTGAAATAAGTGGTAATATGTACGCCAATGTAATCTGTCAATCGTATTTCACTATCACAACGATGCGGCAAACAAAAAATCACAACGAGGCGGAACCTTCAATCATTCTGGATCACTCTGTACAATCGTGTGGGGAATAAGTGTTTTCAAATTTAAAACGAGTGCAGGAAATAGCCAATTCCAGCAATAGTGTAAAAAAATAATTAGATCTTTATTTTGCTGTTATGAAAGCAATTGCTATGAGCTCTTAAAAATATCATGCACAGCTGCCCAAATAGTAGATGATGTTAAAAATTGAAAATACATTTCGTAATTTTTCTTATTTTTGGATGATTGCAGAAAAAATATTTTTTCTACTCCCGATTGAAAAACTTATTTTTTCTTCACAATATGCAGAATGGAAATGTAGCCAATTTTAGTTAACTGAACGGATACAATTTCATATCCATTCTAGGATCCACGAATCACAAATCACGTAAGTCGTTGTAACGCAAGCAACTGTAAGATTTATGGCTCGATTCTGATCACATATGTAAGTCTTACGGATCTGTAAATTTGTAAAAACCTGACAAAAATCTATCTATTTTTGTTGATTAATATAAAATTAATTCATTATTTAAAAATTTACAGATCTGAAGGTTTACAGATGTGAACACAATCGACCCATAAGAAGAATGGAAATATTTGCAGTATAAAAGAGATTTGAATAATTTAAATCCACTTAACTGAATTATATTATGAATCACATAGATTACTAAGTACTCAAAAAGAACGTATAAGAAAAAGAGAACCAGAACGGTATGAAATGTTATATTTGATGTTTAACAAGTGAATGTTATCCTTTTTATATTTGGTAATAATTTGAGAATATAGAAGAGGAGTGTGAAAGATTTAATAATATTTAAATTAAGTTTAATCATAAGCTAATAAAAAAAATTGTAAATAGGTAGAATATAAAAACAATGTATTGGGATTTTCAAATATGAAAACGCTACCTAGTGGCGAATATTAGAACTGCAAACAGTGGTACACATTTGACATTTACATGAAACTACAAGTACATGACTACAAAAACTCTTTTATACATACTTAAATTATAAATAAAAAATAGTAATAAATGAGAAAATAATACGAAAACTAAAGAAACACAATTGACAGCAATGCTACGCTAACAAATGTCAACAAAAAGTGTACCATTGTTTAATACGATCAGCGCCATCTTTTGATACTTGAAAATCCCAATATAAAATAAAATTAAATTTTAATAACAAATGCCATTAAGACAAGCCTAGGAAAATGAGTACATAAAATGACATTAAAATTAATAATCAATAAAATTTCATATTTCTACAGTTCGTATTTTCGCTAGTCGCAGAAAAAGTATGCTGTATGGTATGATTAGCGAATGAAAGTTCACGTTTAAATTATTTTATAGATGTGGTTTCTTTTGAAACGCCAGAGAAGAATAGAATTGTACGAAATATGCAGGTATGAAATTTAATTTAAATACTGGACTAGGAAAGCACAGAAATACATTACTATGTCTGGCTGAAAATAAATGGCCGATTAGGGTAACTGAATATTAAAACAGGGATGCATTTAAAATATTTTAAACATTTCTCGTTTATGTTGATTATAACAAAATATTTTGATCTTTAAACTATTTAGTTTGGCAATTCTATGAAATAGGATTATTTTTAATTTCCTAGTAATTCCCATTCGAGAGTTTTTAAATACATCCCTGAATCCTGTTGCTAAGCTCATTTTAAATGCCTCCTGATATTGAGTACAATTCTAATCTTCTGTAACGGAATACATAAGGGTCAGTTTCCTGTCAAATAAAATATATAGACCAGGGGCTAGTGCTACGTGAAAATGTATCATGGTATTCCAAATACTGATCCTTGGTGCTTACTTTAAATACCATGGAGAACGATTTGTTGTCTTCCCCGGAAAAAAGACGATCTACCCAGCTGTGGGTTATGACCCAAAAATGTTCAAAAAAATGACATTTTAGAATCTAGGTATTCTGTATGGGACTTGCATAAAATGAAATTAAGTATATGTAAATGTTAGCCGAAAATCAATGCCAGACATTTTCAAATGTTACGGGGGGCGGCAAAGCCTTTTATTGCTGTGCATTTTATCTAACACAAATTGTTCATGCCATTCCATCCGGGCTTTAGTCAACTTACAATTTTTACCCTACAAGACACAAAAAAATTATGGCCAGACACCCTACTTGTATATACGGGTCACAGCACCCTTGCGATTTCGTCGGCCACTTACAGTAGGGAGTATATGATAACAAACTGTCTGGGACTAGCTTTATTTTATTAATTACCATTAAAGAAAATAAGAAAAATTGATCCCGGACAATTTCATTGGTTATTGGCTACTCCCAGACATTTAAAAAAATCATAATCGCACCCCATTGCGAAAGTCTTCTTTTTTACTTCCTTGTACAAAGTAAAGGAAGTATTGTAATCGCGAAAAATTTCGGTTTTCAGATTTCAACGGAAATATTCATTTTGACCATCCCTGAATCCATTTTGACTAATTTCGTCGTGACGTGTGTACGTACGTACGTACGTACGTATCTTGCATAACTCAAAAACGGTAAGCCGTAGAAAGTTGAAATTTTGTATTTAGGACTGCTATAACATCTAGTTGCGCACCTCCCTTTTTGGTCATTACATAATTACCAGAAATGGTACTTTATTTGAAGCCTATAATAGATTCACTACCACGGGTGATGTCTCGATGTTGTGCGGGTAACGTTACTCCATGTGGGAGACCGTTCTCGTATCCAACGTGCATGTGACATGTGAAAAATTCACGAACTTCAGTGGGATCCTGTAGCTCAGTTGGCAGAGCGCCCGACTAGAAATTGGGAGGCCGTGGGTTCGAATCCCGCTGGGGTCCGTGAATTTTTCACAAATCCGTCTTCGTTTATATATTTAAAATATTTGATGGTAACTTTAAGTTACAGAAATTTCACTGTTGAATTACACCAAAACAGTCTTCTCTCCTATAATAGATTTTAATGAAAAACTATTTTAAAATATAATCCAAAATTTTTCAAATTTGGTATATAAGACTTTTATGTCAATTGGAATAACATAGTAGATTTTGGTTAAAACAGGCTAACTGGAAGTGATATATTACCTGAAGTTGTTAACAGTTTTTCTTGAATAAAATGGTTTCACTTTGATTTTAGAAATAAATGCTTCAAATAAGAGTTTTAGAGAATTAAATTCTACGTCTAGCACATCAAGTATTATTAAATTAGCCCCTTATATAAGCGAGATATGTAAATTTAAAACTTATATACTTTTTAGTTTTTATAATGAAGCTTGCTATGAATTAGGACAAAAAATAACAAAAAAAATAAATAAATGTTAATGTCAAATACGTCCAATTTTATAATTGGGTCTATACTTCATATTGGTCTTGCGTACAAGGAAGTCGTGTGGTGTCCACATCAGATTTTTGTAAAATTCTCTACTTATGGCGAAGTCACAACTTTCGCGGCAAAACTATAATAATAATTAATTTAGGTGTTATTAGTCGAAATTTCTAGAAAAAAAAATATGGTATTTCTAATTTTTAAATTCTTAACGTAACGTTTGAAAATGTCTGGCATTGATTTTCGGCTAACAGTTACATATACTTAATTTCATTTTATGCAAGTCCCATACAGAATACCTAGATTCTAAAATGTCATTTTTTTGAACATTTTTGGGTCATAACCCACAGCTGGGTAGATCGTCTTTTTTTTTTTCGGGGAAGACAGCAAATCGTTCTCCATGGTATTTAAAGTAAGCACCAAGGATCAGTATTTGGAATACCATGATACATTTTTCACGTAGCACTAGCCCCCGGTCTAATAGGGATATGTTTTCAAAAGAAACCACATCTCTTTAATAATCTACACGTCAACTTTCATTCGCTAGTCATACTAAACAACTCGAGTGGAATGTCCATATCGCCTTCGAATGATGAGCACTCCGACTTCATCCTCATGCGATGTGGACATTATATCCACTTCATCCACATGCGGAAAACGTGATTGGAAATATGTATTTTCAATTTACTTTTTTCCAGAAACTCATATTTCACAGCACGCAAATTTTTCAAAATGCATTACCTCTTTATCTTCTGTGCAAATCAGCAAGAATAGCCGTCACACACTTGCACAACCTCGGTAATGTGGAATGGATGTTGCTCTTGCGGGACAATGTTATTGGCAAAGCCATATTTAGGCAATATTAGTCAGGCAAGTCACCTCGGCATGTAGGTCAGACGAACCGTGATCGAGCCTTATTCGGACGCCAGGGTCACTAAGCATCAGAGGTTATGAGGAGTACAACAGGAGAAGAATTAATAAGCTGGAAGATGTGATGTGGGTGATGTCAGAAGGAGTGACGAGGATGTGTGAAATCTCTTAAATTTTATATAAAGATGGCCGGGAAATCTAGTTATTTATTAATGGTGCAGGAAGTTACAGCAAGTGATCTATAATTTATAGTAGATACCATACTAAACAACTAGTTAATAGTTATTGGCTGTGGAAATACGCATTCATTTATTAATCAAGTTGGCGAACTAGTGCGTGCGAAGCATTGCCCGTATATTAAATAACAATGACTAGTACTATTCACTCAAAATTTTAGTCACCCTAACTAACTAATTATCATGGCTACCATTTAAAAATACATTGGTATGACTAAAAAACAACTGAATTTGTTATTTTAGTCATAGCTTAATCACCCCTGACTAAGAGTATACTATTAGTCAATATTTTTTAGCATTTTTTATCGTTCAATATATATATATATATATATATATATATATATATATATATATATATATATATATATATATATATATATATATATATATATATATATATATATACAGGGTGTTAATTAAAAAGCGGGTCATAGGCGTTTAACATGGGATATCAGTTTTTTCATGAGCAAAAGTTCCCAATTAATTTTAGACAAAAATGTTTCAATTAAAAGTTGTAGATAATTACATTGTACGCCTATATCACTAAACAGATTTAATTTTGCACGTTTGGTATCGTGTAAAATTGAATTTGAAATTCTATTATATTGCTTATTTGTGGCGATAGCCATGGAATAGAAACAATGTTATGAAGAAATGCATTTATTTTGAATTGTCAGAAATTCGATTTTCAAATAAAAATTACATGTGATTATATTCTATACCTAAGCCACTGAACATATTTTGTTTTTATAATGTAGATCTAAATCACTGCAGAGATTTTATTTAAATTTTATTTTGTAACCTGAAAAATCGAAATTTTGACAAATCAAACGATATGTATTTCCTTGTAATTTTGTTAAAATTCCATGGCTATCGCTACAAATGAGCAATTTTTCTACAATTTCAAATTCGATTTTACATGTTACCAAACGTGCAAAATTAAACCTGTTTAGTGATTTAGGCGTACAATTTAATTATCTACAACTTTTATTTGAAACTTTATTGCTTAAAATTAATTGGGAACTTTTGCGCAAGGAAAAACTGATTTCCCATGTTAAACGCCTATGGCCCGCTTTTTAATTAACACCCTGTATATATATATATATATATATATATATATATATATATATATATATATATATATATATATATATATATATAGGGTATTTCCTTTAAAACAACCAGCGCTTTTTTGGGCGAACTAATGACTTTAGAAAAAATGTTATATACAAGAAATGATCAAGAATAAGGGGCTAATTTATTAATAATAACAAACCGACAATTCGACCAGTGGTTCTCAAACGGCAGAACAAAATTATATTTTTTAAAATGGTATCCTATTTAATTTTTTAGCCCATTAGATAGAGAATTTTTTCTCATTTCAATGATATAAATATGGTATAGGGTTGTATAACAATTATTTCGAAAAAAATGGTATTAAAAATAATGTTATAATATTACAATAGGCTATGCAATACACAATTATTGATACGTCTGTTGCCTAGTCACGCTAGTAGTAAACCCATTTTTATTACATTATTTCTAATTTTTAATACCATTTTTCTCGAAATAATTGTTATACAACCCTATGCTATATTTATATCATTGATATCAGGAAATAATATTCTATTTAAAGGCCTAACAAATTATAGGGCGCCATTAAAAAAATATAATTTTGTTCTACCGTTTGAGAACCACTAGTTAAATATTCGGTTTGTTACTATTGATACATTATCCCCTTATTCTTGATCATTTTTGGTATAAAACATTTTTCTCTAAAGTTGTTAGTTAACCCAAAAAAGCGCTGGTTGTTTTAAAAGAAACACCTGTATATATACAGTTGTCCGGATTTTGAAGGCCACCATTGGAATCTTGGGGGGGGGGGTTATCTTAGACGTGTTTTTGTTTTGACAAAAATCCTCATAGGTTACTAGAAAATGGCGGAATTTGGTCGATATTTTCATTTTGAAATTACTTCTAAACTATCAGTAAACGAATAAAATGTTTCAAGTAAAAAAGTTAGATATTTTTATTGTCTATGCAGGGGCGTACGAAAATAATTTTTCTATCGGTAAATTTTCGAGATATAATACAAACTTACATTTTTTTTAAATGGAAACCATATTTGATTTTTGCATCAAATAAATGCTTTTTTTTTCTTAATTTCGCAAATTTTAAAATTTATTTTGTAGCTTTATATGAAACAGAAATGTAAAGTGTTTGGTATCAAAAAATTCGTCATTTATGTATTTATAATACCTATGCATAAATTAATACAGAAACTTTTGGCGGCTAAAAAGCTGTTTTTCTATGTTACAACCCTATTAAGTGGCCACCATTGCGATCTCGAGAACTATAAGAGATACGAAGTTGCGGTTAAATTAGCAAACAATTTCTATTTTACATGGGTATTTCAATGATAAACTGAAAAAAAATTCAGTCAGTAGTTCTCAAAGTATGGTACCAACTTTTTTATTTTAAATGGAAACATATTTTTTATTTGCTCATTCAATAGATATGGTTGAAATAACGTCCAAAAATTTTTAGATAAATTTGACGAGGATTAATCGGTATTTGGACAGGAGCGAAAAAAAAATTATATTCGAATGTCGCTAACGTTCCAGTTTATTTAAAACCATCCTCAGAGAATTCTATAAAAACATTGTTTTACACTATCACTTACAAGTATCAAACAAAAACAATAACAAGTTATGATCGGTATGTACTATTTTAACGTTCTTATTTACCATAATCTCGCTATGTAACTTTTAGCACGATCACTTACATACTTCTCTTACTTAGGGTTGCGAGAGATAAAAATAGAATTGTTCGGTGGTGAGTATGTTTATATGTTTCACACGACCGTATACTTGAATACAGTTAGTTAATGCAGGATATCAATCCATAGTTCCTGCAACAGATCTATAATTTATAGTGAATTCCAAATTGCCAGTTAATAGTTATTGGCTGAGAGAGTAAGATCTCTCATTTATTAAACAGTTTGATTAACTACTCAGCTACATTTACTGGTAACCGTGAATTAACTACTTCAAAAGAAATTGAATTACGTATTATTTAATGTATCTAATCGATTACATATTCCTCTAATATGAATACAGAACAAGTATATTACTTTTTCATGCTAAGTTAAGTTTATAGTATTTTTCAAATCATACTTCCATATTGCCTAAAACAATCTTAGTCCATTTTTTAAATTTGAGATAAACAAAGAAAAAACTTTTAGGTTCCTAACTGTTTAGATTTCTACTACTTAATTTAACTCAAAATCATGTTTAAATATTAGAAAATTATTTACTAAATGTTTAATAACAGAAAAATAAACATTCAAATTTTAAAATGTAATATAACTTTTGACTGCGAGAAACAATTTTACCAAACTGTTTGGCATCCTGGAAAGTAGATATAAAAGTATGTAACTCTTATTTATTTCATACTGTCCACTGTGTACTACTTTACGTTGCAAATTTGAGTTCGAGAAATGGCCCATTACAGTACTGTGGCCGGGAAGTGTTACCTAGCAACATTTCACGAAATGTTTATTTTCAACAAAAAGAAATCAGAAACGTCAAACTTAATTTCTGACAATTTGAAACTTATAAACGATTAATATGGAACAATAAGGATTTTCGCCAATTCTCAAATTTCACTTGCTCCATCGATAGTTACTGTGGTGATGGAAACTTCTTGATGTTGATAGATATTCATTCAAACAATAAATCAACTGATTCAATTTGTTCTTTAAAAAAAACCTGTTTTCACAAGACCTGTGACAAAAACGAATGGAAAAATTAAATGTAGTTGAACAAGACATTAAAAAGCAATGTGCGTAATATAAAACACAAAAAGACGACAGGTAATGTTCTGTTAAATTTTGTGGTTATATGAAGCCCACCATAAAAACCAGAATAGAAAATATGATGTTGAAATAAAAGAAATCATACAAACAATATAATATATATTTTCATGCTTTAATAATGACAGACAATGAAAAATTATTTTATTATATGTTTCTGTACAAATTGTAATAATATTCCCGTATTTATTCACGTGTTACTTCTTGTAATGAAAAATGGAATTACGAGGATGGGATGATTAATACCCGGCCTAAGATGGATAGAAACAAAACATGGAACTAAAAATGATTTTATTTTTCGACATAGTCTCCTTGTAACTCAATGCATTTGATCCAACGATATTCAAGGGCCTTTATCCCGTTCCTATAGGAAGATTCTTCCAGCTGTTCAAAATAGCCATTTGTGCTCTCTATTACTTCCTGATCCGACGCATATTTTTTGCCAGCATGGAATTTCTTTAAGTTTGGAAACAAACTAAAGTCGGAAGGAGCCAAATCTGAAGAATAGGGTGCATAAGGCAATAATTCGAAACCCAATTCATGAATTTTAGACATTGCAACAACAGATTTGTGGCAGGGCGCATTGTCCTGGTGAAACAGCACTTTTTTTTCGCCAAACAAGGTCTCTGCTCACGAATTTTTTCCTTTAGTTGGTCAAGTAGATTTGCATAGTACTGTCCATTAATCGTTTTACCTTTTTCAAGGTAGTCTACTAAAAGGATACCCTTCGCATCCCAAAATACGGTTGCCATAACTTTACCGGCTGAGAGAACTGTTTTCGCCTTTTTTGGAACGGGTTCTCCTCTTGCAGTCCATTGTTTTGACTGTTGTTTCGTTTCCGGTGTATTATGATGAATCCATGTTTCATCCACTGTTACAAATATGCGCAGAAATTCTGTTGGATTCCGTTTATACAGCGCCAAACTATCCTCTGCAATGGTCATTCGGGTGAGTTTTTGCTCAAGTGACAACAAAAACGCGGCACCCATCGCGCAGAAAGCTTTCTCATCTGTAAAACTTCACATATGTGATGTGTTCGCTCTTTAGATTTGCCCACAATGTCAGCTATCTCGACCAACTTTAATCGACGGTCGCTTAAAACCACTTTTTGAACTTTAAGGACCATTTCTTCAGTTGTGGCCGTTTTTGGCCTGCCTGGACGCTCAGCATCAATAGTACTCGTACGACCACGTTTAAAGTCTGCAACCCACCTTTTAACAGTGGTGAATGATGGAGCAAATTGGTTTAGAGTAGAATCCAGCTCGGCTTTAATTTCTGTGGGACTTAAACCCTTAATAAAAAATATTTTATTACAGCTCGTACTTCGATTTTCTCCATTTTTTGAAAAACTCAACAGTTGTTTTCTTTGGCGCTCTCTGAAATAGAAACTACTTGGCCGAAGATAATGAAATTTCACTGAGAAAGTATTGATAAGTGACAGTAAAACAAAAAATAAAATTTTTTAAAACGCCTACTGGGTCTATTGTAGGTCACCTATTAATCATCCCATCCTCGTATGTGTTTACAGCACAAATTTAAATATATTCCCTTAATCTAATATAACATACGTGTATAATGATGATATTCCAAGTGTAATTCTTCGAATACGGTTATGTTTTTTCATTATTTTCCTTATTCTAAATTCATATTACACATTTATCTTGTAATCTAGGTTAATATCAACACTTGAGTAATAATTCATAAAAGTATATTTTTATTATAGCATTCTGATTATAGTTTAATCATGCTTAGAATCATATTTACTCAGTTATCATTATAACAGTTTAAATACTGCCAAGGATAAGGACAAATAGATTTTTACATAAGTAGGTGTTTGTTTATATTCAGAGTATTTCAAATCTTCAAAAGTGTTGCCTGTGGTTTTGGGATTCGATTCATAGGACTAAAGCAAATAAAAAATTAGGAATGGAATATTTTCTGATTGTCCTTCGTTATCAAGTTATTGTTAAAAAATATATATTATTAATTATATGTTATTAAAAACGAATAAAATTAATAAACAAAGTATTTTATACATCTGTCGTCACGAAATTTGTTCAAATATGTTACTTAGTTGCCTCCTACTGGAAGGCAAAAATTGGCATGATTTATTAATGTATTGATCGATTATTTAATGTAATTGATGATAGATAATAATATATTGCACATGTCAGATTTATTCTTTGTATTTAAGAACTTGTTATTTCTGGCAATACTATCTAATTACTTAATAAGAAATAAAATTTAATTATTTATTTGTGTTAGCTTAGTTTAAAATGTTATGTGAACAAGAATTGTCGTACCACAAATGTTGGACTGTGAATTCGTCATCATTTCGGTAAATCAGTGATTCCCAAACTTATTGGGCTCACAGTGAGCATTGATAAAAAATAACGATCTCTTGAGAAATCTACTCCAAGCTAAATAAATAATACCTATACAGGATGTCCAGGATAACTGGTCCACCATGGGGATCTCGAGAACTAGAGATACGAAGATGATTAAATTACACAAAAATGGGGTCCGGTACTCATTTTCAATATTTTTTTTTTCTGAAAGATTTTATAAAATAATGTATTTTAGTGTTTGTTACACTTTCCAAATGTGTATAGTTTTTGGAATATATTTTTTTTAAATTTAATTAATTTTGAGTGACGTCATATCTGTAATTTTACTTCGCCTACTGACTAAAGTTGTTTATATCTGTCAATGTCATTAATTCTGCCAAAAACTGATGTCAAGGAGGGTTAACTAGTGACAGTTGTCAACTAAATCGTTCTTTTTAAAAGGGGATAAATGCTTGTACTACCCAGTTTCTTCGTCCCCGCCCCCGCGAAGCACCACCTTTACGCGCTTTCTTTTTAGGGGGAAAAGGAACTGATCTTACCTCGTACTGAACTGAACTTTACTACTTCTAAAAAGAACAGTATCTTTTTTAAAAAGAAGAAGTAGAAGATAAAAACATATATAGCATTATATTTATAATAATATGCTATTGGTTATAGTTGTATATGTGATCTTGTACTACCCATTTTCTTGGTCCACGCCCCCGCGAAGCACCACCTTTGAAACAGGATCATATATATCCTGAACGGATCCCGAATGTCAATGTCACGTCAATATGACTGATTAATATATGTATTTTCTCTTTTTTGTAAGTATTTGATATTAAAATGGCATGAATAGAAGATATTAATTAGTTTGAAACGTTATATCATGTTTCATTACCATAAGAAATACATCCATACATACTCAAAGGTAAAAGAATTTATATAATATGTCAAAATCAAATCAACAGACTATAACTTCTTATTTTAAAAAAATACTTATACTGTTCTTTTTAGGAGTAAGTAGTTCAGTTCAGTTCAGTACGAGGTAAGATCAGTTCATTTTCCCCCTAAAAAGAAAGCACCTTTGTGCCCCTTGTTAAAAGAAAAATCTGCTGTTATAAAGATTTTAAATAAATATGTTTTATTTTAATAAAAATGATATATGTTTTATACATTTTCATGTAAAATAGGACTACTTATAAATATATGGATTTTATTTTCACAAGTTATGAATAATATAAAATTATATGCTAATCATTTTTATTAAAATTATGAAAGAAAAGTTTTACATTTTAAAAATATTATGGTACAAAATCATATTTTCATAATACAACAAAATTTATACAACTTTTTTTTTTAGTACCGGATCCCATTGCAGTATTAGGAGACCATTCTAATGGTGTTTTATTATTTGAGAACAAATACACAGGTCATTAGATATAGGGGAAAATGTAAATTTTTCTGTCCTTTATATCTGCGAATAACTATATTCCAAGAGTGAAATAATACTGGATTTTGGTTTTAAATTTTTAAGACACTTTTCCATGTTCTTTCGAATGGCGATGCTCATTTTTTTTTATCATTGTTGGATTTCTAATTATGATGCCCAGGTTTTTTTTATATGGCCGCCATATTGGAAAGTTACACCATTGAAAAGATTTTTTTTAGCATTCCATAGATGTTTAATTTGTCTCTGTTCATTAATTTTAAACTCATTTGATATTTGTAATAGGCGTGCATTAAAAGCGGAAGATAAACCAGAAATATAAATTTATGAGTTTGTTTTATCAAAATTGTTATTATTCTGTTCATAAATTTCTGTATAATCCATGCTAATATGTACCTTTATATGAAATGTTGACTTATCATATATCATGAATGATCTTTGGACAAATAAAATTATTATTATAATTATTAAATCCTTAAATGTCTTTATCTGAAAACGACACATTTAAAATTGTGCCCCTATCAAAGTCAGCAAGCAATATGATCCCAACTCCATAGAGATCATGTTGCTAGATAAAATTTGCAGCTAATTCTTGACCAATTTATCTCTTTGAGTTGTTGACAAATTTTTATCTGTTTCCATTATTTATTTGTTTCTCCTATTAAACTTTTAACCCACAAAACAAATTCCTTATGTAACCTATTCACCTCCGTATACACTTCACATTGGCAACATTCTTGTAAAGTGTAAACCGTTAACACATCACCGTTTGTGTGTACATCGAGCCACGCCTGGTCACACCTAAGAAGACCGTACACGGTCAATAATATTGCCAGTCTAAAAAATACCACCAATTATAGTAATCGTTAAGTGGAAACAGGGAATGACTCTAACAAATGAAGAATTTCCAATATTTTAATACTTAAGCTGTATGTATTGACAGTACAATTATCAGTGTTCATGTCCAAAGAAAAAAATCTGAAACACTCAAATTTTTAAATCACCAATAACCTTCCTGTTGCCTCTGGGTCAAACTGACCCATTGTCATGTTAATATTAGGTAGTTTTTTGGAACTATTGAAAAATTTGGGCTTCATATTACAAGCAATCCTCAAAAGTGGTCAACGTATATATCTCTTAAATTTTATATCATTCATTACATTTATTTTATAAATGAAGTTATGAGTAACATATGTGGTAAATGGTTGTTGCTCTCATAAATCAACACATAGTAATTTAGTCCAAGATCCCAGGGCCCCCAGACGTAACTTATTTTCTCAAAGATGAAATGTGTGGAATAGGGTGGTAGTATTCCTATGTACATTGAACGCACGCATACCTGCTAAGTTGGGTAGACGGCCAATTTATAGGTACCAGGTGCGAAAGGTAAGCAAAAATTGGACTTACTTCACTTAAATTCTGAAAGCTGATTTTTATGTATGGCTTATAGAATATTAGTACAAAATAATATTCAACACTCCCAGACACTTCCGCTCGGCCTTAACTTCCGACAGACGCTTTAAAGCTCACACAAAAATACATGAACTTTACTTATTTTCTGATGCTTGATTTTTATATATGTTACTTAGGGGACTATTTCAAACCTATATGTACACAGCCAGACAAATGCTAAGGGCCAAACATCCCCCCAGACACAAAAAAACATTCTGCTGTGAGTATGAGCGCGGGGGACTATACACGCGTTTCAGAGCGAGCGAGATAGCCATGTAAACTGATTTCCTCCTCTTAAACTTACAGTCTGCTCTACTCTACTGTGTGTTTGCACTGTAGCATCCTAAGTGGAAATTTAGTCCACAATTTTTAATTTTTGACTTATTGTTCAATAAATTTTATCGAAAAGTCAACATTTTTTTGTGTCACTTGGGATACAGTATTATATTGAGTTTGTAAGAGCATAGATGTTAATTTAGGAAATAAATATTGTTTAAAAGTAATTTTTTTCATTAAATAAAAATTTATTGGAAATTTATTTATTACAAAATCAAAAAAAATATTTACTGAGAAGTTATTTATTACAAAACAGATGGTAATTAAGTATAAACTTTCTATTGACATGTTAATTATTTATTAATAAATAACTTCTTATTTTGAATAATTAAAATTTTTATTTCTTTATCAAATGCTTTTAGTATTTTATTTTCTAAATTATGTGGTGCAAAATTTCCTATTATTTCTTCTGAATTTACGTCTTTTTCTTCAAATAACTCCATATAATATCTATGAAGATATGTTAGAAAGAAACAACGTCCTTTTTCGATGGCATTTTCTTGAATAAAAGCACACATTTCGTCAAAAGCAGCTTGATGATACTCATAGCAGAATGTTTTTTGTGTCTGGGGGGGATGTTTGGCCCTTAGCATTTGTCTGGCTGTGTACATATAGGTTTGAAATAGTCCCCTAAAATAAAAATCAAGCATCAGAAAATAAGTAAAGTTAATGTATTTTTGTGTGAGCTTTAAAGCGTCTATCGGAAGTTAAGACCGAGCGGAAGTGTCTGGGAGTGTTGAATATTATTTTGTGCTAATATTCTATAAGCCATACATAAAAATCAGCTTTCAGAATTTAAGAGAAGTAAGTCCAATTTTTGCCTACCTTTCGCACCTGGTACCTGTAAATTGGCCGTCTACCCAACTTAGCAAGTATGCGTGCGTTCAATGTACATAGGAATACTACCCTATTCCACACATTTCATCTTTGAGAAAATAAGTTACGTCTGGGGGCCCTGGGATCTTACTCTAATTGTGATTAGAACCATTATCGTTGTTCGGCACTTCATCTTATTTTGTGTACTGCCGTTTGGTATATGTAGGGAGTTCAATTTGCTTTCATTTACATTACTGTGAACTTCGGTGCAATAAAAATGACTCCGTGTGATTGGGGCGAAGCTGAACTGGAAGAGCTCTTTTATATGGAAGTGATAGTAGTTGAAACAGAGAGTTTTAGTGATGTGGAAGATCCTTATGAAGACAATAATGTGTCGTTGTCGTTAGTCAGTGAACCTGATGAATTAGAAGCAAAAGATGATCAAACACAGCTGACTAATAGTGCAGCTCAGAACAACGATAACTAGCTTGCTAGCACTTTTACTTGCAAAAGAGGGACTAAGAGGTGATATAAATGCTTGTTTTGTATACCTATACGTTCATACAATACACTCTAATAAACTGCACAAAAAGCATTTATTTTTTGAGAAAAATGGTCTGTGAACTAACAGAGGCATTAAGTCAAGTTAGAAGTTTTAAGAATATACAACTAAGCATAAGAAATAATCTTGACGTAGTTGCTAGCTCAAGTAGGTACTTCCTTCAATGAGAAAGATGTAAACATTGTGGTTCTAAAGTGGTTCGAAAATCAAGCAAGAAGTGAAAAATTTTCACTAATTTGTAAGTAATTGCATTGAATAATATAAATAAATATATCATCACAGCATATTACCCATTGCTGGGTGTGCCAATCTGCTTTGTGCACAGATTTCGGTAATGATGATGAATAATATAACTTTTGTTATATGATTATACTTAATTTTTTTTTATTTTCTAATAAATGAAACTATTATTTATTACACTTCTTGTGTACATCTAAGCGTATTAGATACTGTCTTACCAAAATAAATTAATTTATAATAATAACAATTGCATATGCAACTAACAATGACATCAAAAAAATTATAATTTTACGCTGGGTCAAACTGACCCATTTACCAAATGTGTGACATCTACTTCGGGATAATAGGAAGGTTAATAAAGCCTTGACTATACTTTTTCTGGCAAAAATTGTAATTAGTGAAACTCAATTTTAGCCGAAAAATATTTATAGTGTAAAACAGGATCAAACGCTTTCAAATTTCATACTAGAAACTTTTTCTATTTTTTTTTTTATCAACCTAGCTCTAACATTATTTTCCATCCTAGTTTTATACTACGGCGCTTGAGGCCCAACCGTTTTTACATGCATTAAATAAATACATAATTTAAATTTGTGAAACCAAACTACGTCAGTTTTAAATATTTTTATTACGAAGATCATTTGAAATGTTCGCAGAATTAAAATCAAAATGTTTTATTAATGCCGTTGCACCAACAAGGCTTAAATTTTGTGTGACCAGCACATTACCTTCCGTCAGTTCTATGTATTTTATATAAATATCATACATAAAGTTCTTTGCAAAAGATTATATTTCTTGTACATTACCTTAAGGCAGTTGTATGTATTTTATACAAATTCCATACAGAAAGTTTCTAACAAAAGATCCTATATTTCCAGTAAAATTATAATATAAACATACTGTCAACTGCACTTGACACTGACACCTTTCAATCAGAATTTTCTTAATGTAGCAGCTGTTTCCAGAGTTATAGCAAAGCTGACTAATGATATTTAATTTCTTTATAATTTTTTAACTCTATGCCCATTTAATATGAAGTATAAGATAAGGTACTTCCGGTTGACCAATTATAACCAAAATCTAATCAGCTCTTCACATGGATGTAACGAAGAGGAATACGAAAGAATTATAATTTTTTGAATTGTAGTATTAGAGTTATCGCATTAGAAAATTTTGTCACACACAGACACACACACACACACACACACACACACACACACACACACACACACATACATACACACACACATACAGACATCATCGTAAAAATAGTAAAATCGTATTCTAGGGACCCTAAAACGTGCTTATTCATCAAAAACTCACCACCGAATTTTTTGACCAAAGACAATACCTTCCTTACCTAAAGGTGACGGAAGGTAAAAACTGCAAATCGAAATTTTGTCAGCAATATATTATAATTCATTTGACATTTCATTTCGATGGAATATTGTCAATTGTTTTAGCCAAGTTTAATATTTAAGGTACGTTGGTGTAACCGGCCATAATATCAACATTATTTTTTCTGAAATATCTATTCTAGATATTATAATTATTAACGTCAAACAGAAAATGTCAAATAAAAGAGTAGCAGTCAGAGTCTTCTGATGCACCAGCCTATGTATATACAAATATTTTCTAGTTATAATAATTTTTAAAATTTTGAATACGGTACCTTCCAAATAGCTAACGAATCAGTTTTCAATATATCAGCTAATTAGATAAATAACAACTTTTATCTCAAGAATTATAGGAGATATGAAATCGATTAATTAATTTTCGTGGTGTATCGTAATTTGAAAAAAATGCGTAAGTCGCAAGATATAGACGAAAACATAAATTTTGCAGTTTCTTTTTTTATTTTTGCGAATAACTTCCAAGTATGAAATAATACTGAATTTTAGTTTGCACCTCATTAGTTCACTTTCTTAACTTCTTTCGAATGGCGATTCTAAAATTAGCTTTGTTCTGTTTCAAACAGCAAAAATGCAACAATTATTAAATTTATAGGTAAAAACAATGATTGTGGCAATTGTAATTCAAGAAAATACATCACTGACGGAACTGACTGTGAGCATTATTAATGCACGTTGTGTTGTGTGCACATTATTATGATTACCTTCATCTACATACATCTAGCCATGGCCTTTGAATGAGTTTTATTGGCACTTTCTGCTGGCGCCTACACATGAAACTTTGACTCGGACGTAGCTGAATCGAAGGATAATAGCCGGAAGCAATGTGAACATTTATTAAAATTTACTGAATTCTCCCTGAATTATAAAATTCATTCAGTCCATTGTCCAGTCGGGATTTTATTATGTTTACTTGGAATGGTTTCAATGGCACATTTATACGGTTCTTAAGCTAACTGATTAAATATTTGCAGGCAATACCGTTGCCATCACTTACCGTGGTACCGTTTAAACCGTTTGCTATCAATTTAGAAATATTTCTATTATGCGTGTTAATAATTACCATCAGTGGCGAATTTAAACTGGCGGCAATAGAAAATGAGGCCCCTTTGCCCAGTGAGATTAAAAAAAAATTGTATACTATTTAATTGTACTCGTATGAACAACGTTTTAAAAGTGTTTGTTAGTTAAAACAACTATTTCAAAAAAGATTAAATTTTAAAACAAATGATACAGGGTGGGGCCTAGAAACTTCCTGATTTTGAAGGTTAATAAAATAAAAAATATTGCTAATAGACAAAATTTATTTTTGGATAATGGAAGAACATAATTGGAAGTTTTAAATCATGCAGTTAAAAAACATCTTAAAGGTGGTGGCCACCGTTCTCCATGCACTGGTGCAACGTATTTCTGAAGCTCCTCTCTACAGTTTCTAACATTCGGGCTATTTCCTGCTAAATAATATTCTTCAGCTGTGTTTGTAAACCTCTGCCCTGAGATATCCCCATAAAAAAATCCCATGGCGTAAAATTAAAATCGAGAGCGCGCACCTCGGGGGCTGTCCTTAAATTACGTAACGCAAAATTAGGAAATTTTTGATACCCCCTCCCCCCTTTGTAACGCACCCGTAACGCAAACATGAACCCCCCCCCATATATTACGTAACGCAGTACTTGACCCCCCCCTAATTTTTTTACTGGATATAAAAGTATATGGCCTCCTTAATATTCAGTTAAAATTTGAATCAGAAACTATTTAAATTAATGTACGAGGGTTGTCTCAAAAGTAAGTTACACTATTTTTTTATATCCGCGCGGTAGGCAGGATACGTCTGGGATTCGCATGGAACTTTCGTCCGAGTGTGGTGGCAGCACTGTAAAATTCCTAAGCGGCCGCCATGACCCATTTGTCAGTTGCGATCAAGCCACTATGGAGCTACCACTTACTTCTACCGCCGATTGCGAAGTACGCAGTGTGATTCGTTTTTTAACGGCAAAAAATAAAAATGCAACTGAAATTCACCGTGAATTGTGCAGTGTGTACGGTGAGAACGTTATGTCGAGGCCAATGGTTTCTCGTTGGCGCCAATCATTTATTGAAGGCAGGACAACAATACACGACGAACAACGAAGCGGCCGCCCATCCACTTCACGGGCCCCGAACATTGTTGAAGATGTCCGAAGAGTCGTCGACACGGATCGTCGCCTTACGCTCGACGAAATTCATTCACAACTCCCGCCTAATGTTGAAATTAGCCGTGCATCGCTTCACAGAATCATTTCTGATGATCTGCATCTGTCCAAAGTGTGTGCAAGGTGGGTTCCACGGCTCCTTTCAGACCACCACAAAGAGCAGAGAGTTAACGCTGCTCGTCAATTTCTGCAGTTTTTTGAGGATGAAGGAGATGGCCTATTCGACCGAATTGTGACCGGGGATGAAACTTGGATCCATCACTGGACGCCTGAAACCAAAAGACAAAGCATGGTGTGGAAAGGGAAGGACGAGCAAACTCCAAAAAAGGCGAAAGTTGTGGAATCAGCTGGGAAGGTTATGGCGACGGTCTTCTGGGATTCGAAGGGGATATTGCTGATCGACTACCTACCACGTGGGACTACGATAACAGCTGAACGCTATTGTGAGGTGTTAAAAAAACTCAGGAGGGCGATCCAGAACAAAAGGAGGGGAAAGTTGACGAAAAAAGTGTTTTTGTTGCACGACAACGCTCGTCCACACTCTGCTCGTCAAACTCAAGACCTGCTTGAAGAGTTTCGATGGGATGTTTTCGGACACCCACCATACTCCCCTGATCTCGCTCCAAGCGACTTTCATCTGTTTCCACAGCTGAAAGAACACCTTGGGGGAAGACGCTTCGCAAACGAAGAAAATCTCAAAGAAGAAGTTCAGACATGACTAACCAGTTTGGCGGCAGAATGGTATGACGCTGGATTAAAAAAACTTTTACCACGATACCAAAAATGTATTGAAATTCAAGGAGATTACGTAGAAAAATAACTAATATATTTAGTTTTCACAAATATAACCTTTTAAACAAATTCTGGGCGTTATTTTTTTTTTTAAAAAATAGTGTAACTTACTTTTGAGACAACCCTCGTATATAAAGATGAAAAATAACAGAACAGAACAGAAACTATTTAAATTAATGTACATAAAAATGAAAAATAATGTACTACTCTTGCCCTACTGCTTGTCACCCCAATTTCTTTACTGGATATAAAAGTATATGGCCTCCTTAATATTCAGTTAAAATTTTAAACAGAAACTATTTAAATTAATGTACATAAAGATGAAAAATAACAGAACAGAACAGAAACTATTTAAATTAATGTACATAAAGATAAAAAATAATGTACTACCTTGCCCTACGGCTTGTCACCCCAATTTTTTTACTGTATATAAAAGTATATGGCCTTCTTAATATTCAGTTAAAATTTGAAACAGAAACTAATTAAATTAATATGAATAAAGATGAAAAAATAACAGCACAGAAATTAAAAGCATATGCATTTCCATATGCTTTTAACAAACTATTGAAAAGTTTTTCCTTATCAACACTACTTGAATTCATGTTTTAATATGAATTGCATTGCACGAATGAAAGACCACTGGCCCGAATTTGAACTGTGCCCGACATCTGTTGACTGTTATTGAAAACAAACGACTGCCTGCATATACGAATTAGCACCGCGAAATTTGAATGTTTCAAAACTATTAAATTTATCGTTACGTAACGCACACATTAACCCTCCCCCACCCCCTCGTAACGCTGCGTAACGCTACTCTTGACCCCCCCCCCCCCACTTGAAGCGTTACGTAATTTAAGGACAGCCCCTCGAATCGAGATGAGACGCTAATGGAACAAACATCGTCCAACAACCCTATTAGCTGAAGAAATTTATTCGGCAGGACATGTTGAAACGTGTAGAGAAAAGCTTCAGAAATCGGTTGCATCGGTACGTAGAGATCGGTGTCCATCTTCAAGATATTTTGTTAAAAAATGCGAGATTAAAAACTTGAAATTATGTTCTTTCGTTATCCAAAAATTAGTTTTGTCTATCATTAATAATAATTATACTATCATTCTGCGGCAAGAGATGTCGCTACTACCACAAGGAATTTTTTAGCGTCCATATGATGGTATATACAAATTAACGAAATATTATTTATTAAAATTTTAAAAATATCAGTATTTATTTATTTCGAGGCCCATGGCATCCGCCAGGTGCGACATCCTTTAAATCCGCCACTGATTACCATTGCCGACCAAGATAGCGTAGGGGCAAAGATGTCGCTTCGCAATCAGGTCTTTGGTTCGAATCTCGCTCGGGCAAGGATGTTAGCGTCTGCCGATAAGTATAATAAAATTTATCGTCGACCTGTTGATGGCAATATTTTGAATCTGTCATATTGACAAGTAAAAGAAGTTAAAAAATTTTAATAAAGCTTTGTGGTAAAACTTGTATTTCTAAAATATTATAATTCAGTTGTAGAATTTTTTTGTGTATAGTACCTTATACGCGAAATGTGTTTAGTACTCTCAAGTGATTTTTTGAATGGGCTAGTTTTCATTCTCATGCAATAACCACAGATTAAATATGACTGACATTTCTCGCACATGGCATACAAATAAATATTTAAAGAATAACTTTAAAACGCAAAGCTAAAAAAATCTCCTATCCACTATATAAAAATTTAAACATCAAACAGTTGTAAAAAAAATAAGCATCACCATACGAAAAAGCATCTTGAAGTAGCGCGGTTCCAAAAAATCTTTACTTCAACTGTCAAATGTCAACTTTAATATTAAAAATTAGAGATATAAAAACTAATAAAATTGCAAATAGTACTTATTTCAAATATTATAGCTTTCATTTACAAAAATATAAAACCTATCCTTGTCTATTAATAAAATAAAACAAATTTAAAAAAAATGAAATAGCGCTACTTCGGAAGCAGCGCTACTTCAAGAGGTTAGAATACAGGCCCATATTATATCATACTTGGAACCTGGAAGTATAGAAGTTATGCAAAATAAAAAAAAAACTGCAAAATTTAAATTTTCGCCAACATCTAGTGAGGTTCGTATTTTTGTAATGTAATAGGACAACTTTCGTTGTCTAATTGGGGTCATACCAAAAAGAAAAAATCTGATGTGGACACCACACGACTTCCTTGTACACAAGACCAATATGAAGTATAGACCCAAGTATAAAATTGCACGTATTTGACGTAATTTGACATTAGCATCTACTTTTTATTTTTTTGTTATTTTTTGTCCTAATCCATAGCAAGCTTCATTGCAAATACCAAAAATTATATAAGTTTTAAATATACATATCTCGCTTATACAAAGGGCTAATTTAATAATACTTGATGTGCTAGACACAGAATTTAATTCTCTAATATTTTTATTTGAAGCATGTATTTCTAAAATCAAAATGAAACCATTTTATTGAAGAAAAACTGTTAACAACTTTAGGTAATATGTCACTTCCGGTTAGCCTGTCTTAACCAAAATCCACTATGTTATTCCAATTGACATAAAAGTCTTATATACCAAATTTGAAAAGTGTTAGATTATATTTTAAGATAGTTTTTCATTAAAATCTATTATAGGCTTCAAATAAAGTACCATTTCTAGAAATTATGTAATGACCAAAAAGGGAGGTGCACAACTAGATGTTATAGCAGTCCTAAATACAAAATTTCAACTTTCTACGGCTTACCGTTTTTGAGTTATGCGAGATACATACGCACGTACGCACGTACGTACGTACGTACGTACGTACGTTCGTACGTACGTACAGACGTCACGACGAAATTAGTCAAAATGGATTCAGGGATGGTCAAAATGGATATTTCCGTTGAAATCTCAAAACCGAAATTTTTCGCGATTACAATACTTCCTTTACTTCGTACAAGGAAGTAAAAATGTTGATTTTTCTTTCATAAATGAAAAATTTACCTAATATTATGCATATATACATCAAAAATATTTAATATTATTATACTTTTCATTCATGATTTTCTTTATAAAGATTCTGAGTTTGGTTTTGTGACGTCACAGTTTTGTACACAAATATACGATAGTGAGGCACACCCGTACTTGTGCTTTTACTGTACATGAACAGATCTGTCACTTTTTTCTAACATAACCTTATATAACCAATATTTTGAAAGTAACGTCAACATCCTTGCAACAAGTTATTTTTTCAAAAAGTAAGTACAAATAACGAATTATGCTAAATAAAAATAAATACAATTTATGTTTGATGTAGATATTACAATGGTTGTACAATATTTCTCTGTGTCGTCCTACGAGAATAACTCGTTGAGAAGTAAAAATAAAATTTTTGTTTGTATTCTTATAGCTCAAGATGTAAGGGAAAGATGGTAGGTATAAGGCAATAAATACTCCAGAAGTTTTGAAGATTACATTTGGTTACAAGCGTGGTTTCAAAACACAATGACATAAACGTCAAAAGTAGTTAGTAGTTCCATTTTTGCTCGGTAGATGTCACTACGGCCGCAAACTGTTACGTCATTCGAAATTTTATGTAAACTTTAAAAATTTATTACTGTAAAACTAGAAACTTATGTGTCATAAAATATATATTTTCGTAAGTAGTTTTAAATGTACTTTCAGAAAAAAAAAAAAATTGGAAAATGTGGTGTGACCCCATTTAACCGACTTCAAATCTCTTATAGTTCTCGAGATTCCCATGCAGGGTGAGTTTCTTTTTTCTTTGGGAATCTGTATATTATTTGTCAATGAATGGTAATATAGAAAGTGTACATTATGCTCCAAGAAAACTAGTATTAAATGCTATAATGTAAACTCACCCCAAGATGTTCGGATGGGAGAGTTTGTTCATGAGCTGCACCTCCTTCAGCATGTTACGTTGGTTGGATCGAAGGAGGTTCATTTTTAGGACCATCACTTGACCAGTGGTTCGATGGGTTACCTAGAACGAAAGAGTAAAGTGAGTTCAAAATTGAAAATTCCATAAATAGTTAAAGGTAATTTCATTAATAGATTGTAATTAAATAATTGAAAATTCTTACATTAATAATTAATTACTTTATGACAAGGAAGTTATTTTATTAGTATCTATTTTGTTCATAGTAACCTATCTACCATAATTAAATAAATAAAACAAGATTTGTCTGAAACAAATTGTCCATTAATGTATCGCTTTATTAGCCTGGCGCATAAAAGAGACAGTGTAACACACGAGTGCACTTTATTATAAAGTAGAAGATTATTATGCAAGACCGGCTCAGATGTCGGTTTTTCGGGATTTTGCCGGAGATCCCACAGTATAGAATTCACTGACATATACTAACCCTATTCCGGGACTGTATAGGTCAGCTATTCATTAAATACATTATAGTCTGTCAGGTCCAATAATAAAATTATATATATATATATATATATATATATATATATATATATATATATATATATATATATATATATATATACAGTGAATTTATTTTAACGTGCAACATATGGTCAATCACTTCCATGGTTACATACTACTGTCAAAAATTGACAGCAATGTAATATTTGTCCATTTTAAAATGCAACATACGAAAATTTGTAGTTATGTATTATCAACACTAATTTCCAATAAATTAGCCTACATACTATTAATAAAAAATAAAAACTTTAATGTAGCACATCTTAACAAACTTTGTCTTACAAAAATTCATAATTTTAATATAATAAAAATGTTAAAAAATACCTCTATTCATAATGAGGCAATATCCTAGTCGCTCGTAGAAAGAATTGACACCATTTGTGATGTGTTCTGGAGATATCTCCTATGCTGCAATACTATTTATAATGTTGCATTTTAAAATGGACAAAAATTACATTGCTGTCATTTCTTGACAGTCGTGTGTAACCATGGAAGTGATAAACCATATGTTGCATTTTAAAATAAATTCTCTGTATATATTATATATATATATATATATATATATATATATATATATATATATATATATATATATATATATATATATATATATATATATATATATATATATATACAGGGTGTTAATTAAAAAGCGGGGCATAGGCGTTTAACATGGGAAATCAGTTTTTCCTTGCGCAAAACTTCCCATTTAATTTTAAACAAATATGTATCTAATAAATGTTGTAGAGAATTTGATTCTACACCAGCATCACTAAACTGATTTTATTTTTCATGTTTAGTAACCTGTAAAATCCAATTTGAAATTCTATAAATATTGCTTATTTTTAGTGATTGCCATGAAATTTAAACAAAATTACAAAGAAATGCATATCGTTTGAACTGTCAGAATTTCGATTTTGCAGGTTACAAAATAAAAATAAATAAAATCTATGCAATAATTTTGATGTAGATTATAAAAACAAAATATTTTTAAGGACTTAGGATAGAATATAATTATAAGTAATTTTTATTTGAAAATCGAATTTCTGACATAGTTCAACCGATATGCATTTCTTTGTAATTTTGTTTAAATTCCATGGCTATCACTACAAATGAGCAATATTTATAGAATTTCAATTTGGATTTTACAGGTTACTAAACATGCAAAATAAAATCTGTTTAGTGATGCTGGTGTATAATTTAATTATCTACAACTTCTATTTTAAACACTTTTGTCTAAAATATACCAGAACTGTAAATGGGGGGAGCGCTGTGGAATTATACGCGGAATAATCAAATCGACACCCGTCACATCATAAAATTGTGTAGTTATAATTTTATACGGAAAAATGTTTTTTTTTAATTATTCAGCTCAACTACTTATTAAGTATTTTATGATCTTAATATAAATTTGTTGTATTTCGATTATGGTTTACGTTATGTTTATAGGTCCATTATTAATTCATAATTCAGTATTCAAGCGTATCATAAATTTCCAAAACGGTAGTTTGATTAATTCAGAACATGCAGTTTGCACTAAATAACAACCTAATAAATAAGAAAATATACATATTATGATCTAACTGATACAAAATTAATGCACTGGAATGAAAATCCTGTTTAATACCGTCAAATAAATATGATCAAGTTAACTGCTCCAGTTCTATATGCATTACTATCAACAACATCCTTGCATACATCACTTCCATCTAACGGATTTCCAATCTAGTACTATTCAGCGATTCGCAGCTGTTCTAGTCTTGCAAAATGCACCACGCAGGCAGTGGCAGTGGCAACTGTTCAGGAAAACTGTGTTAATGTTGAATTATTCCTCGTTATTGGGCATTTGTAGGTCGTCACGCTAATGCAAGGTTATGTCTATTTCTGTTTCTGTCGACTACAGCACTAAATGGCGCCTACCATATAACTAATAACTGTTAAAAGAAGAGATTTATAGAGTTAGATCATGTTTCATTAACATAGTTGGCGGTGCAAGGTTGGAAATATTGAAGGATCTTGTACGAATTAAAATACAGATGTCAGTCAGTAGATCATAACGTGTAATTGGCATAATAAATATAGCGTATTATACAAGGTGAACCATAGGAAAACCGATATAAGAATTTGGGTCCAGTATTTTCTTCTTGGTTAAACGGTTTGTTAAAGGCGGATTCCTGCAGGCATTTACAATTACATTTAATTCAATTTTCATTTAATTCTCATTACCTTTTTTTAAATGTGTCATTCCGGCAGACATACTAACAAATATTGCAATATTTGACACATTAACAAGTTCTGTTTTGTAACGTTGATTTTAAAAACGTTTAATCAACGCGATAGTGTGGATGAAGTACTGGCGTTAGCTTTGAACTTATTTATTACACCGGACACCAGAGTCTCGGTACGTCCAATAAATAGGTGTCTGTTCCTATGCAATTCCAAACATTTCTTCTTGCCTCCTTATTCTTAAAAAGATGTTTTATCATAAATTAGTTCATTTGGTCTCACTAAATCAACCAGTCGGCAAGGGATTTATTGTGGAAATATATGATGGCAACCTGGAATATTAAGTTAGATTTTCTTAATTTGGACCTAAAAAAAGACATACTAATCTTACACCCTCTAGCGATCCCGGATTTTGCCGCCATATTGAAAAAATCTGATGTGGACACCACACGACTTCCTTGTACGCAAGACTAATATGAAATAAAGACTCAATTATAAAATTGCACGTATATGACGTAATTTGACATTGACATCTATTTTTTATTTTTTTGTTATTTTTTGTCCTAATCCTAAACCAAAAAGTATATGTTTTAAATTTACATATCTCGCTTATATATAGGGCTAATTTAATAATACTTGATGTGCTAGACGCAGAATTTAATTCTCTAAAACTCTTGTTTGAAGCATTTATTTCTAAAATCAAAATGAAACCATTTTATTCAAGAAAAACTGTTAACAACTTCAGGTAATATATCACTTCCAGTTAGCCTGTTTTAATCAAAATCTGATATGTTATTCCAATTGATATAAAAGTCGTATATACCAAATTTGAAAAGTTTTGGATTATATTTTAATATAGTTTTTCATTAAAATCTATTATAGGCTTCAAATAAAGTACCATTTCTGGTAATTATGTAATGACCTAAAAGGGAGGTGCACAACTAGATGTTATAGCAGTCCTAAATACAAAATTTCAACTTTCTACGGCTTACCGTTTTTGAGTTATGTGAGATACAGACGTCACGACGAAATTAGTCAGAATGGATTCAGAGATGGTCAAAATGGATATTTCCGTTGAAATCTGAAAACCGAAATTTTTCGCGAATACAATACTTCCTTTACTTTGTACAAGGAAGTAAAAAAACAGACATTTTTATTGATTTTTGTTAATATCTTGATTTACACCAAATTGATTGGTAAAAGAGTTAGGGAAATTGAGATCGCGCAGCATATACAGGATGCAAGAGCTAATCGAGCTCAAATAATTTCTATATTATTAAAGATACAATAAAATACTATAAGACAAACTTATAGAAAACCATATAGGGGGACGATTAAAGAAGAAAATATTTTTTCTAAACCAGTGGTTCTCAAGTTACAACAGGAAGTTATATTTTTTTAAATGGTATGATATATTTTTTTAATGGAATGGTATATATTTTTCAGGCCCACTTATAGTATATTCCGTAACTTAACCACGACCGTGGTTACGGTTTTCTAGTGGTTCATGTGGTCAGGTTATGGTTATTGAAAAGTGGTTGTGATTCGGAACATCTTGGTTAATTTGTGTCGGTAAAGCAGGAAACCACCGCATCATTAGAAATAAGTAGCAACGTAACTCTATTTCTCTATTTTATACTAACGTAAATATTATACATATCAGTATATATTAATAATAATTACATGTTTGTACAATTTCATTTATTATACTCGTATTATAAGAAATAAGAAAATGACCACAACAACCACAAAAAAATTGTGGTCGTTGTGATCCCGAAAACGTAACCAAAATTTTCAGGAACCACATTCCGAAATGGAACCTTGATCCTGAAATTATGTTTTGGTTACATTCCGGAACGCTTAACCAAAACTTTGATCACCGCGGTTAAGTTTCGGAATATAATTTTAATAGAATATTTCTTTCTGAATTTAAACATGTAATAAATTTATATCTTTACATAACAAAAATATTGAAATTTAAATAAATTTTATCCTTATGGTTATTTTTCAGCAGGCTATGTATTAAAAGTAGCAAATATATGCTGCGTAAACAATCAATTAACAGAAAAAAGTGAGATCTTTTTTGTAGACAATTTTATTTACTGAGTCAATAAAAATATATCTTTTCACGTGTTTTTTTCAATATGGCGGCAAAATCTGGGGTCGCTAGAGGATGCAAAATTAGTAGGTATGTCTTTTTGGAAGTCCAAAACGCTCTGCCGACTGGTTGGTTATCTATAAATTAAATGAAAATGAAAGATAAATTAGAACTTAAAATGATGCGTGCATGTCTACATTGGTTTATATTCATTTAACTTTTAAATTAAATTAAATGTAAATTAAACATAAATGTAAATGGCTGCATGAATCCGCCTTAACTGTCAGTTAAACCGAAAAATGGCGTATCGAAAAATTGACACTATATAATTTTTTCAATTTATGCTATAAGTAAGCTATAATATTGGTTCCATATTTTTCGCTTTAATTGACAGGTAAGTTAACAGGCAGTTTTGAGAATACCGGGCCTTAATAAATAAATCAACATCGTCTCGATCTCCAATACATTCGACACCGGTAAGAAGTATCTTAATGACCGCATGTTTATTATGTTTTATTTTTGCACGAACGATGCAATAATAAAATTAAAATTTAAAAATAATTTAGTTGCCATTTTTAAAATAAACTCTGATCGTCGTTTTATTTACATACCGCCTCGCCTCCTGATCGGTAAGTAATCACAATGACTTACCGATTAATACTACCTTGATGGATACTCAATCGGTAATCGATTGTGGAAAAAATATGAATTTTAATATTTTAAGCTTGCTTCAGCAATTCATTAATTTCCAGTTGCAACAACAAGGCTTAAATTTTAAGCTACGTTTAAGTCATGTTTAATATTTAAATATGTATCCTCGACTGGATCAAAGTAATACTGGGAAAACTTGGAGAAAAACAGTCTGATGAAAACGTTTGAAAATTGTTTTATTAAATAGCCGACGTTTCGGTACCAAATATGCCTTCTTTAAATAAATAAAAAAAAAAATTCAACTTAGTAAGTTTACATTTCCCTGAAGAAGGCATATTTGCTGCCGAAACGTCGGCTATGTAATAAAACAATTTTCAAACGTTTTCATCAGACTGTTTTTCTCCAAGTTTTCCCAGTTTTAATATTTAAGTTACTTTGGTGCAACTGGCTGTAAGACAGTTTTTCTTTATTTATTATTATTTAGGAAAAAATTGGAGTAGAACAGAGGTTAATTATGTTGACACTACTTTAAACTTTGCTTTATAATTATTGATCTCTAGTTACAGAAAACAATTTCTTGGAACAAAAATTAATCAATAATGATTTGTTTATAGGCTAGTATAGTAAAAAAATCTTTTTTCATGGTGCACCTGTACACATATGTCAACTTTATTCAACGAAAATATATACATATTTATGTTTCGATCTACACGGAACATATTCAAATATGTACTCATGTTAAAAAAGCTATAATAAGATTTTGATGAATAAGCACATTTTAAGTAGGGTCATTCGAATTTGATTTACATAATTACACAATGATGTATCTGTCTGCACTTGCGTAAATTGTTTTAAATTTCAGTTGACATTTACATTTTCGCAATCTGTGCTCAAGAAATTCGAACCTCAAAATAACTTTTGTATGAAGATTAGTGACTGGCAATTCGTACCAACAACCAAAACTAAAAAGAAACAGATGGACTTCGAGGTCCATGTTCCAATTAAAAGAAAAGGAACTATAATCATCATCAGTGTGACATGTGCAAAATGTACTCGTATTTCTCGCAATATGTATATGTTTCATAAGAGAGTTGTCTGTCCCAAATTGGAAAACTTTTTGCAATGAAAAATTATCAATGATGATGAAACTCGATCTGAGTATTCATATTCTTATTTATTTAATTCTAGTCAACTGGCTACATGAAATTAGCAAGCATAAGATTAAATAGTATTAAATATGAAATAAACGGCTAATTCCGGAAATGCTACACATTAAAAATGACCCTAATAATATAAATTTCAGAACAGACATTGAGAATCTAAGCTCAACATATAGTAGAATATGCAAATTATTTCAGCAGCCACCATTGGAATTTTTTTTGTTTTGTTTGTTTTTGTCTTGTTGTTTTTTAAGGATCTGGGGGTCTATTCTAATTCATATAGCGTGAGGCTAACTTAGCCCAATCCCGCTATCCGACTCCGACTCCATCTGTTGGCCAGTAGTGGAATTTTTATTAATTTAGCCACATGTGGCTATCCGTAGCGAGAGCTCCAGGGGTACCGCTACGAGCAAAGTGTCACGCTATAATTTGAATGTTTGTTTTGACAGTGACTGACACCTCTGAATGACAAGTTGACAAGCATTTCGGCTTTTCAATTTTGTGTTAAAATACGTGTGTTATATCATAATAATATTTGATTTATATCTATTAGATTAGATTATGGCATATATTTATAGGGCTTTATTAGCCGCAGATGTGCTTGAAGAAGAGGAAACACGGGAAGAAATTAGATTGAATAGACGAACGATTAGGGATGCGCAAGATCCATTCAGTTTCATTGAAAGGGAATTTATTTTAAATTAAACTAACTAAAATTACTATAGTAGAATCTAAATCTATCGAAAATATAAAAATGTAATATATAAATAAAACTATTAACTAAACTAAGTAATCTAACACAGTATTACTAATAAAAAATTAAGAACTATAACGAAACTACTAAATTAATCCTACAACAAACTTAAATAAATTGCCACACCAAGAACTAACACACATTAAGCACAAATAGGTACTATAAGAACAAAGCCACGATCATCCACAGTCAAACTAGAGTGAAAGCTATCAGCACGTTTGACATCTATCATTATAGCGGATAGCACATGTGGCTATCCGATTTGAATCCATCTATTGGCTAGTAGTGGAACTTATATAGCGGATAGCACATGTGGCTATGAATTACAATAGACCCCCTGTCCTGCTCCTCAAACAAGTAACATCTAGTTCTTGTTAAAGAAAAAAATTGTTACACATCGCCATTTTTTAAAAAAATTAAGTAAAAGCTATTTTAAGTCTTCTGAATGACGATTGTTAATATTTTCATGCAATTTTTATTTTTCGACGATAACACTATGTTTGAACAAATATATTTATTTTTTTAACGCCTTAGTCTGTAAGTATAAACAATTTTCAATGTTAATCACACAACACTTGTTCATATTTCTATTTTTATATTTGTATTTCACCAGTTTGCCCTGATGAAGCTGTAAGTGGCAGCGAAACGTTGGCCTCAGACTAAATAACAAACAAATTTAGACTGCATTCCTGCTATTATTCCCCCCCCCCCCCCCCATTAAATATTAAATTTTATTCATTTATCTCCCTCCTTTTTTTTGGATCATCTTCAAACCATGTTATGATCGACTCTTCTAAAAAATGTCTCTTCTATCCTTTCCTTTCAAGCTCCCTAAAATATATTGCAGGGTTTGTTCTTCTCTGCTGCATAATCGGCATATGCGCTCTTCTTTCAACCAATGTTTATTATACATACTTCTTTTCCGCAGCGGAATTTTGTAACAACAATATTATTATCTTTCAAATTGTAATATGGTATGTTTGTTGTTGTTATATCTCCTATTTTATGTAGAACCAATTATTTTATTGTGCATCTCTTGTCAGCAATTTCTGACATAATTTTCCCTGTAGGAAAACAAGGTCTCCTTGGTAATCTTTTTTTTTCTTTTTCCCCAATTTGTTAATCTATTTTTATCGTCATCTCCTTATCTTATTCTTTCTTCATATGTGACTACATTCTTCTAATCTTTCCATTTTTTTCCTTCATTCTGATATTTTTATTTCTTACCAGGCGTGCATCGTGCATCTGTCTGATGCTACTAGGTTTCCAAATATTCAAATTATCAAGAGATGGCGCTGACAACAAACGTCAAACTCATGACCAAAGGTACACTCTTCGCTGGCTTTCATAAGAGAAGCCAAGCATTGCTGTCAAAGTAATTTCCGTGGATTCTTGAGATATTTTGTGTTTTAGTTCAGGGTTTTTTTTCATTAATTTCGGTGAGGTTAGTTTTAAAAAGCTTCCCGTAGTTGTAGTTTTAGTGATAGTTTTATTAATATTTTCATTGAATAATGTTAATTAGTAAGTAGTTGGAGGTTAATAGTATCTTACTTTAGTTCATATTAGTTTTTTATATTAATTTTAGGAAAAAGATGAAATCTTGGTTTTCTATTTTTGTGTGCCGTAGATTTACAGAAATAAACGGCATGTTTTCGTATTTTTAGTAGATTTTTGGGTTAAAACTCCATCATAAGATTAACTTCTAAATTGTATTCTCTTAATTTGTTTATTAATTTTAATCGAAACGGGAATTTACATTTTACATTATTTTTACTTTTACTAGTTTTTTCATTAAAAATTCTATAATGACATAAACATATATTTAAAAGAATTTCTTCTAATCAAACTTACCTCTTATTTTAACAATATTTTGTAAATTGTATTAAAATAAATCAATTATAGCAGTGTGAAAACCTGTCTATACACAAAGGTAAATGTTGCAAATGTAAACAATTACGTACCTTACGTTTAGTTCAGTATTCTGCCGCTAGAGGCGTATTCTTATTTTGGAAGCCCAATAGATTCCATTTTGCATATCTAACTTTTAAAATTTTTGGTTTTCCATACATAATGGGGTCCGGTTTTCATCTTTCGATTTATCTTTATTCTGAAAGATTTAATTTTAGCAATTTTAGCGTTGTTACACTATCCAAAAGAGTATGGTTATTGAAATTTGAAATATATTTTTTAAACATTTCACTGAATTTCAAATTATGCGACGTCAGTCCTTTAATGCATTTCTTTCTTCATTTAATATTTTTTTCAGTAATATTGAAACATGGAACTCCCGCCATCGCAGCGAGTTGAATATGCAGACGCTGTTGTCAGTTGAGTATATAGACGCTGTGGAGGTCGGTAGGCGGATAGTTGAACGTTATAAGCATATAGTAATATAAATTGGTTAAATAAATAGTGTTAGTGTTAGAGTTATCTAGTTAATTATAGTTTTAGTCTTAATTAGTTTTTAATAATTATTTATTAGTAATAATAACTTTCAATATAGTTTAATAAACACTTAATTTTAATTAATAATAATTGTCTAATATTTACACTTCACCCAAAGAAATATAAAAACGTTACAATATAAAGCAAAAATTGAATTTATTTTACACTTGGCAAACGAACTGTCATACTGTCATCCATCCAGCAGTGTGAAATTTTGAAGAATATAATTATATTATTTTCTCTTAGTACTAGTACAATAATTTTGAAGTTGCGACGTCATATCACGAAGAGTTTTTATTAAAATCATGAATTACAAGTTTTATATTATAATAAAATGTTGCTATAATATCATTTAAAATTAGTCATATTTTATTTATGAATTTTTTATATATTACGAAGAATTTAAAAATAGGAAATCCGTATGTTTTGTTTTCTTGAAATAATGCTTAATAACGCCTAACATAATTATTAAAGTTTTGGCGCGAAACTGGTGACGATAGCATCACTCCGTCATAAGTAGAGAGAACCGACATACGTTACCATTAGTAATGGTAATATACAATAAATGTTGCAAGAATAAAAATGCGTATCCATTACAAACTGTGATCAAAAATCTTTAGAACTAATAGTAATAAAATAAGTCAGATAGTTATATCATTTCAAAATATATATTTGTTTCATTTACTTCCATCAATAGCTATAGGAGTAGTGTTAAATGATAATTTATGTAAAACTTCGATTATATATTATACATATTAAAAAATCCGGTAAGTAAAATTAATAATTTTTGCTTGTTTTCATAATCATGTTAATTATTCGCTTTAATTAATGTGACTTTAAGGCTTTCTATAAAATAATATTGAAGGTTATCATACTCACCAAGTGCCATAATTATAATTAAAATAGTATTTAAGCTATTTTCTATTTACATATAAATAAATACAACAATGACAGTATTGATTACAATAATCAAAGCATAGTTCATAATAAAAAGTAATCCAACATTTAAATTCCAATGACAAGTACTAATATTACAATAATTAAAACATAAATTATAATATAAATTTATTTAAATAAGTAAATTTTCTTTTGAACTTATAAAAAATGACTCGGATATATTAAATATGTGTATGTTAGAGTATGTGTAAAGCCAATCGCAAATTTATGAGCAAAATATATATGGTCCACTCTATATTTACATTTTCACAGGATAACTGGACGACTGTAATGACACTGACGTCACAACATGGCGACCATTTTACGCTGAGAACTTTAATTACATTATTATAGATATATAAATAGAAAATATATAGCAATTTTTATTTAGTTTTCATCTATTTATATTCAAAATTCATATGCGACATGTAATTTCTAAAAAGTCGAAGACTTGGACGGCATTTGACAACAAATATGTAACTTTTTTTAGTACCTGATTCCATTACACTTTATACTCAATGCGGGTAAATTTACATTAATGAAAGTAATGAAAGTTGCATTGTTCAAGCTGTCTATTAAACTTTTCTTCAATAAAAAAATCATACACACCTACACCATATGGTCCTTCCTTAATCTTGTATGTATAGTTTCGAAACTCTGTGTTCTTGATCTTTCGCTAAATTAAATACTTGGCCAAATGTTCCTAAATGCGACTGAAATCATAGGAATCTAAAGATGAAAGTTGAAGTTATAATATAATAAATTAATTCCGATTACATTTGAAGTTACAAAATACCTTGTAAAGACGGATCAATATTTGATAAAGTATTTGTAGAATTTTTACAACATATTATTACATTCCGGAGAATCTCAGAGCGTTGAGTAACGCGACTTTCACACTTTCAGTTTTAGTAAAAATAAAATGCTCATCATGTACGGAACTCACACCTATATTTTGCAGAACAGCATACGGTCTCAGGTTCTAAAATATAAAGTAGAAGTAAAGTGTTATATTTTGAATATGGTAAATAAATTCATATGCTATGCACGTATGTACAGGAGGGTGAAATCGAAAAGTGGAACATAGACGTTTAACATGGGAAATCAGTTTTTCTTTGCGAAACCGTTACCCAATTATTTTATGCAAAAATACTTCAAATAAAAGTTATAGAGATTTAAATTCTGCATCTAAATCATGTGAAACGATTATTTTACCTCTTCATATAAACGTAAAAATTGATTATAAAATTATAGTTTATATAAGCTTTTAGTCTAGGCAGCCATAGATTTATGACAAAAAATAAACAAATGCGTCGTTTTTATGTTTTGTGTTAACTTCGTATTGTAATATAAATTTATTCTGACAGTTAAAAATAACGCATTTGTTTATTTTTTCCGTTTCCGAATATGAGTTTATTGAAAAAAGTTAGTTTATTTTGCATCCCCTACATACCCTATAAATTTGTAACACGTATTTCATTAATACGGCTATAAGGATTATTTTAGCAAATTTCTAATAAAATTTTAAGATACTTGTTTTGTACAGCTTGTTTTCATACATAATCAGTTTTTCTAAACGTTTGTACAGTTTGTATTTTATAGAATAACAACAGACATCCAAAAATAAATTAAATTTATGTATTTCTTCAGACATAAACACATCTGTTCACACTAGAAAACAGTTATTTTAAATATATTGTATAGGTTTGAAATAATTAAAATAAAATTTAAAATCTTCATTTTTGTTTGGGGTGGAGGAATAATTTACAAACAAATGTATGTAATAGATACGTAGGGAATGGTTATTTTTAACAAGACAAAAAGTAGCATACTACACAAATATATTTTCCTATTTCGCGTACACAAAGTGAATTTTGTATAACTGTTTTTGTCAAAAACAGCTACAATGAGCAATTTAGTACAAATGTTTTTGGGGAATTTTTAAATTATGTAGTTGCTAATTTAGTCTAAGTGTCAAATAAATATCTTTCATTTTAATTGTCATTACCTGTCATTACTCATGGAAAATTACTGATACTAGATTTTTTATAGTAAAATATTTACTTCAAACAGCAATGCACTCTTTTAAATTAAAATTCAAGTTATTTATTAGTAATAATATAATAAATATAAATTTTACCTCTACCCTAAGTTGAAAGTAACTGTTGTCAAAATATCAAAATAAATTAAATTTCATATATTTATTGAAACTGTCCGTGTTAATAACCTTAACATTTTAAATAAAAAACACGTATTACAATGTCCATTTGTAATACTCGTATTACAATAAGGATCATTTTGTAATACTTGTCTTTCATACACTTAGATATAGATTTTTATTAAAATTAATATTTGCGGTAATAATAATAAAAATTAATCCACATCTGATATTTTTATCTTTATAATCATAGTAGATAAGATAAAAATAATATTAGACACGTACATATTCTAATAAATATTTCATCATTTGATATAACAACAAAAAAATCTTTTGTTATTCCCCCATCATTCATTCAACGTGAACGATAACATCTTTAATTAGTGAAATAATTAATTAATTTAATAATTTACAATCTAATTGAAACGCCCACTCAATTTCTAACAAAAGGTACATAGAATATTATATTTATATTTTACAGAGTGAGAGTGCAGAGTACAACGTGTTGAAAACGTAATTAAATATAGTATATACGAGTAGATTTAAATGATGAATAATAAGATAAAATAATTTCACCGTGACAAGCTTTTTATTTTGTACAGAAATTTTTAAAATATTAGCAGAAATCTATAATTATAAAAATGTACATTTAATGCAATCTTGTTTTGCAAAACATGACAAGGAATTTACTTTTGTCTTGCATTGTTGCATTACTCTTGAAAACAAAAATCTTGTCTTGCTTGTAACTTCTTGCATATTTCTTGCATGTTAGGATGGATTTATCATTGAATTACCATTAAATACAATGAAAAATTCGTACAAAATATTTTTAAATAACGATCAAAAATATACGCTTCTTTTTGGAGCATAGTTAGCTCCCAATTTTAATAATTTTTTTTATATTTTTCAATGTAAGATGTCGGGAGCACAGAGCCACAGTAGCCAGTAGTGATACTTTTTTTACCTTCCGTCACCTTTAGGTAAGGAAGGTATTGTCTTTGGTCAAAAAATTCGATGATGAGTTTTTAATCAATAAGCACGTTTTAGGGTCCCTAGAATACGAATTTACTATTTTGACGATGATGTCTGTATGTGTGTGTGTGTGTGTGGATGTGTGTGTGTGTGTGTGTGTGTGTGTAACAAAATTTTCGTCTGCGATAACTCTAATACTTCAGTTACAAAAATTATAATTTTTTCGTGTACTTCTTCGTTACATCCATATGAAGAGCTGATTAGATTTTGGTTACAATTTGTCAACCGGAAGTACCATCATTTGAAGATTTTAACAGTTTTTCTTGAAAAATCTTTGTTAAATATAATTTTTTCACATTTGATGTTATTATAAATATTAAAGAATATTTTATTCTCTATACGATTTGACTGCATTTTATACTTAATATTAAATGGATATAGAGTTAAAAAATTATAAAATTAAATTTCATAAAGTAGCCATAGCTATGGAAACAGCTACTATATTAAGAAAATTCTGATTGAAAGATGTCAGTGTCAAGTGAAATTGACCTAGTGTGTTTGTCTTACAATTTTTACTGGAAATATAGGATCTTTTGTATGGAATTTGTATAAAATACATACAACTGCTTTAAGGTAATGTACAAGAAATAATAATAATAATAAATCTTTTATTTCTGCAGATACATTAAACTGTATATAGAAAACGTCACAAAATAATAATTTTCTGTATGAAATTTGCATAAAATACATGCAACTGCGGGAAGGTAATGTACAAGAAATAGAATATTTAATTTAGCAAGGAACTTTCCGTATGAAATTTGTAGAAAATACATAGAACTGACGGAAGGTAATGTGCTGGCCACATCAGATTTTTTGTTGTTGTTGTCGTTGTTGTTGTTGTTGTGAAGCCTGCTTTAACATGCCATAATAAGGCCGGTGCCACACTTGCGGCAGAGCGCTGCCTCTATACGCAATGAATAGGCGTTTTCGTAGCTATCCGACAGATCTGTTCGATGACGTCAGATATATCAGATCCATCCGATTATCGAAGCTTTTACGAATGCGTCAGATCTGTATAATATTTTGACGTTTAAATTACAAGAAGTTTAACTTGTTAAAATGGATAAGAAAATAGCGCTTGTTTCTGTAGCTTGAATCATTTGTTTAGATTATTTCAATCAGAAATTTTTTCATGTGGTCATTTATTTGTTCGAAATAACTCACAAAGTGCGAACTCCCATATTTTCTTCAGAACTTGCTATAGTGCTGCAATGTTTATAATCAGTAACATTTAAATAAATACATTTTCTGAAACACAGATGTTTACAATTTTAAATTTGCGCGCGCAACTGTACTAACCTTGTTCATGGATCAAGGTTGAAAATTTTACATCGGATCGGTCGGTCTGACTGATCGGAGTGAATTTACAAATGCGTCAGATTTACCCGATTGACTTTACGAACGCTTCGGATTACACATAGGATCAATCCGATATACTACGAAAACCCCTAATGTATTCTTATGAGGTGACACACTTACGGTACCATCGCGAAGCGCCGCTTTCCGACCTCAACATATACTACAGTTATACAGGCTGTTTCCTTTAAAACAACCAGCGCTTTTTTGGGCGAACTAACAACTTTAGAGAAAAATGTTTTTTACCACAAATGATCAAGAATAAGGGGATAATGTATTAATAATAACAAATCGAATATTTAATCAGTTGTTCTCAAACGGTAGAATAAAATTATATTTTTTTAAATAGCATCCTATATAATTTTTCAGCTCTTTAAATAGAATATTATTTTCTCATTTCAACGATAAAAAATATAGTATAGGGTTGTATAACAATTATTTCGAGAAAAATGGTATTAAAAACTAGAAATAATGTAATATAAAATGGGTTTACTATTAGCGTAACTAGGCAACAGACATATCAATACGTGTGTATTGCATAGCCTATTGTAATATTATAACATTATTTTTAATACCATTTTTCTCGAAATAATTGTTATACAATCCTATATCATATTTATATTGTTGAAATCAGAAAACAAAATCTCTATCTAATGGGCTAAAAAATTATATAGGATACCATTTAAAAAAAATATAATTTTGTTCTGCCGTTTGAGAACCACTGGTCGAATTTTCGGTTTATTATTATTATTAATAAATTAGCCCCTTATTCTTGATCATTTCTTGTATATAACATTTTTTTTCTAGTCATTAGTTCGCCCAAAAAAGCGCTGGTTGTTTTAAAGGAAATACCCTGTATAGATAGGTACTATAAAATAAAATGTTTAAGGGATGAACTCAGTATCGACTTTGATGTTAATTTTTTTATGAATTACATATACAAGCTCCTTTGTAAACTATTATTCACAAAAGATGACTATTCAAGGTCATTTGTGAGCCGTCTGATATAATATTACTTGCAGATAACTTCATTGTATTTCGTATGCGTAGGCGTGTAACATGTAATATTTATGGAAACATTTTAACTGAAAAAATAAGAGTAATTTGAAAATTATCTATCTTTCTAAATAATGCCTTTCTGAAAGATTTATGTTCTCCACTGATGTTTATTTGCCAAATACAAAAACATAGACTTAACTTATAAACCAAGGAATAATATTTTGATTTAAACGTCAACGCCACTGGGTAAATACTAGCACAGAGGGCAGTGTTGAAGATAATTAGGTATCCGTAATTCTACGTCATTATTATTTATAGTGTGTTAGAAAGTAATGCCACTATTTACGTATATCTGTCACACCACATAAATTAAATGGACATAGGGCAAATAATCCTTCTCTTTCTAATACAAAATGTTGCTAAGCTACTGCTATAAAGTGATGTGTATTCTTTCTTCGAACAAATGACCTTGAATAGTCATCTTTCGTGAATAATAGTATACTCAGCGGCATTTTGTTAACTGAAACTGTCGGCAAATTATACATCGGTTTGCAGTTATGTCGCCAAGTGTAAACGAGCAGACCTTTCGAAGTGGCCACGCCGCGCCGCAAGTGTGGCGCCGGCCTAAGACTGTAACTGGAGCCACACAGCGGTTCGGACAACAACCTAGATTTTATATATTTATATTCTGGTGTTATAAGTTTTATTCATAAGTGTATACATTAACCTTTAGTGAAATTCGTCCTTGAAATGTCGGCAAGGAGAATGCTAATATTTTTGGCAACTAGAAAATAAAACGTGAATATATAAATTTACAAGTACTACTGTGAATTCTATTAAATTTACAGCATTGTTATATAAAAACGTTTTCCATTTGTCTTAACACCTAAATGGCTTTGCCACCTGACGGTACTTCCATTGCTTTTTTTGAGAGGTGGTGTACCCCTACGCTATGCTTCCATTGTTTCGATTATTGTAGTAACAAATTTTTCCATAAACATATCAGGATCAGCAAGCCAGGCGACTTTAGAAGTCGGGGAACCCACCCAGGGTTGAGATGATTTAAATCAGTTGATTAAAATCATGATTTTAATCAAGTGATTTTTATTTTTAAAATTCAAGATTAAAATTTAAAAAATATTTATTCATCTTTCTAATAGCATTTTCCATTTACATATTTAGTTGAGCAGTCAGTGCGGGCAATGATGTCATGCCCGGCACTAGTTGTTGGTACTACACATGCGTAGTGCATTTTAAATGGAACATGTTTCAAAATCCCAGTGCAAATTTTTTAGCTGTCACTTTCAGTAGAGAATTTAGAGGTTATCTACCTATGGATATCAATACACAAGAATCGGTCTGTGAAGAAGTGAAATATTCACTGAGTAAGGTTCAGTTCAATCGAAAAGTATAAATGGAACACGTAAAACTAGTTAGTGCGCACTGAGAATATAAATGGAAAACGATTTATGCACTTAGTGCAAAAAAGTGCGTACGAAGGCTTGATTTACATTAGCGGTACAATGACGGTACGGATACTTCTTGCTCCAATGTATTTTAATGGACCCATTTACTTCTACATTCACGGTACAATGACGGTACGATGGCGACTCTGATATTTACTGATTTACATATCGTCACCGTACCGTTATTGTAGCGTCATTGTACCGTTAATGTAAAACAAGCCTTAATATACAAACGCAAACGCTATAATACAAAAAAAAGGAATCTAATCTGAAAGAAAATCAAAATATTAAGTGTTGTTATAATGCTTAAAAAGGAATACTAATTTAGCTGCTTATTAATATTCTTTATCCTATTTATTTTAAAACCACTATCTATTGAATTCTTTCTTCATTGATAAAATTGCAGGCCTTCCACTGATACGATCGCCTTTAATGCTTTCCCTACAATATTTCAAAATATAAACAAATGATAATCTATGTAAAATTATAAATTCAGTTGACGTTAATTTTTTACAATCATTGTCCATTTTTTACGACTTTTTTATTCATACCTTGCTAAAACTTCTTATCGAAACATTATCATTCTGACCACTCTCTATATTATAGAAATTGTATATTAATGTATTTTTAGTATTTTCAAGACATCCATACAAATATATATATAAAACCTGTAATAGTCTAGTCAATAGAGGTTTTTACTCTGCAAAAGGTGGGGTAGAAACAATTTTAACATATGTTGTTTAGGCCAGAATGGGATGAAAAGTTCAAGTTTTTGACCTTGGGGAGGCTCGGCGCGAGCCGCCATCTTGGATCAAGGATGCAAAAAATGAGTTTTTTTTGAGTTTTTGGCTATTTTCTCAAAAACAATAGCCCATATCAAAATTTTACAAGAAAACAAAATTAAAGCCCGTAAATTTTTGTACAAAAAAGGGCTCTTACGTGTTTTACCTAAGATGAACGTTCAAAGAATTATGTTAAAAATAGTTAGCAAGAATAACAATCTAAGAAAAAAAATATATTAGTCAAAAAATAAACAATATTAGGTATTTAATACTTAGTCTAATAGGTTTTACTATTTACAACAGTTAACAATAGTTGTTGCATCGAAAGAAGTAAATTATCGATGATTTTTATTATTTTTTTTCAACCCCTTTCTACGAATTCATACACCACTCTAAACCGGTTAAAGATATGATGTCGCAGTTTGAAAATTTGTATTCCGCATAAAATTCTTCATCATGTCATGTATTACACGATTTTTGTTGATGAGCGGTTAGCGTATTACTAACAACTTAAACTTACAAAAAAAATCCTCTAAAATAGTTAACATCTGCAAATCGGGTAAGTTCTTATTTTTTCATGTGAAATTTCGACAAGTATTAAATAAGTAATATTGTTCATCTTATAATCGTGTCGAAATTTCAGATGAAAAAATGAGAACAAAGCCGATTTGCAGATGTTTAATATTTTATTTTATATATTTTAATGGAATTTCTTATAAGTTAAAAGTTGTTAGTAACTCGCGAACCGCTCATCGGCAAAAATCGTATAATACATAATATGATGAAGAATTTCAAGCTGAATTCGCGTTATCATATATTTAAACGGGTCAGAGTGGTTTATGAATTTGTAGATAAGAGTTGAAATTTAAAAAAAATCATCAATAATTTACTTCTTTCGATGCCACAACAACTGTAAACTGTTGTAAATAATAAAACCTATTAGCCTAAGTATTAAATACCTAATATTGTTTATTTTTTGAATAATATAATTTTTTTTCATAAATTATTATTCCGGTTAACTATTTTTAACAAACTCTTTGAGAGTTCATCCTAGGTAAAAAATGTAACAAGCCTTTTTATACAAAAATTTACGAGCTTTAATTTTGTAAACTTGTAAAATTTTGATACGGGCTGCTTTTTTTGAGAAAATAGCCAAAACCCGAAAAACACTCATTTCTTGCACCTTTGATCCAAGATAGCAATTCGCGCCGAGCCTCCCCATGGTCAAAAACTTTTCATCCATGTCCCGACCCAAACAACATATTATGTTAAAATTATTTCTACACCACCTTTTGCAATGCAAAGGTCTTTTTTGGTCTCCATTGACTGGACTATAAGTATTTTTTGTCAGAACGATAACAAAAATGTTTTCCATTTGATGCAACCAAAATCAATTACACACTATACCTGTTATTATTTATTCTTAGTTAGTTGTAAGTTTTTATACGTAGGTACACTCAAATGTTATTTTTTCGTTTTACACTGCACTCTGGTTGAAATAAATGTCGCAATACAGTTATTTAATTCTTTTGATAGTCATCTTGTATTACGATGCTACTTGAAGTTGCGTTACACTATTGTACGTGCCTACTGTTTCATCTTTTTCAATGTATTACCATAACAGTATTACCTCTTACATTACGTTATTGTAAATGAACCGTAGTTGAAGTATAGCAATTTATTATATCAATAGCAAACTATAATTTTGCACGGAAAGCTTGCGTTACACGAATCAATATGTAACTAGTATTATAGGAAGAAATGAAGCAAAATAAACTTCATTATCATTGTTAGTATGTTATATCACGTAGAGTTAAGAAAATTCCTTTCTCTTCTTTCTTTTCTGGTGAGGAAATTTCCAGCAAATCAAACACTCATTCATTCTCGTGCGTGATCACTATCAGCATTCAATATCAGCAGCATTCCGTTCAACTTCAGTCACATTACATTCGCACGTTTCGCATTCTTTCAAATAACAATACGTCCTATACACAACAGCACAACACAGGCTCTAGGCGAGAATGTACAACGAACACGTTCGTAACAATCACACATTCACGGGAACTGTCGAAATAAACTCCGCTTCAACAGGTATGCGGGAATTTCTGCCAATAGATACAAGCTGCATTGGAACTCAATGATGAATTTGCATTTCTAACTGTAATCTAAAAAACGGGAAGTCATGGATACAAATCGAATAGACAACAAACTTAATTTAAAAAATCTCAAATAACAAATCAAGATATAATTAAACTAATTTGTTGAACCCAGTACAATTTCATCCAACTTTAAAACTGAAAGTTACACTTACATATTTTATGTAGTCAAAGGATGCCATTAAAAACAGAATGTAAATGAAATAAGTACATTAAATTTAACCAGTAATGTAACTCGTCAAGAGCAACAATATTTCTTAATATTTTTTTTTTTTCTAAATATTCTAGGTTTTGAGTTAAAATTCTTTAAAGATTTGTTTCAAATTTGGTTACCCGCCTATGCAAAAATCGCTGCTGCCCTCTGCTGTCTGAAATAAAGTCCGATAAACACTGCACAAAAATTGACGGCTGGTAGTTGCAGTCTTGCAGACACAGTAATTAATAAACGATCAACGGAAAACATATTTATTATTGATAAATTCGTAATAATACAATTTTTAAAATAAAGATATTTAAATTTTGGATAACAAAAATTTAAAATTGTGTATTAAATCAGGCTTTTGAACATATGTGAATAGAGGAAGTGCAAGAGCATGGTTATGATGAGGTTAGGTTATGAGGTGATTTATCGTCGACAAATCATAATAGTTTAAATACGTTATTCAAATAATGTAAGTACAAACTCTTGTCCATTTAAACGAGGTATATGAGTTCCAATTAGGGTCGGTTGTACAATCACGATTTAAATAATGTTTATTGCAAAACCATGGAAACGCGCAAAAATCTTGTACATCAACGGTTTATTGTTTATACCTAGTTTAAACTACTGCACTTTTGATAAATGCTCGTGATCAACCGGTTAAACTAGAGGTAAATTTAGTTTAACTTTAAACTGCCGATATTTTAAGCTGCAGTTTAAACTGTATTTGTACAACCAGCCCTTAGTCGTTCATTTAATGTTCCCGCCCAAACATTTTTTAATGAAAATTTTTACAGCATTTTCGTCTATCGAGATGTGTATTGTGCATAATAAATAGACCTTCCCAAGTAAATTCAGTCTCATTAATGAACAGTATAAGCCATTCGCAAAACTGAAGTCTGCTATGTGCTGAAAACAATAAACTTTTTGTACATATGGTATGGATATAGCTGTTGCTTTATAAAAAATTGTCATATGTGATACTCCGTAGTGTGATATCGAATATGTACAAGATCTACAAATGGCGAATATTATGAACAGAATGATTCAGTGTCTTTATGTCAACCACAAAGTAAAATGTAATACATATATGAATAAATAAATAAACGATAGGTAAGAAATTACAAATGTCTGTGTACTCGCTATTCGTAAACGTAAGCATTTTAACAGAATTTTACCTCAAACAAGTTTAATACTAACGTCAAAATTTAATTGCAACAACTGACAGGACTGTCAATTGCTAAAAAAAAATCATATCTATGTCTAGGCATAGGAAAAACACTTTGACTGCAAAATGCATTAAACATGAAATGCGAGTTACAAGATTTTATTTCCAGTCGATTGTGAATTTACCATTTTTACGTTTACGAGAAATAACGAGAATTAAAAAAAAATTACGCATGTGTTGCATTATGAGCAGATATACTTATCCATAACTGTGGAGAGGGGATAACAGATCCCTATTCACCAAACAATTTTCTAGTAAGTTTTCAATAGTTATACAGGAGGTTCGAAAATAATCGAATATGTATACAGTTGAGAGGACGAGATTTGTTGCCTGGGAAACACATCGAGTCCGCAAATTGTATATTCCGATGATTTTCGAAGCTCGAGTTGTATGTATATGTGAAGACTATACAACGGAATCAACAAGCAATATTTTTACGAAATGTCAAATAGCATATTGTGTTATTAGGAGTAAAAGTGATACTTTGTGTGGCGAGCATGGAAGTTTGCACGACGAGCGAAGCGAGTCGGACAATTGCATGCGAGGCACACAAAGACACTTTTATTCCGAATGACACATTAAATTTCTTTTTCAAACGCACTACTTTTCTTTTTATTCGCTAATTCTATGTAGTTTCTATGGATATTTGTTTATTTTATTTCTACGCCGCCGGCGTAGAAATTAGCTATTTCTACTCCGGCGGCGTAGAAATTTCCAGCGGCGTAGAAATGAAACTTCTACCTTGTGAATCAAGTCACAAAAAGTGCCATTTCTACGACGAAAATATTATTTTTTCATTTATATCCATGGATGATATGATTACATGTGGTTCATTTGTTTGCAAACAACCGATGTTATATAGCGTAATTTAGAAAAATTGAGCTATCTGATTGGTCTATTTTTCGATTAGTTATATACACAATATCACAAGTGGTAAATTTTTGCCGGATTTTTTTTAAATTGTTACGAAAGCTAGCCTAGCATTTTATTGACTGGCATTGACAAAAAAATCACGAGTTGTCAAAAGAGTGATTTTTGATCAATGTCACGAAATAAATTAGCAACAGGCTCGAGTAAATCAATCGGAAAATTTAGTCAGCATAAAATTTAACTACGAATGGTATTCGGATGACTATTTCCAAAATAAAAATCTGGTAACAATTTATATTTTTTTCTTAAGAAAAATCTTTTAATTTTTATTGTATTTTGAGGGGTTTTCCAACGGTTTAAACAGATTCCTGTCCGAATCGACTCGTTCTTTATAAAAACTGATAACACTGAAAATATATACTTACACATTGACAGTAAACAATATGTTTCTAGGCACTTTTAAAATGTCAAAAAATTCAGTTATCAAAAGTCACTTGTAAAAATATAGCATCTTATCGACTTAAAGAGTGAGAAAATTTTTTTGAGACAGTGTTTTGTCGAAATGTAACTTGGTATATCCTGGATTTGGATTGGTTTATAAATACGCGGGTATGTAGATAAAGCAAATTTTTATTTTTGGAAATAATTTCCGAATGAGAAATAATTTATAAATAGATATAACTTTCGGCAACTGTAAATAAAAACTTTTCAAAATAGAACTTTTCTGACGAACAATACAGATTTATCAGTTTTTATTAATTTACTAATTTAAGCTTTTACCAAATTCAACATTTGTAGAATAAAATTAAAATTTTGACATTTTTAAATTTGAAATATTTGAAAAAATGAAATTAAATAGAATCATAAAAATATGATATCATTAATAGAGATTATTTATTTAATATACTTCCTATTTTTTTACGAATGAACATAAGTATCTAGTGACCTATGCACATTTTTTTAAAAATATCATTCCAGTGGCCTACTTATGTATTATCTCATCAAACTAGATTTCGTTTTTATCCTTTTTAATTTTCTTGTTTTAAGTCATGAATAAAATTGTCAACATATAAATTTATGTGAAATATCATCATTTGTTTAGTCATTTAAATGCTAATAAAAAGTATAAAAATTTATAATTGTAAACATATACAGTAACTGAATCAACACATGATTCATCTTAAGTGAGATATGTACTTGTAGTAAGTAAATCAATATTCCAAATCCATAGTGAAGACATTTCGATTCAATCTGTGGTTTGTTTAAAATACAGAAAGACATTGCTTCATCGATGAATCACGGTTGCGTAATCAAGATATTAAAATTTAGTTTATTTTCCTTGAATTTTAAAGACCGAATCTGTAAATAAAATATCTCCCAAAAATAAGTAAGTAAATAAAGTTATTTTCGGCGCAGTAATATTCTAAAATTACAAAATTATTAATCATCTGTCAATAAAATTATTTTCATTCTAAAGCTATTTTAAATTTGTGATTCATTGAAAATATTTCAATAGTTTATAGATAATTTCAGCTTATTGTTAAAAATTCTACAAATTGAATTTTGAATAGATGTTTTGTTGTTACATAAACTATTCACAATTGGATTAACATCATTGCTAAATCTGGAACAGTTTATTGTTTCTTGAATAGAATTTAAATTGAATAATTCAGATTCTCTTGTTTACGTTTGGTCAAATGTCAGAGGTGAAACAGTGGATATACATTACGTTTATACTCATTAGTCATCATATGTTAATAATCGAACGTAAGCCAGAAAAAAAAATTGTTGTAATTATTTTATGTGTAATATATCGATGATGCATAAAGATAAACATTTAGATATAAGCTATAAATAATAAATTCTTTACTATTCTTTAATTACTATATCACTAAATATTAGTAATACTTCACTTGGTAAATATTTTTTTCAAATTCTTCAAATATTTCATTATAAATGACACCTTATGTTAATAACTACTGAATGTGGAAGAGGAATTTGTAGCTTCATAATTACAAAATAAATTTATTAGCCATTAGTTATTTAAAAATATAGTACACCAATTCATTATAAAAATATGTAAAATATAAGCTCATTGATGAACCTCTATGCTCGCACTCTTTCGACTGTTGCTTTTATTCAGGGTTGCCAGATGAAATCTAAAAATCCCCTAAATCAACAAGATTTAAAGAAAAACACCCCAAATAAAATTTGTTTATCTAGCACATCTATAAGGTGACCAACTATACTCATTTACTGAGTTTTGTGAAATGGTTGGCAATACTAAAAAATTGCAGAAGGTTTAGTAAAAAATTCATATCTAAAAAAGTATTTAAATAAAAAAAAAATATATCTCAAAAGTCGTTTTGTTTCCGTTAAAAGTGAATCCCGTGGAGTTAATAATTAGTCGAATAGTGAAAGCTGCACGCTGTTCTTTTTATTTTTGGTTTTTCGCTAATAGCGACCGTATATAACCTAACATTTCAGCATCATGGCAGAAATCGAGAAAAAGATTGACCACATTTTTAACAAAATTAATTTACTGGATGATTTAGTGATAATAAACGAACAAATGAAGGAATTTAATACCAAAGTGGTCCAAAATTCCGAAAAAATTGCAACATTAGAAGGCATAATTGAATCACAACAACGCACAATATATTATCTGGAAAAACATGCTAAACAAAAAAATCTGATATTCTACGGTATAAAAGATGACGAAACCAATAGAAACGAACTAGCAGCAAAATTAATTAATTTATTGAACAACTATCTACAAATCAATATTACTGATTCACAACTGGAGACCGTACTCCGCCTAGGGAAAAAGGGATCTAGAAACCGACCAACATTAGTTACTTTCTCTAATGTAGAGTTAAAGGAAACAATTATCTCAAACCGATCGAAATTTAAAGGCTCAAATATATTTGTTAATAACGATCTATGTCACGCAGAACAGTGTAAAAGAAAACTTCTTACTAATTCCTTAAAAGAACATAAAGCGAAGGGAATTAACGCTAAGATAGTACGGGGCAAAATTGTAATCCCTTCAAAGGAAATAAATAGTGGAACTGGTACAATAAGAAGCAGGAATTCCCAATCATCTGATGACACACCACAAAAAGCAAACCAAATACAAAAGAGATTTAAAACGAAGCCAGACAACCAAACCAACAGCAATGCATCCGCCAATTTTATGACAAATTTTTTATGGCAAACTCCTCCTCACGCAGCGCCTCCTCAAAACTCGCAAATGCAGAACCAGGCAACGACATCGACACAAGCAACACTGTAGTAAATGTATCCTTTTTAAATAATAATAAAGATAAAAATGTAAGTGTTGAAAATAAAAACAATAATTATAAGAAACATATTTGTAATAAAAATTTAGTTTATAGGTACGACAACATAACCTTAAACTACTGGAACATAGAAGGTTGGAATAACTTTTTCATGCTTGATGAAGATACAATAAATAGTATAACAATGTACGACATCATTTGCCTTTGCGAAACGTGGCATCTGCAGGATACTTTAATTTTGCCAGATTTTATGAGTGAGTATAAGTGTATTTTTAATAACAAAGCAATAAAATGTAAACAAAAAGGGAGGGCAAGTGGAGGACTAGCTATTATTATAAGACAAAGCTGCGAATTCTCAGTAAAACTGATAGATTGTACAGATTTATGGATAATTTTTGAATTTAAATTCCGAGAATTGAAATTATTAATAATTTTCACATACCTACGCCCTGCTCTTGACAACTACTGCATAACTATGATAGAAGAACTAATTATTTTTGGGGCTAATAACTATGAATCTCATGAAATAATAATATGTGGCGACTTTAACGCCCATATTGGTAATTTAAACCAAATAGACATAGAAATATTCTCACAGCCTAACATTTTCGAAACTAGACTATCACTCCATACAAAAACTAACTCACGGGGCAAATTGCTAGTTAATATAATGGAAAAATACGGATTTTATACACTAAATGGTAGGGTTAATGGCGACGTACCTGGTAACTTTACGTTCCTAAACGAAATTGGCAGTAGTACAATCGATCTAGCATGGACAAACTTAAATGGATTTGATAAAGTAATATCATTTCAAATAATTCCAACCTTAAGCAGAACTGCACACAGTATGTGTGTTATAACTCTTTATGCATGTGCGCGAAGTTGCAACACAAAGTCTTTTAAGTCAGTAAGAAATTCTACATGCGAATATATAACTACATTTGAATACGATGACAATAAAAAACTAAATTTTTACTCTCATTTAAATGATCACGAAAATATTTATTTACATAGCACAGATATTAATAATTTAGCAAAAAACATAGAATTAACCATGAAAGAGGCTGCATGTTCGTCAGACATGTTTAAAATAAAGAAAAAGAATTCCCAAGTATCATTGAATAAACGACGCGAATTGTGGTATAACAATGAATGTTTCGAAACAAAACATAATTGCAAAACTGCTCTACAAACGTATAGAAAAAACCCAAATAATGAAAATTTAATAAAATATATTCGAGAAAAAAAGCATTATACAAATTCTATAAAATCAGTAAAGCGTAATTTTTATAAAGATATTCAAGAAAAAATAAGCAATACAAAAAATTCCGGTGAATTCTGGAAAACAATTAGTATTTTTAAACCAAAATGTGTCTATAAGAACGATGTCACAATGGAAGAATGGGTATTATTTTACAAAAATTATTATAATCAGAGTACAACTAGGCATGTGCCATTCTTTGACTGTTTCCACCCCCTTTTGGACTCCGACATATCTCTCGATGAATTGTATCAAAGTTTGTATTCCAGTAAACCCCGCAAGGCGGCTGGACAAGATGGTTTGAATAATGATTTTTATAAAGCCCTTCCGCCCAACTGGGTTCATTATTTGTTGAATCTGTTTAACACCATAATGACACAGGAAACATTACCTGACAACTGGTCCAATATTCAGACTTTTTTAATTCATAAAAAGGGTGACTCTATGGATCCATCAAACTATCGCGGTATCGCACTTGTAAATTCTGTATGCAAAATATTTACTAAAATTTTATGCAAACGCCTAGAGGACTGGTGTGAATCAAACAATTTGATAAATGAAAATCAGTCGGGCTTTAGGGCTAATAGGGGAACGCGAGATAATATTTTCTCTCTATCTACTTTAATACAGTTACAACTAAGATTAAAAGGTCAGGGAGTTTACGCAATTTTGGTTGATCTTAAAAAGGCGTTTGATTCAACAGATCACAATATATTATGGCTAAAATTATATAATTACGGCATATCGGGCAAAATTATTAGGATCATACAATGTTTATATGAAAACGCTAAGTTACAGATAAAAATTGAAAATAATCTTTCCACCCCTATTGCAATCACTAAGGGTGTTTTACAAGGTGAAATTCTTTCGCCTCTCCTTTTCACTCTTTTCATGAACGATATATGGGAATTCTTTACTAAACAAAATGTTAATGGAATTAATATTGACGGAATTAATGAGGCAGTAATTCTTGCATATGCGGATGACTTGGTAATCCTTGCTAAATCACCAGTCGATGTTAATAAAAAATTAGAAATTTTACACCAATATTGTGAACTAAATTCACTAGAAATTAACACAAACAAAACAAAAATTCTATATGTCCATAAAGGACGCACAAAAAGGTCAAATATTAATTTCTCATTAAACAATACTCCTATTGAAACAGTAAAATCTTTCTGCTATTTAGGCACCACTTTTTCGTCTTCTGGTAAATTCAGATTAGCGGCTATGGAAAATTCCAAAAAAGCAAATATTGCAATACAAAAAGTAAAGAATATCCTATATAAAGCTAAATCAAACACGTGGGACGAGAAAAATAAACTTTTACAAGCAGTGATAAACGCAACATCTCTTTACTCCACAGAAATCTGGGGATTTTATCAACTTGAAATTCTAGAACGCTGTCAGTTACAATTTATAAAGAGTATATTAAATATATCCCCAAAAACTCCAGATATCTATGTTAGGCTTGAAACGGGAACTGTGCATATATCTGTTCTAGTCTGGAAACGGGTTTTAAAATTTTGGTACAAAATACTATGTATGGAGGACGAAAGAACTCCAAAACTTCTCTATAATAGATTAGTAAATCTTGACAATTCAGAGATAAATAAAGCAGAATGGAATTGGTATACTCAAATCAAACTATTTTTAAATTCCGTAGGATATGAACACGTGTGGCGGGAACAATTCATAAATAATTCGACAATAGATAGCATAATTAATACTTTTAAGTCCATAATTATTCAAAAAGACATAGATAAATTAAATATTAGCAGATATAGCTTATACTACAACAATATTAAATCCAATTTTGAAACTGAAATTTATTTAAACCATAATATACCATTTTCAAAAACACAACTAATCTGCCAAATTCGTTTAACGCGCAATAAAGAATTAAGATTATATTACAACGGAATGAAACATATTTTAGATAGTGACAACCAGTGTACGGTATGCAATAATCAAAGTCAAGAATCGGCGGTGCATTTCTTTTTTGAATGTCCGATTTACGAACCATTTAGAAAACATTACATCAATAAATATATCCGAGCTGACATTGAAGGACTCAACAAATTTACTGATTTATTATCTAACCTTACGGTAGAGAAAGTAAATGCAATTTTTTATTTTACTACTAGTTCGCTTAGGATTCGCAGTTTTTGCTTAAACGAATAGGAAAAAGCATCCTGCAGATGAAACAGATGAATTAAATATTATTAAAAAACCTTCTGTGTTCCTACTGTTCATATATACCTTTTTTATTTTAAAATACTATTATATGTATGTATTTGGGAATTAAGATCAACACTTTAAAATAATTTCTTTTTTGTAAACTTATAATAATCAACAGATTTATGTGTAATTTGTAAAATTGGGTTAATATTATTTAATGTTCAATTGGCATGCTCTATTTTTATACATATTTATGTTTGTCAACCGATTTGTATGGGGCATTGCCCCGATGGCAAATTAAATAAATAATAAATAATAAAATAAATACTCATTTACTGAGTTTTGTACTCTTTTTTCGCAAACCGTACTGTTTTCAAATCCTGTACTCTGAAAGTACTCATTTGTATAATTTTATACGCATTTGTATTTCTAAAACATTTTTTTAGATTATTTTATTTCAATTTTATTAATTAAATATTTAAAATTATTTTGACAGTGATTTGAATTTCACGCGCGCATATTGCTTGCCGTTTCCGGTACGTCAGAGGACAGGGCAAACACCAGACACGAGTTTGACTGTGATTTGAAATTCGCGCGCACATATGGCTGCCGTTTCCAACGCAATTGAGAGGCCGTATTATGTACCTGGAGAGATAGATAGATACTACAGACCTCTTTTTCTAACAACGTCAAAATTACATTTGTGAAAAGAGATGGATATATCTATCTCTCCAATATTTGTGTACGTAATAATCGCCAGGCTGATCTTTGATGTGCAGTATGTACGGCATGCTTGACAGTCTTGACGCATGCGTAGTATGTACGGCAAAGTTTTATGGGAATTCCCTTTCTGTTTAATTAATTTGAGGTTAGAGAAAACCAACAATTTCGTACTTTTTGTTCAAGTTAACAAGATTTGAGGTGTACAAAATAAAATAAAATTTTATTTATTTATTTATCTAGTGAAGGTGAAGTTGCATGTAAGTATTAATATTATAGTTTCATTTTCATTTTACTTAAATAATATCAGATTATAATATTATCGTTTTTTCATCTTTTTTTTTCACCTATGAAATACTTGCAAAGTGTACTCTTTTTGAACAAAAAAAAGTTGGTCACCTTAACATCTAAAACAAAATATATTAAAAAATAATAATACAACCGTTAAAAATTATACTTATTCTGAATTAAATACATCAATAATATCTACTTCATTATCCTAACATTTGTAAATGTTTTCAGAATTAAATCTTTTTAACAAACTCTGGGATGGTTAAAAGTTGATACACCCAGAGTATGTGCCCAAGTAGAATCGGAATTCAAACACCAATCATTGTATATAAAACGTGGGGGTGAGGGAAATATCCTTCAAAGAAACTTCTTTCCATATGGATTCATGACGCACCCGTAAAAATGTCATTAAAAAAAAATTGGTTACATATTTTTGGCTTTTATTATAATTATAGTTCCTGTCAACCGTCCCCTAAAAAATCCCCCAGAACAACTGTTACCCTGTTTTTTCCCCTATGAGAGATAAAATCTCATAAAAATAGGGGAAAATTCCCCAATCTGGCAACCCTGCTTTTATTGAGCCTAATAGACCATTTCAAAAATTCAATGCGCATATGCAAACTTCAGACAAAGATAACAAAAGTTAGTGCCGTATACCCATCTTTGTTTCCGCAAGATAAATATCCTAAATATTTTCCTGATGGTCGAATAATCTAAAATAAAAAATTAGGTTACATCAAATCTATCATATTAACATAATTTATAAATAATTGATGAATATATTCCATTTATTTCGATAAATTTTAATTTTCAGTACTAACATTTTACTTACTTTTTATTTAAATTATTTTTGACATTTCTCGTGCGCTGCCATTTACTAAGTTTTTAGTTCAAAAAATAAACACGTAGATGTCGCGGACATTTTTGAAATGGTCTATAATGGTGAAGCCGGATACTCATCGTTAGTAACAAATATTTCCATAAAGCAATAATTTGGACGACCTCTGGAAACGAACACGTTTGTGATCAACCGTCTGAAATCGGAGAATTCACCCCGCAGATATTTTTAGCGTTCTTAAGTCATTGGTCAAAATAAAATATTTTGATCTCATTCATAGTTACAGTGGTAGAAAGTAATAATTCAAAAACTTCGTAAAGACACTAATAACAATGACAGTTCACTTAACCTCACAAAAATAATTGTGATACTAGTACTGCCACTATATGTGTTAGGCCACAAACTTTTCCCTCGTATTCATTCATAAAAGGGTAAATCTAAAATTAATTCTATTTCACAATTTTGTTTTAACTTTCAAAGAAAGAGACACCTGTCCCATAAACATCGAAATTGAAATTATTATAAATACTCGTAATATGAAACACTCATTTCAGTTAAATTTTTTATTCAACATACATTATTTACAATAAGAGCGCCGTCAAAAACAAACCTCATAATCTCACACAACAAGAACATATTTTTCCTCTTATATAAATTATGCATGTATTCCTGAGTTACGTATTTTGAATCATACACACTTTGTTTTGGATGAGTCACTCTCAGTGTTAATATGTATGCCCTACATACATATTTTATTTTTAATAATGACTACAATGTTTTCAGATTTCAGTAGATACATTTTAAGATTGACGTAGCTGCCGATCGACATCACTTATAGGTGCCTATTTTACATATTCAAAGTGATAACAACACATAGCGACAATCTAATAAATTTTTATATAGGCTAGTTGGCAAGGGATTTATTGTGGAAATAAATGGTGGCAGGCCGGAATAAATTTTATTCTATTAATTTGGATTTTCAAAAAGACATACTAATTTTGAACCCTCTAGCGACCCCGGATTTTGCCGCCATATTGAAAAAACCTCGTGAAAAAAGACATTTTTATTAAATTTCGTTAATATCTCGGTTTGTGTCAATTTAAAAGCAAAATATCAAGTTATTGAAAATAAAGTAGATAACAATGATTACGTTTATCTCAACGTTTGAAGCCGCTTGAATTTAGTAAATCCCTTTTCAATCTTCGAAATAAACGATCAAGATTAATATTTCAAGCCGCTTGAAAATGTCAAGTCAAGGCTATGAAATAACAGCCTTGGACTTACAAAGCGGCTTGACTTCTGTTGAAATAAACAGTGAAGCTTCAAATAATGTAACTACGCATGCGCACATCCGCAATATGTTGCAGTGTTACTAATTTCATATCATTTGTTGGTTGTTTGTATTTTACCTCATTTTATAAACGTCGCGATATAAAACTTAGTAAAATTGTCGAAAAGCGAAATTTTGGAGTGGTGAAGCAATATGTTTTTTCATGTTTTTCAAAGAGAAGACAAATAACAACATGCCAATTTTTATATTTTGGGGTTATACATCCAGGATGAAATTATATACCTCTCCCTGTCTGTCTGCATAATCGAGTATTTAACTATCTTTTTTTAGTCGACACGAATTTAAAGAAGATTGAAAATAACTCAATCCTATTTTCAATCCGCTGATATAAACCAATAGGATTTTTCAAGTTATAATATACTTGAAGCCGCTTGAATTATCGAGATAAACATAGTCATTGACTACAAAAAATGTCTCATACTTTTTTCTGTGAATTGCTTGGTTACAGAGGGTGCAAAATTAGTATATCTTTGAAGGTCCAAATTAAGAGAATAAAATTTACTCTAGGTTGCCACCATTTATCTCTACAATAGCATTTTGGAAAGAGGGCCTGCACTATTTAATTTATTGATTACTAAATACTTACTATTACTATTGTTTTAACGTATAAATTTAATAATTGTTCTATTTTTGCAGTTTGAAATAAATGAAATGAATACATCCTTAGGAAGAACTTTGACATCATAAATCGAAAACCAACAGTGATAAAATAATTGGGCATGGGTATTCGAAAAAACAAAAAAGTGCTTAAAAGAGGTGCAAATTAAAATCCTGTATAATTGCACACTTGGAATATATTTGCAAAATTAAAAAACTACAAGATTTTCATTTTCGCCTATATCTAGTGACCTACGCATTTTTTCGCAAATAACAAAACACTATTAATATGGTCTCCTAATGGAGTAACTTTTGTCTAATTTAAATGTTGATTGCCATGCCACTGACGTTACACCGTAATTGTTAATAAAGTGTTTTTTGATTTACTTTCGTTATTTTCCGCATTCATTTAAAATGGATCCGTATTTTATAAAGGCGATAACAGAAGGCTTGAAATTAGTAAGAATTTGAAATAGAGTAGAAGTGGGATGAACGATATTAAAAATTCTAAGGTGGAGGACCCCATTATAATCCCATTATGACTCCTTGTATTGATTTATAAATAAATGTAAAATAAAACATAAATAAATGATGTTGAAAATGAGAAAATCATTATTTTATTCAACCCTTTTCTAATTTAAAATTCTGACAGTGAGAAGTGTGACACTTCCTCAATTATTCATATGACTCATTCGCCCTTATTCATTCAAATTTCAGCAGATTTTTGCACAGATACAAGTACATTCACCTAAAAATACTCATATTTTAATTTCACACAACTTTTAATCACTCTTACAATACATTTTACTTCCTTTTAGAAAATGTTAATGTGAACATTCTTTTATGTTGTTATGAAGTGAATTGTTATTATAATTTCTGCAAATTGAGTTCAGTAGTAAATGTGGCATGCAATTTGTGTAATATACATAAGCTTAACAGTTATCATTCAGAAAATTATACAGATATATGTAAGCGCATTAGTAGGTATATGGAATAATAAAGTCAGTTTTGAAAGAAAAACACCAAGGGCTAAACCACTTGTGCAGATAGATATGCGTCTTTTCTTAATCCCATTTAACACGATCATAATTCAGCTAACAAATTTATTAACAAATTTGTTAACAAAATAGTGTGATAGTGTCAAATGTCAAATGAAACCAATTTTTAACCAAATTTAATAACAATTTATGAGTATGACCGTGTCAAAAGCGTGAATTACAAGATGAAGTTTTTTTTTTCAAAGTGTTTTTATAAGTGACCTTACAAGTATATTTACACGATCTAGTTTTACGTGAATTAATATATCCAACTGTCAAAAGTCACGTTATACCTTCATAAATTGTCAATTAATTTACATCACTTGAATTTTTCGCACATATCCATCAAGATTTCAATTACAGCTCAACTCCATTTTGCCATTTTTCAATTTATATCAATCACTTTAACACCATACTTGTACACATCAAAAATATAAACACAAATGACATTTGACAGTTACTTGACAGTTAAAACTTATAGGGACTTTTAAGAAAAAGTAGCGCATGTTCCAGTTTTTCGTGAAAAGTTTTTCTTTAAAAGTCTATTCATCTGTCTTTCTTGCACTCACATGATTGTGCGAGAGAGAAAACTTTTCAAGTCTCTTGAAAAGAAAAACTTCATATTGTAATCCACGCTTAACAGGCTTTAATAAAAACATCGTAAATATTTTTGAAATTTTAGATATATCACTATTGCCAGGGCAAAAGATTATTTTCAGAACAAGACTAGTCTATCTTGGAAATTTATAGGCATGTGTAAAAATACGGTTGAAAGGGTCTAGTTCAAGTTTCTAGTTGTACGCTATGTACTAAATTTAATTCATACGCAATAATTGAATAAAAAAATCGACCTTTTGTCCCGGTAGTAGTGATGTAGCAACATTAATTTAAAATACAAGAAGACATATTATGTAATCAACCCAGTTGAAGAGAAATAATTGATAGATTTTTCACAAATACCAAGCATGTCCAAAAAGTCAAATTTTCAGCAAACAAAATATCTTCAAATTTCAAAACTGTTTATTGTTTGACTCAAGCAATTTTTCTCCATACATATAATAAGAATAAAAACAGGGCAATCAGTTTGAAATTTTATTCGGTAAATTCATAATTTAACAAAAAAAATAAAAAGAAAACATGTGGACTTTGTTATTTTTTTTTGTAGAAATTTTATATTTACCCTATAAAATAAAATTATACAAATGAAGAAGAAAATGGTATCTATTTAAAAATAAAGTTTTGTTAAGTTAGGATTATAGTAGTTAGAATTGTCTTAAATACCGTGTACTATAAAGAAATATTATATTAAATGGCAATAAGTGAACAAATTTTCTTTAGATTGTTTGTCCCTCGAATAACTCTACTCTAATATCAATTCTAATTGAATTAATATATGAGTGATGAAAATATTACAAAATTAATTTTATTACCTACTTATGATTTTATCGCTACTCCTAATCAATTTTAACACTTTCAGTTTCTAACTAATAATTAATCAAGATGAAAGTAAAATTTCATAATTATTTTATTGCTGATATTATGAAATAACAATAAAAGACTATTTAGTTTACAAATACTAATTACATACGAATAATTGTTCGATATGTCTATAAACAAAACACTTTCTCTCCTAGAATTTAAACTTCACGGATTTATACGATTACACAAATTCGAAAATAGTATAATAGGCGTTTTACATAAATAAAATTTTGTACTGATTATATTAATTGAAACCTCGATTGAAACTTAGATGTACTAGTACAAAGAAATAGTGTTTATTATACAAACACCGGCAAAATTAAGGGAACATCAAAAAAGCTCTGTATTTAAAAAAGTTTGAACCCTAGGTCTTTAATATCTGTGTTGTTAATTCTACATTTTCTCGTACAATAAATAACAAATGACGATATAACACCTAAATATGTATAGCCCCTTGTAATAAATGGTTAAGGCCTTGGTGATCCAGAAATAATTTATTATTGAAATCGGTGGACGTTTCGGACCTTAGTGATCCATCCTCAGCATTTACAAAAATTGTATAAATATAATGAAAGTAGTCAATGTAAAAGACATCTTGTCAAACAGTTCATGTCGAAAATTAAATCCATAAATCCATATGAATTTTTGAAAATAATTTAATTTTAACATTCATTTGTGCTTTTGTTGTCGTTTCATTTCTAAGCTTTCAAAGTAAACAAATTAAAAAATTAGAAAAATATTATTTTTAAGTAATAATTAATTGTTTATAAATAATGGAAAATTTAGTTTTTTAATTAGTCTTCGCAATGTGAATTTGCCGTTACCAAATTCAGTCAAATAAATCATCAAAAATATCACCAAAATATAATTTTCGTACCTCCGTCCAATTTGACTAGTATTACAGAACTCAAAATTGTCCAGAAATGCGCTGTTGCTGACCTAGGCCAGCAAAAGGAGTTGGCATTACTGTTCTGGTGATATGTTAATTTAAGATTATTTTCAACACAAGAATTAGCAAAATGTTTATAAATTTTAGGGCTAAATCTTTAATTATTGTAACTTAAATAACTAAATTTTGTCATAAAAATAATAATATGCTGTCATTGCTGTCATCTCGTATAGATTAATTATAAATTCCAACTTTAGGACTATTTTGTTTCGTTTGTTTTGTAACTACAACTAACTTCACGTGACACAATTGAGTTTCCGCTATCTGTCATTGAAAATATGCGAAATTACATAAAATATATACGTAACTAATGTTTGTATGATATATTTTCAATAAATATAAAATAATCACGCATTTTTAACTCAAATGTAAGTAATTATATTTAAACTTGCAATGCAAAACCGATAAAAATATATGTTCATTTTTTAGGTTATGTAAAATAGAATTAAAGTGTTGAGATATATACGAAGAATTTATGGAGATGTCGGCACAAAAAATCTTGTGTATCACACGCCCAGAAACTGTTTTGCGAGATCTCGTATTTGCAGGCCTCGCTTTCAGCTCGGCCTGTCAAAATAAACTCGTTCTCGCAAATATTCAGTTTCTGGACTAGTGATACAAATAACTATTTTATGTTCCTCCAATTTTGCCGGTGTGTGTATTTTTGTAAGAATAATACATAATTTTTTTTTAAATAGTAAATACTCTATTATTATAATAACTCGTACAGAATAATCTATTTTACGGGCAGAATAAAATATTCAGTAAGAAGAAACGAGTGCTAGAATCACAAAAATTATAAGAGCAAAATAAATTTAAAATTCATAGAAAATTTATCAAATTAATTAAAAGTTTGTAATTAAATCTAAACTGATGAGTACAACTGTCAATTCAACATAGAACAATACAGGTTCAAGTTCGGGTCAGTTCTAATTAACAACTAAATTCCTGAGTAGTACGCTCTACATTCCAAACGTGAGTACCCTTGAGAAGTTGGCTGGTTATCCTCGGTAAAATATATCATCTACGCAGAACTGTCTAAACAAAACAAAACATAAACAAATGGCATAATTATAATAGCATTTTACATTACAGCCATGTAGAATGATTTTTACTGCTGAAAAGAGGATATGCCGAATAGGCGAGCCTGTCACCTCCTTGAGGCAGTAAAATAGTTACGTGGCGTATATTGTACAATATTTTTTTCTTACTTACTTGTAAGTAAAATTTAAAATTACAACCTAAATCTGCTAGTTGCAAATGACACTATTATTAATACGAATAACAGTAACAAAACACAATTTTGACAACTAACGTGGTAGCTAACTAGTAAAATTTTAACAAGTTAGCAACCAATTTTACAAGTTACTAATTGGTAAAGATTAATTTTCAAAAGTAGTAAGCTGTATCAATAAATAAAATAGTAATAAAATTATATACTCCTGTTGAATTATTAAATTTATTATATCTGTGGTTACATGCCAAATACAGATGTCATTATTTCAAATAATTTAGATGGAATTAAAAGTTTGGTTGCCTATAAAAACATTAGGCAGAAAAACTTAAACAGGCTATATTCCGAAAGGAACAAAATTAAGTGTGTACTGTAATGGACCTATTAAATTTTTATGAATCTGTGACGTCGTTTTAGATACGCCATCTAGCAGAATTTTTCTGAAACAATGGGTGCGTGACACCATGATGCCAAATAAAATAAAATAAATTTATGCCTGTTAAAATTGTATATTGTAATATTTTCTGTATTACAAACAGAAATGTAGGTATCTAATAATAAAATTATGTACAATTTATGTTTTATCAGAGATTGTAATATCGGGTCCTAAGCATATCACACAGTTGATAATTATGCTATTAACTGTCACTTTTCGATTGTTCTGTTATAATAAATTTGCAAGTTTGAAGTGCAATTATGCAGGAACATATAAAAACAAGAAAACAATTTTGTAAATATTGTTCAGTATGTAGTAATAGGTAGATCATCGCAAATGTTATTACACACAACCTTCTTTATAAAAGTTATGGGCTAATTCTGAACAAATGTGTAAGTCTTACGTCTTATAGATCTGTAAAAAAACTGTCAAAAACGCATCTATTTTTGTTGATTAATATAAAATTATACATTAGTGGCAGCTTCGTTGCGATTTTGTTCATTATATACAGATCTGTAAGACGCACAGATTTGTTCAGAATAGTGCCATTATATCCTGTTTTCTGAATTCTATCTGTTCTTCCTTTCTTTTTAAAGTATTAATCGCATATATTATACCTAAATTTAATCGGATTTCTTAAATTTGTTGCACATGTATTTGTTGCCATATTTTAAATTTAAATGTTCTCCACCATACCACCCACCTGCGCATATGCACATCTCACTTTTATTAATATCTCTCTCTTTTAATTTAATAGGTCCATTGAAAAATGTTAATTATTTTCATCCTATGAATTTTTTGGCAAACTACTCTTGTATTGTTCAGGTTGTAAATCATGTAACAACAATTATACTTAAATTTAACGAGCACAAATCATTTTAAGGAATTTGAAGTTTATAGTTCATATTGAACCACTCAGACACAGTGGAATTTTCGAAATGTTACTTATAAATAGATGTTCGATATGGAATTTGAACCCAGCAAGCATACTTACAAGTAATCCTACTGCCTATTCAAAGTTTTGATTGAATACTTAAAATGTTATATTAAAGGTCCCGGTAAAATACAATTTTTGTATGTAAATTTTGAAATGTAATATTGCATAAAAAATTCAAAAAAGATTAAAAAACTGAAAATAAATCTCTATTCATTGCCATTTAAAAATTCATGTTATTGAAGCAAAAGTAATTTAAAATATTTTTACACGACATTGACTAGAAATAAAAAGAATTTTTCTAGTTATTTATATCTTGTAATCTCATTATACTCAACAAAAAGCTTGCCAAGTAGACACTCCTATTATAGTCAATATAATTATAGACATTTCTTTTCACTTTTTACCATAACCTCACAAACAACAAACAACTGCAGTATTATACCATCTCGTCTTTAAGGTAAAAGCATATCTGCATGATTGTAATTATTTATTGGAAAACCGGAAAACAACAGGAAATACGAAGAAAATCTCCATCTGAAAGTGAGATCTGAGATTTCACGAAGATGAATGTAAGTTAACGATTTTCCGGTAGTTTGAAACTTTCTTGACGGCGGCATATTGTATTTATGTGACAGTTGAATAATTGGTTCAGTAGTAACGCTACATGCCACGTACGATTAAGATAATGCTGTGAAGGACGGCAGAATGCACTTTCTTTTTTATGGTAGAGAACATCTTCGAACTTTCTTCGCCCAAATATGAAATTCGAGAACGTTGTTTACTTAAGCGCATTTCTTGTATGTAATAGAATAATACATCATTTTCTTAATTAAATTCGAGTTATAATGGTATAAAGTGATTAAAATGCACACAGTTTAAAATACTGGGTTAACAAAAAGAGTTGCTTGATGGTTTTGATTGAGTTCAGTTTACTGAATCGTAGAACTTTGGTTGATATTTTATATTAAACATTACACTTTCATCATCGTTATGACCATTGCTGATGTGTTAAGTTAAGGAGTTAAGGTCATATACAAATACTTTTGCTGCGTGACAAATTTAAAAACTGCGCGATTTAAGTTACACGATGTGTGAACCCTATTGCAACGTATACAAAATATCGGCCGCAGTACAGCTGCAAGCAGCAGTGAAAAGTGGAGATATGTTTATGTGTAATTATATAGGTACATAATTATAAATATATCATGTATTTTTTTACACAGGTATCGGTACTGATAATGATATATTCGTACCGTGTGGAGTTTTATCTATCACAACGTAAGTTAAATTATTTGACGTATCTGACAATTTGATAAAACGTCAAGCATTTATTCATTCAATGTAATTTTCGACATTTTCATAATTCATTTCTGTCGCAGATGCAGAATTTTATGTCCTAAAACTTTTATTTGACGCGTTTTTGCTTAAAATAATTAGGCGAGCAGGAAATTGCAAAAACCTGATTTCCCATGTAAATCTCCTATGTACACCTTTAAGACAGACACACGGTATATATTTTCATCATTAATATTATAAACAGATTATTGTAAATATTTTGCGGTCATTATCTATAAATATAAATACTTTTTATCTGTTTGAATATTTTATAAATACATACGTAAATAAACAAGTTTTTATCGCAAACATATTTGCCATTAGAATTATTTTTAAATGATATCACTTTTAACATTATACTACTTAGTAATAACACTTGTACCTAACTAATGCTTACAATGACAATAAATTTGTCAATGACGAGAATTCTAAATGACAAGACTAAAGACTAGTAATTCATCTACCACGTAACAGTTAGTAGAATTCTGTTCTGACATAGAATAAAATGGAATACGAATTGTCTGATATTGTACTTCGCGGCTTGGTTATTACTCAAAGACGTGTAACAATAATATGAATAATTATTAACACATATTTCTCTATGGTTGAACGTAATTAATAATCAAGATTGTTCTACTTTTAAATTATATTCATAAGATATATACTTATGTTATCTTTTCTCCTAAGTAGAACATGGAGCAGGAATTCAACGAAAATTATTACTTGTATTCAGTAGTACAGGTTGATCACGAATAGCCTTTAAATTAGATCTACAGTTTCTATATGCCACATTGATTAACTAAAGAAAATTGATAAAACACAAAAACTTTATTTTTCCTTTGATTGTTATATAGAAAATAACCCATATTAATAAATTATTTTTTTATTAATGTACGATTTTAGAACATACCACAGGTAAATTAAATAAACCTTATTACCAGGCATCAGATACCACTGCTAAACAATTAATGTCAAATTTTGCCAAACGTTACTAACGTAAAAAATATACTGGAATAAAATTAGATTTTCTCCTATTGGGGTATTTCCACAATATTTTTAATACTTTTGTTCTGAAAATGTAAGTACAGTTATTAATGTAGGTTCAGGTTCATTAATATTTACCTTATAGAAATACATAACTTAACATTTTAATAAAATGCAAATTTTTTCGTTACGTTAGTTAAGGACGCGCCAGCACTACTCTCTAGTGGCCAAATCTGAAACTACTATACAATATTTCACAACTATTTTTTGCCTACAACAAGTATATTTATTAGTGTGTTAATGAAAGCGATTAACGATTGAGACATTTGTTTGTTGAAATCATTAATCGCCAATTAACACACGTGTTGGTTACAATATTTTTTCGTTGACCGTATCTTACTTAAACGAAAAATCTAATTTTATTCCATGAAAAAAAAATTTAGGTTAGTACCGGTTGACCGAACGGTGTTGGTGTACAGAGTATCTCATTTTCGATGTTTTTTTAAGGTATCTCGGGTAATATTAATGATAGAGCGAAACCGTTTGCACATTGCAGGGTCAACTTTTCGAGAAAAGTTTAATAGTCACCACAGGAATTTTCGATTTTCTTTTGTTTCTGAGCTACAGGAAAAAACTCGTTTTTCGCACATTTTGAAAATATCTCATATCTTATTTATTATGATACTTAGAGAAAAAATGTTTTTACAAAAAATTTACCGTTTTTTAAATAGAATAAAATGGCGTAATTAGATTTTTTTGAAAACTTAATAATTCTCGAGATATAACACAAACTTAAGATTTTTTAAATGGGAACCTATGTTGATAATAGTCTCGTCTTTTTGCATATTTTATAAGCTTTTCAATGATATATAACAAGTCTTCATTCTTTTGTTTTAAACATTAATAAAAGATGAATTATTAATTTATTGAGGTGAAAATATTGGAAATTATTAAGAAACAAATGAAAAACGTTCATCAACGCATTGTTCCGATGGCGGTTCATAACAGTATATATTTCTATCATTTAAAATATAAAATCATTACAAAACTATAAAATAATTTGTTCTTCGGCCAATTTTATCCACCCACACAATAAATGCAAAATCCTTGGAATAATTGTCGCTTGGCGCCAACTGTTTTCACTTTAAAATTAAAAATAAAAACAAAATTCAATTCGTATGCCATGTGTATATTTAAAACATTAAAAACTCGGAAATAAACATAAAAATGATTCTTTATCCATGTGATACGAATAGTGACCGCGGGAAGAATATTTTTATTTCCAAGGGACATATCGAAGGTTATAGGTGACCTTGATAGCTGTTGATTTATTCTATACATGACTGTTGTCATTGCTGCCAAAATAAAAGTTAGCGACACGGAGTGGAACACGCGATGTACAGGGATGTATTCAAAGAATTTTAATAAGAAAATGTTTGTGATTACTCATTACTTAGTAAGGTGAATTGAGAACAGAATAAATTATACATTAGCATTGGCTTTGACCTTAGGGTATTTCCACACATTTACACACGAAGTTTGAATCTTTTTTTTAGTAGGTCAGTAAGCTTAAATTAAGGTATCTGACACTTCATTTACCGTTTTGTAAAATTTACAGGATATTGCCTCCCAATGCATCGTTACAAACTCGATGAAAAACGACATAAAAATTAGCAGTACTAAATACATATTTATTTGATTAAGGCCCACTTTTACAATTGATGGATAAACTAAGGTATATAGCTATCGGAGGTATAACTTTATCCTAGTAATTATATATACCTTCTATAAACAAGACTGTCTTTTACCACACATTTTTATTTATCAGATAGTTATACCAGGAATTACGTTAAATCACTTTAGGTTTGTATTGACACAATAAAATTATCTTGTTAGATTATTTTTCTTCGATATTATTATTTCTGCCTTCTAATTTACATTTTTCTCGATGTTAGATGATATAAATGATATTTTTGATTCTGACAGTGATTTATTTATTTATTTATTCTCTCCCAAAACAGGATACGTGAGTATCCCAAAAACATGGGAGAGGCAACAATATATACAAAATAAACAGGCAAGAATAGACAGAGTATGGAAATACAGAGAATAAAAAATACAGAAGTTTACAAATATAAAAATATATGAAGTTTACAAATATAAAAATATAAGAAAAAATAAGTGAACTAATGTGTCACTTAGTTTAACTCATTGTAGAGAACAGTTCTAAATTGAGTAAATGTATGATAGAAAATGTCTAGTTCAGTAAAACATTTGTTTTCAATTTCATTATAGATAACACATAGTCTTCTAATAGGGTTTTTTTAATTCATAATTGTTACGTATAACAGGAATGTAAAAAGTATTACTGGAACGGGAATGCAAACGTGGTACGGAAAAATTAATTTGACTTAAAGCGAAATTATCATCAACCAGATTATTTGGTAGTTTATAAAGGTATAGGCATGAATATATCCTACGTCTGTCCTCAAGTGTATACATGTCAAATGTATGTATAGCAGCAGAATAACTGTATGTTAAAGGATTAAATGAAGGCGAAATTTTACGAGTGCAATATCTGACAAACTTCCGCTGTACCCACTCAATTCAATTACTAAAGTTATCATATATTGGGTTCCAGACAATGAGGCAGTATTCGAGCTTAGACCTTACAAAACAGTTGTACAAAGAAATAAGAGTTTTTGGATTGTTGAAACAATGTGAATTTCGAATAACGAAACCTAAATTTCTGTAAGCACTATTAATAATATAGTCGTAATTCGGACCAAAATGTAATTTAGGGTCGAACAAAACTCCTAACTCTTTATGCAGTTCAACACGGTTGAGACAATTACTACCGATCCGGTAGGAAAAAGAAGAAATACTACGTTTCATTGAGAATGACATGATCTTACATTTTTTGATATTAAAATATAAATATGAGGGAGAAGACCAAGTCAGAAGATTATCAATATCGGACTGAAGTAGACAGTGATCTGCATATGAATTGACAGTTTTAAATAGCTTCAGATCATCAGCGTATAACAATGAGTTGGAGTATTGTAAGCAACGTGTGATATCATTGATAAATAGATTAAATAAAAGCGGCCCTAGGTGATGATGAAATACTTGATTGACATCGGTTAAACGTATGAATAACAACATCGTTTATGTTTATGTGGTATGAATAAGAACCAGGGATAAACTTATCCGAGGTTTACACGACCGATTTCCATGAGATAAGAAATACTGGTGTTTATTCTATCTAAGATTTATCCGAGGTTTGTAAAATACAATTTTCAATTTTATACCTGATATAGCGTCATACGAGGTTTATCTAATGATTGTAAAAGTGGCCCTAACAAGGCAAAAAAGTAGGAGATTCACTGTCGCATAGTGACGTTTCATAGGCGATGCAAAGTCAATTGTTTTAATTTAGCCTAGACAGTAATTTGCATTTTTGCCGTGTTGAATACATAATAATGTTACTTTTATTATCTCCAATATTTTAAATGTTATTTCCTTCGTCGTTGTCATCAGAATCAGGATTGCTATGTAAAAAAAAAAATGAAAAATCAAAAAATCTATGAATTTGAAGATAAAACAAAAAGTATAATTTTCGCAAATGTTGAAATTACTTCAGACCCTAATATCAATGGGTCGAATTCAGCACTCTTCTTTAACTATCGAAGCTTATCTAAAAATAATAAAATAAAGAGAGACATATGCATCGACTCATTAATAAGAAAAAGATGCAAGTTGTTTCCATAGTTACTATAGAGACGAGTGCTGAATTTGGCCCAATATTTATAAAACTGTAGACATTACAGCTTTGTTTAGAATGTCACAACAAATTTCGTTGCCAATATACAATGTGTAACATATCTCCTCCAGACATAGGTACTAATATTACCAAACATAAAATATAGGTAATTTAAATCAACTTGATAATTACCTACTTACATACATATATTTACGATTTCATTTAAACCATATTTACTTTATTGTGTCACTAACAGAAAGTATCTATTAATATCTATTTGTTAACAAAATTGAAATCAAAGTTAAATAGAAATTTAATAAGCTGAAATATTCTGTAAAGGTACGAAATTAGCTACATCTCTATAAAATGAACACTATCATTAGATTGGTACCTATTAATTATAAACCTACACATACACCTAAATAAAATGAGATTACATAGTTAATATATAGGTAATTTTAATTTTATGCTATTAAAATAAACTCATATAGAAACTGAAAGGCACCTTCCATAATTATTATAAGAGTGAATACTGATCCATGCAATACGGGCTATTGCATAAGTACATATATGGGAAAATGGGTTTTATAAATATTTACTACGTTTACATGCAGTTTTGAAAATGGTTTCAGTTTTCAGTCAAAATTATGGAAAACTGTTTACATGCAATTTTCAAAACAAGTTTAAAAATTGATTTGAAATCAGTTTCGGCGCATGCACATTTAGCTGATGTAAGTGACAAATCCTCTTCACTCCAAATACTTCGTTTTGCTATTATTCCAATTATTTTTTATACTTCGTACCACTACGCACTAAAACTACACAACTGTATATTTGAAGGTTAGTAACCAAAGCGACAGAAACGTTATGCTCTGTACGCATGCGCAGTATCGAAAATGAATGTTTACATGAGTAGTTTTGAAACTAGTTTTCAAGTCCAACTCATGAATTACTACGTTTACATGCAGTTTTGAAAATGGTTTTAGTTTTCAGTCAAAATTATGAGTAACTATTTACATGCAATTTTTAAAACAGGTTTACAGATTGATTTGAAAACAGTTTCGGCGCATGCGCATTTGGCTGATGTAAGTGACAGATTCTCTTCACTGCAAATTCTTCGTTTTGCCATTATTCCAATTATTTTTCCTACTTTATACCACTACGCATTAAACTAGACAACTGTCAGTGTATTTATAGGTTACTAACACATAGTAACACAAAGCGACAGAAATGTTATGCTATGTACGCACGCGCAATATCGAAACTGAATTTTAAGTGTTTACATGAGTAGTTTTGAAGCTAGTTTTCAAATCAAACCCACAAAATTTAGTTTCGGTTTGTGAGAACTCAAAACCGTTTTGACACTGTATACATGGCATTTTCAAAACTAAAAACATTTTGAAAACGGTTTGAAAAGTGCATGTAAATTCAGTAAATTTTAGTTTTGGTTTGAGATAATTCAAAACCGTTTTGACACTGTATACATGACGTTTTCAAAACTAAAAACGTTTTAAAAACGGTTTCAAAACTGCATGTAAACTCAGTAATTATCTTCAAATAATGAAATAATTTTCAAAATTTGTAAACTGATATTATTTCAGAAAAATATAACCCCAGGCACATACATATATCAAAATTACGCTTAACGAAATAGTATATTCTATATCAAGAGTATTGAAATAGCATATATTCCACACGAATAAAAAGTTTGTTGTCTGAGCCGAAGGACTACGGTTTGAGAGTGTGGACCATGCAGGGTTGGCCTGATTTAAATCAACTGATTTTTTTTTTTAAAAAAAAGCTTAAAATTATAATTAAAATGTATTTATTTGCTACAAAATTATTAATAACAACAAAAATATGTTCTGTTTATAATAATATCTAAAAATTAAATATTTTATCAATTTTCATATAAAAGTCACGCGCAAGCGTGGACACGTCAAGCAAAAATTCAAATGCATTCTTTTGGGTTTTATTATAGATTTCGTTTGCGTTTATGAAATAGAATATTTATACCGCTTTTAAAACAATTTAAAAAGTGTAATAACACTTTACAGATCTTTAAAAATTAAAAAAAGGCATGCATTATTTGATTTTTTGAAAAAATCAATGATTTTTTATTTTTAAAAATAAATTATGACTTTTGCCAACTCTGGGACCATGCCATTTCAAACGAGTTCCAACAATATTTTAGAAATAAGAACAAACACAATTTAAAAAACAACATTAATATATACGTCCATAAATTGCTTATAGCACAATTCATATGTTTCTTTTGTTTATTTAGTAATAACTGGTGTTATTTAGCTAAACTTACTGCTCTATAAAGTAGAGGTGGGCGCGTGAGTAACTTTTTGTTCACGATCACGCACGCTCACGGAACTAAAAATGTAATCACGACCAATCACGCACGACTTTTTATGTTTGATTCACGATCACTCACGCTCACGATTTTATTTTGGCACTTACGCCCGCTCACGCCCGGCGGGTCAGGTTCGTGTCACGTAATTATTGTTTCTATGTACATTTAAGCCTGCTTAACATAGTCATTAGTTGTTATCAAATTTGTTAACAAATTGGTAATAGGTTAGGTAACAGATTGGTTTCATTGAAAATGAATGTTTATGTACAAATAGGTTGTTCTATTCCTTCACAAATATCATTATAAATTTGATAACAAATTTGTTAACAAAATTATGCTCGTGTCAAACGGGCTTAAAGATTTGTATATTTATAGTGAAATCGGAGCAACTGTATATACAATTTTGGGTACAACAATAACACTATTTTTATGCAAAAAAAAAAATGTTGATGACATATTTGGACATAATAATGATAAAAAGAATGTAAAGTAAAAGATGGAAATTGACAATTTTTTAAATAAAAAATAGAAGAAAACTCACGCCCGATTAAATTTCAATCACGCCTGACCACGCACGATAATTTTTTAGTGCCTCACGCTCACGTCCGATCACGACGCAAAATTTAAATTATACTCACGATCACGCGGGTCACGTCGTGATTCATCGTGACCCGACAAAATCACGGCCCGCGCCCACCTCTACTCTAAAGATCTCCAAAAAACCTGTAATATTAACAGAAAACTCGAAAACTGTTGAAAACTTCAAAACGTCAAACGTGAATTCAGAAATAAATAAAACTAAAACAAAGAGACGTAACCATAGCAAAATATTTGATATATCGCGCCAATCGCTAATATGCGGCTAAAACAGATTCTGATTTATCGAAAGCCGTGTGGAATTATTCCACATAGTTTAATGAAATAATATTGATTTCAACATAATTTTTAGTTGTGGAATATGTAGTTTTCAAAATAATGTTGGAGAAAAGATATTCTTGCGTGTTAAAATTAAATCTCGGATTTATATGCAAGAAAAATAGGAGGAATATGCAGGATCTAGTCGGAATTACTGTTACAGGAAATTAAAAATAAACCTAACTAAATAGTTTAAAGATCGAAATATTTTGTTATAATCAACATAAACGAAAAATGTTTAAAATATTTTAAACGCACCTCTGTTTTGATATTCAGTTACCCTAGTCGGCCAACTATTTTCAGCCAGATATAGTAATGTATTTCTGTGCTTTCCTAGTCCAGTATTTAAATGGGTTCATGCAAATATTTCATACCTGAATATTTCGTATAGTATGACTAGCGAATGAAAGTTGATGGTTAGATTATTTAATAGATGTGGTTTCTATTGAAAACATTTCCCTATATTTGATTTGAAGGGAAACTGACCCTTATGTATTCCGTTACAGAAGATTAGAATTGTACTCAATATCAGGAGGTATTTAAAATGACCTTAGCAACAGGATTCAGGGATGTATTTAAAAAAATTAATACCGCAAATTCTAGTTCGTTCATCTCAGGTGTAAGCAACCCTCGAGTCGGAATTACTGTTAGAGGCAATTAAAAATAATCCTATTTCATAGAATTGCCAAACTAAATAGTTTAAAGATCAAAATATTTGGTTATAATCAAGATAAACGGAAAATATTTAAAATATTTTAAACTCACCCCTGTTTTGATATTCAGTTACCCTCGTCGGCCATCTATTTTCAACCAGACATAGTAATGTACTTCTGTGCTTTCCTAGTCCAGTATTTAAATGGGTTCATGTAAAAATTGCATACCTGAATATTTCGTACAATTCTATTCTTCTCTAGGGTTTCAAAAGAAACCACATCTATAATAGTATATTAAAGAACGTGTTTTATAAGACATGTTTTTTTCGCAAGCGTCAAAATTTAGAAAACGAGCGTTAGCGAGTTTTCTAATTGACAAGTGCGAAAGAGAGTCTTATAAAATGAGTTCTTTATACTATTTTTTATATTTTGCGCCTTCTACAAACTAAAATATTTTTAAAAAACTGTTCATATTAAACCGAGTTGATTTAGGGAAATTTGTATGTGAAATGTTGTAGTTGGTAACATTGAATTGACCTCATTCAATTATTATTTGAAAGTTCATGTCATTTCAATATTTACGAACAAATTTAAGTGAATTTAGTGTAATCATGGAAGATGAAATCAGTTGCACTCCGCCTGAGCTACGTAATATAGCTCAGACTACAGTAAATAATCTACTTCCTAAAAGATCGCGCGAGATTTATGAGAAAGTATTTGCAAATTTTGACACATTATGTAAAGAAAATAATGTCAAAGGCGTAACAGAGAATGTTTTGATTGCTTATTTTGAAATGCAAAGTAAGACGAAAATATCTATTATTATTATTATTATTATTAATATATTCATTAAATAAAGTCATTAATTAAGTAAAAGAAATTTTGAGGTTATATTGAAATTTCTTATCTTCCAGCTTTGACGTTTGACAATTTAACTCTTTCAGCCTCAGTGTACAGGAACTTTTTATTTTTTCTTATATTTGAATTAAAACTTGCTTTAAAATTAATTAAAAATAATTTTCTATCGTTCAAAGGTTCAATCTACAAATTTTTAGTACTACTAGGTCCATCTATGTGGACTAATTCGAACATTATATTAACATTTACTTACTCAATTTGTGATTATATTTGTACATTTTCATGTAAATAATCTTCCCTAAATAAAAAATAATAATAATATCGACATTATATTATTAAAATGAATTGTCAATTAACTAAAAATAAATTAGGTAAAAATGGGTTATAGAAACGTCATCTAGTACCAACCGTCTAAAACAAAAAATTGCGTATCGAAATGAAGGTCATTACGATACGCAATTGCGTATCGTAATGACTTCATTATGAACGCAAAATATAAAAAATAATTTAAACGTCAACTTTCTTTCGCTAGTCATACCATACCTCAATGTTCTTTAAACATAAGCAAATTAATAAAAAAAAAAAACGTAAAATTCAGTAAATACGAACAAATATGCAAAATATGCTAGAAACATGTAAAATATGCAAAAATATGCATTTTGCATAAAATCCGGGCTTTATAGTTCCCAACGAAATTTCTTGCGCAAGGCAACATATACTTTATAGTGGCATTTAAAGTGGACGGCCATTTACGTTTCACTATATATAACATTTTGCGTCATACGGAAAAGATAACGATAATAATTGTAATAAGTATGTATTGATAATATTCAATGCATTGTTCTTTTAACATGCATTTGCATAATTAAAAACATAAAATAAAATAAATAAATAAATATATCATCACGGCTTATTACCCATTGCTGGGTGTGCCAATCTGCTTTGTACACAGATGCGGTAATGATGAAATATTTAAAAACATATATATATATATATATATATATATATATATATATATATATATATATATATATACCGTGTGTCTATCTTAAAGGTGTACATAGGAGATTAACATGGGAAATCAGTTTTTTACAATTTCTTGCTCGCCTAATCATTTTAAGCAAAAACGCGACAAATAAAAGTTATAGGGCATAAAATTCTGCATCCAAGCCAATAAACAGAATTACCTTTACATGCTTTGTAACGGCAGAAATTAATTATGAAAATGTCAAAAATTACGGTGAAAATATCGTCAGCCATGGAATTGAACAAAAAATAAATAAATGCTTGACGTTTTATCTGTCACAACGTAAGTTAACTTATTTGACGTTTCTGACAATTTGATAAAGTGTCAAGCATTTATTTACTTTTTGTTCAATTCCATGGCTGTCGATATTTTCAAATTAATTTTCGACATTTTCATATATAATTTCTGTCCTTACAAAGCATGTACAGGTAATTCTATTTATTGATTTAGATGCAGAAATTTATGCCCTAAAACTTTTATTTGACGCATTTTTGCTTAAAATAATTAGGCGAGCAGGAAATTGCAAAAAAATGATTTCCCATGTTAATCTCCTATGTACACCTTTAAGACAGACACACGGTATATATATATATATATATATATATATATATATATATATATATATATATATATATATCAGCAGGGTTCCTACAGCTTCTGCTGCATCCCGCATTTCGATCGCCACATATCTGTTTCGCCAGTCGTCTTCATCTATAGCTCGGTCAATCAAATTTTTTTGGACTCCTTGTATCCACGATGTTGTGGGTCTTCCTCTTTTCCTTCTATTTGGTGTGCATATTGCTGGGCTTTTTTGGCCAACGGTCTTCTCCCATACTCATCACGTGACCATACCATATTAATTGTCTAGTTTCTATTCTTTCTGCGCTCGTAAACACGCTTTTTATCCGACGTCTGATTTCTTCATTTTTCACATGCTCTATTCTGGACAGTTTGCATGCTCGTCTTTTAAAATCCATCTCTACTGTCTCAATCGACTTCTTGTCTTTGGCAGAAAGTTGCCAGCATTCAGCCCCATACGTTAAAATTGGCTCTACAATTGCTGTGTAGATTGTCATTTTTGTTTTCATTTTTATCTGATTTGACCATAATACCGAGTTAAGAACTCTAAGGCCCAGTTGCATAAAGCATTGTCAACTTTAATCACGTTGTTAACTTTAACAAGGTTTCTTTTCCAATGTATTTTTGATACGTCTCCATGGTTTCAATGTGTAGTTAAACACATGATCAGCTAACAACGCTTTATGCAACTGGCCCTAATACTTTTTCGACCTTGTTGTACTCTGTTTTGTATGTCTTTTTTTGATGTTCCTTCTTTTGATATGATACTGCCTAGATATTTTTATTCCTCACACTTTTTAATGTATTCATTTATTTGCAGTTCTGTGACTGACGCCCCTGTGTCATTCCCAACAACAAGGTATTCTGTCGTATTCATGTTCATGTTTAAGCCCCATTTTTACCTCTCGCTAAGAGAGGTATTGTATTCATGCTAAAAATCGCATATCCAGATTTTAATGAATAAGCACGTTTTAAGGTCCCTAGTATCCGATTATAACATTTTTACGATGATGTCCGTATGTGTGTGTGTGTGTGTGTGTGTGTGTGGGGATGTGTGTGTGTGTGTGTGTGTGTGGATGTTGGATTCACTATATCTCAAATACTATGAGACTTAAGACATTTTTAACTACGGATTCCTCAATCTAACAATAATGGGAAGAGTCCAGTCAGTTTTGGTAACAATTGGACAACCGGAAGTAGTAGTTACAAGAAAAAAATCGTCTAAATATTATTTATCGAAAATTTATGTAAATACTTATATTAAAGAACGTTAAATTCTTTATTCGATAAATATAAATTCATTATTATATCTTCTATAGATTTAGAGATAAAGAAAGGCATATAAAATAATTTGATGTAAAAAATCTCAGATCAAACTACTACAAGGCAAGAAATTCAAATGTTTGTAATTGACATATAAATGTCACTGTCAAAAATATTTGTATGCCCCTGTCAAAAATATTTGTATATTATTATGAAGATTATGAAAATAAAAAAAAGTCAACAACGCAAAAGATATACGTAAAAAAGAATATAAAAGGAATTTGCGAAAAAATGACGAATATAAAGAAAAAGAAAAGGAAAGTAGAAAAAGAAAATTTCAGGATATTGATTATAAAGAAAATGTAAGTATTGTACACAATTTATTTTAAAATATCCCATAGATTTTGCAAATATATGTGAGAATTATTTTGTAGTGAGACATGAATATATGTATTTGTATTAAAAATATTTTTCGTTTTATGCGTACAACCAGGTAAAATATCTGGCGAGAGGTTATGTGTTGGCCACATCAGATTTTTTATATTCTTTTACTAGTTTCCTGAACATATAGTCCATATCGTCTTCATCATTTGCTATGATTATCTGATCATCGGCAAATAAGAGGGTCGTCAAACAGTGCCCGTCGATTTAAAAACAAAAATGAAAAAAAAATCGACATATAAAAGTCAATACCTATATTAAGTTTAATTTTATTCAATAACTTTTGTTCTCACTCAGCTTTGTCACAAAAATGGAGCCACTGCAACACTAGAATTGGGATTTTCAAATAAGAAAACGCTAACTAGCGGCAAATATTAGAACTGCAAACAGTGGTACACATTTGACGTTTACATGAAACTACAACTATATGACTACAAAAACTCTATTATACTTACTTGAATTATAAATAAAAAATACTAATAAATGAGAAAATAATACGAAAACTAAAGAAATACAATTGACAGAAATGCTACGTTGACACACGTCAACGAAAAGTGTACAAGTGTTTAATGCGATCAGCGCCATCTCTTGATACTTGCAAATCCCAATAGTGATAGCTCGGAAACAATTACTATCTAATTTGATCTATTTATTATTTATTTGACAGAAAGAAAGTGGCTACAAATATTCGGGTCTATTGTTAATGATGTTTACTAAGACTATAATTAAAAAGTAAATTATACAGTCAAAAATCAAACTCGTTTAATATTAAACTGCTTCTGGTAACATTGTATTTGAAGTACCAAAAAATCTCTGAAAATAATTTACATATAATTTCCATGCTTATGCCGTATTTCCTTTATAAAAGTATGTGGTATCTATTACAATAAATTTACATGACAAATTATTATATATGCGGATATTATGAATATGTATTTTATATTTCCGAAAAATTTCTAGGAAATAGCAGAAATGTAATTTGTTATTTAAAAGATGTAGAGTAAAAGATATTAAATATTTCCGGTTTTGGAGAAATCTTAAGTAGTTTTTTTTAATAAACGTAATTTTATGTAAAAACCGCTCCTTTTACTTATTGATGAGTGTCTTGTTTTACAAATATTTATAATTATTTTTATATGAATGTTAAACGTGTCTTTTTATTTTGTGAAACAGGAGTTTCGATCAAAATCAAATCAGTTTTAATACGTATAACAATAATAGTTATTTATGTATCAAGGCACTGAAGTTCTATTTTTTATCACGAATGTGGAGTTTATTTTCAGAGGCCCTTTAGGACCGAGGAAAATAAACCACATGAGTGATAAAAAGGAGCTTCAGTGCCGAGATGCATATTAAATTTTATTTGAAATCGAAATTTGTGAAAATGAAAGGGATACTTATTTTTATAGGTTATGTTTACATACCTGTCTGCCTTGTCTGCCATTCAATATTTCTAATCTCAGACATTAAATTTATTATTAAGAACACGCAACTAAATTTTATTTAAAACGAAGAAATTGATTAAAAATGCATAATTATAACTTTGAAACAATTTTACGTATACAATAATTACTATATCGTTGGCAACACTGCATTTTCAGAAATCGTCCTATAATGGATTACTTTAGTGCCGATTTCTGAGCTTTTAATGCCGATTTTTGTGCACTTTAGTGACTATTTCAAATAAAATATTTTATCTAAAAACACAATTTTTTTCCTCAAACGTATTAAAATATTCATATTATGCTACTGTAGACACACTATAGAAGATATACGAGGTCTGTTAGAAAAATATCCGACCTTATTTTTTTGCGGAAACCTGATGGATTTGAATCAAGAGCGCTTGCATGAGCCGACCTTGAACCTTCGTGCGCACGCGTGAATTTTTTCCCGCCTATCAAAAAATATTTGAAACACTTGAAAAAAAATAGTATTGTCATTCGGAGTAGAACGCCCTTTTTGTGTTTTACCCAGATTGTTGGGTTCAACACAAAAAGACCGCTTTCTACTCCTAATAACATAATATATATATACTATTATTTACATTTATATTTGTAATAATTTCTAACGTGATGTTTCCATAATATCTAATTCCCTTTTTCGTTTATTATTTGTAGGTAAAATTATTATTATTATTAATTATTATTTTATTTTAATTATTATTATTAATTATTATTTTATATTAATTATTATTATTTTCTATTAATGAATGATTTTAGAAGTAACCATAGATACTTCGGATAAACAATTCATATCAAACGTTACTAAACTAAAAAAAAAAATTGTCATGAAAAAATTATATATTTTCTCCAATTGATGAATGGAAACATAATTAACGAATTAACGCCTGTGTTAATTGGTGATTAACATACTCATAGCGTAATTTAATCACTATATACAGTATGTCACTTATAACACTGATGTGTGTCACTTTTAACACTGATGCCATTTTAACTCTAAAAACAAATTTAAGTAGTGTTAGGATGTATTCTGTATCTTGTCATGTTCATTTTAAAATATTTTTTAATTTTTCATCAATCAGTAGAAGACCCTGAATAAAAAATGTAAATGATACGTTTTCCAATTTCAGACTGGTATTTCAATTTCGTGTTGTACAGGTGTCTCATTTTCGATGTTTTTTTAAGGTATCTCGAGTAATATTAATGATAAAGCAAAACCATTTACACATTGCAAGGTCAACTTTTCGAGAAAAGTTTAATAGTCACCACAGGAATTTTCGATCTTCTTTTGTTTCTAAATAGAATAAAATAGCGTAAATAGACTTTTTTAAAACTTAATAATTCTCGAGATATAACACAGACCTATGATATTTTAAATGGGAACCTATGTTGAAAATAGTCTCGTCTTTTTTCTTATTTTATAAGCTTTTCAATGACATATAATAAGTCTACATTCTTTTGTTTTAAACATTAATAAAAGACGAATTATTAATTTATTGAGGTGAAAATATTGGAAATTATTAAGAAACAAATGAAAAACTTTATTACGAATCATCATTTGTTTATTTTGATTCAATACCTACTAATTATGTTCTCAAAATTATACTTAACCAATTATTTTCGGGATAGTTAAATTATTAGTTATGGACGTTACAGTTGGCTTTGACACAAACCGAAAAAAATGGTTTAATTGAAGTAAATAAATTCAAAAAATTAATAAAACTGAAACAAATACTATTAGAAATATGCAAATGATGATCTGTAATAGATTTTTTCATTTGTTTCTTAATAATTTATAATTTTTCAACCCAATAAATTAATAATTATTTCTTATTCAAGTTTAAAACAAAAGAATGTAGACTTGTTATATATCATTGAAAAGCTTGTAAAATAAGCAAAAAAACCAGACTATTTTCAACATAGTGTCCCATTTAAAAAATCATAAGTTTGTGTTATATCTCGAGAATCATTAAGTTTTCAAAAAATATAATTACGCCATTTTATTCTATTAAAACGGTAAAATTTTTGAAAAAACATTTTTTCTCTAACTATTATAATAAATAAGATATGAGATATTTTCAAAATGAGCAAAGCTTAGAAACAAAAGAAGATCGAAAATTCTTGTGGTGACTATTAAACATTTCTAGAAAAGTTGACTCTGGAATGTGCAAACGGTTTTGCTCTATCGTTAATGTTACCCGAGATACCTTAAAAAACATCGAAAATGAGACACCCTGTACATAAGAAAAAAAAACATATAAACAATTATTGCAAATTTAATAGAATTGAATTTCTAAATGAAAATGTTTCATTATTATACATGATGAGAATTTTTAAAAATCGAAATATTCTCACAAGTAACAAAAGTATATAAAAACAAAATTATTGACATAAAAAAACAATTACCTAGTCGTATTAAGTTCTCATACGAGGTAACACGATATACAATTAAACAATTAATTTAAAATGACATCACAATACTCTAATTTACAAAACAAAAAAAAATCATACAATATCTACACAAACAAACAATTTAAAACCTAAAACAAGCGCTAATATTTCTACGTTATCAAATTCTGGCAGAAACAAAAAGCATCGCTTCGCAGTTATTTTGACCAAAGCCTCCTATTCGTAGGTACATAAATCTAGCACGTCGCAGTAAATCAATTGATATTGAGATAAATCCAGCGTGTGACGTCACCACAGGAAGTGGAAGTCGGAATGAACAGTCAACGATTCGGCTTTAGAATTTTGGTCGGAATTATGGGAAGCACGGAACACGCAACACAAACGGAACGAAAACACTTGTAGAATGAGAGATGAGATATTTGATATTATAAAGTGTTCAAGTAAATGAAAGCGAAATATACCGAAACTACAAAAGTAAATCAAATATTACTTTATTACTTGTATATGAATGTATGTTGCCACTCACGCCTGGGGCCCTACTCTTGAGCGTTCGTAATTTCGTTCGTATTCGCGTTCGTTTTCATATTAGTAGTGATAGTAATCTGAGATTCAAAAATAATATTGTATATGTCAGTATCAATTGTATTGTCACATTTATTCAGTTCACTTACAAGTTAAAAGTTTATTTTTATCAAAATAGTAACTATTAATAAATGTTTTTTTTTTTAACTTGTAAGTGATCTGAATAAATGTTGCTGTACTGTTGACAATGACATATACAATTTTGTTTTTGAAACACAGAGTATTACTATACTAACATGAAAACGAGCGCGAATACGAATACAAATGAAATGACGAACGCTCAAGAATGTGGGTCCAGATAGAAACCACTTGCGTTCATAAAATTATAATTAAATTAAAATTATTATTTAATTTATTTGCTTCAATCATATTTATCTAATAGAAAGCAATTTGTTAAATATAATGGTTTCCAATCGGAGTATTTCACTCCTACTTCTGGCGTACCACAAGGCTCGGTATTAGAACCCTTTTTATTTATATTATATATCAACGACCTAAGCAATCTTATTAATATGTGTGATCATCTGTTTTACGCAGATGATTTAAAAATATACTGCTCAATCACGAATGAATTAGACTGTCATAGGCTCCAATGTCAGTTGGACCAAATTTTCGAATGGTGTAACCAACACAATTTAAAACTGAACTCTGATAAATGCAAAACTTTGTCATATAAAATAAAAAATCCAATTTTGTTTAATCATCACATTAATAACATTGTACTAGAAAGACCATCTCATTTTAAGGATCTTGGAGTTATTTTTGAACCAGATATGTCTTTTGTAATACATGTTACAGAATTGGTTAGGTCTGCTTTTAAAATACTTGGATTCATATTTAGGAATTGTAAACAATTTTGTAACGTGAACACAATTATAATATTGTTCAATAGTTATGTTCGTTCCAAATTAGAATATGGAGCATTAATATGGTATCCAATTTATGACCGGTACATTACTAGAGTTGAAGCTGTACAAAAACGTCTCCTGAAGTATTTAGCATTTAAATGTGATCATATCTATCCTGCACGAGGTTCAGATTATAACAATTTATTAGTACGTTTTAACTTTAAATCATTAGAAACACGTAGAATCTGTCAGTCAATTATATTTTTGTTAAAACTGCTGCAATACAAAATTAATTGTCCTGCCTTGTTAGAGAATATTGAAATTCATGTACCACGTCTAACATCAAGACATAAATTATATTTTCAATATCCTAGAGCGAGGACAAATACACAAACCAGATCTTCGACCTATTTAATGTGCAACAACATCAATAAAATTGTTAGTGATATAGATGTATTCACAATATCGCCATATTCTGTTATAAATGTATTTTCGAATTTGGAAAAAATTTAGACATTTATTATGTATTTATATGTTATATTTTATTTTATTTTTTATGTCTGTATGTATATTCCTTTCAAAATTTACTTAGATGCATGTAACTGTACTTTGTCCTTTATATGGTGTACACTGTTGGGCAAATAAATTATTATTATTAATTATTATTATTATTATAAAATAAAGTGTTAAAGATTTACCACAGTAAAGCCTCATTTCCACCGAATGTTTTAATGCTTAATGCATAATAATTTGTACTTCAGGCTTAATGCATTATAACAATTTACTAGGATACCATTTCCAACTACTTTGTTTAGTGACTAATTCGATAAAAATATCATATTTTTGTTCCTTTTTATTCTTAACTCTAGTAGACTGCAATTGTAGCAGTAATTCGTGTTTGTTTTAATATGTCATATACATAATTTTCTGTATCTATATCCATATCGAAAAATTAAAAACCTAATACTTATAAAATAGAATGACAGTTGACAATTCAGATTAGAAAATAAAGAAAGACAGATGACATTTATGTATGTCCATCTCACAATTACGCTTAGTCATTAAGCCTTAAACCTTGGAGTTTGCAAACCTTTGTTCTTACGCATTGCTCTTAGTTCTTAAGCATTAAGCCTTATGCGTAGCTGGAAATGGTAGTAAACTTTACCACATGATAAACATTTTTCCGCATTGCGCTTAGTTATTAATTATAGCTCTTACGCATTACGACAATTGGTGGAAATGAGGCTTAAGGGTCAATTTTACAATTCTTGAATAAATCATGGATATCTTATTCCTGAGATAAACAAAAAAATATAGCATCGAAATTATAACTCAAATTGTCAAATTTGTATTAAATGTCAAATCCTGATGCGATATTTTTCCATTTTTCTAAGGAATAAGTTATCCATGGTTTAACCAGCAGTTGTAAAATTGGCCCTAAGTAAAATCTCAAAAGTTTTAGATTATTACTTTTACTTTTCTCGTAATAAACAAATTAAATGTCAAACCTTTCTGAAAACCCTGCACCAAAAATTGAAAATGGTAGACTCTTACCTGAAACAAAAGAAAAATTAATTAATTTTATAAAGAAATCAATTATGACCGAGTATGTTAATATTAAATTATTTTTATCCAACACCGACTCATAATATACTTGTTACTATGGTTATCTGAAATAACTAATGTACAACATTAGTCACTCCGTGAGAGAATATTTTAGAAGTCACAGAGGAATTATTGCTGATTTTTTTACCTTCCGTCACCTTTAGGTAAGGAAGGTATTGTCTTTGGTCAAAAAATTCGGTGGTGTTTTTAATGAATAAGCACGTTTTAGGATCCCTAGAATACGATTTTACTATTTTTACGATGATGTCTGTATGTGTGTGTGTGTATGTATGTGTGTGTGTGTGTGTGTGTGTGTGTGTGTGTGTGTGTGTCTGTGTGTGACAAAATTTTCTAATGCGATAACTCTAATACTACAATTCCAAAAATTATAATTCTTTCGTATTCCTCTTCGTTACATCCATGTGAAGAGCTGATTAGATTTTGGTTATAATTGGTCAACCGGAAGTACCCTCATTTGAAGATTTTAACAGTTTTTCTTGAAAAAACGATGTTAAATATCATTTTTTCACGTTTAATGTTATTATAAATATTAAAGAATTATTTATTCTCTATACGATTTGAATGCATTTTGTACTTCATGTTAAATGGACATAGAGTTAAAAAATTATAAAGAAATTAAATATCATATATATTAGTCAGCTTTGCTATAACTCTGGAAACAGCTGCTACATTAAGAAAATTCTGATTGAAAGGTGTCAGTGTCAAGTGCAGTTGACAGTATGTTTATGTTATAATTTTACTGGAAATATAGGATCTTTTGTTAGAAACTTTCTGTATGGAATTTGTATAAAATACATACAACTGCCTTAAGGTAATGTACAAGAAATATAATCTTTTGCAAGGAACTTTCTGTATGACATTTATACAAAATACATAGAACTGACGGAAGGTAATGTGCTGGCCACATCAGATTTTTTTAAATTTAAATAAAAACAATTTTACAAAATTATTTCATTATTGAAATATTGAAATAATTTAACATCATGATACTTATTTATTAAAATTAATATTAACATTTATGCTAAAATAGGTTATTTTACAACAATGACAGCTGTCATGTAGGGCTGATGAAACGAAAACGAGAAACGAGTTAGTGGTTACTTGCTTCGGAATTAAATTTAAAGATGCTGTTTGTCCTTCAAAATGAATACATTTTAAAGGAAAGTCCTAATTTTTACCCAATTTAATGTATTTTTCTTTCAAATAATTCCCAGTGACAGACAATAATTATTACAGTTTTTTTTGAATAACAATATAACAAAACCATAATAACCATTCAATGGCTACTTTGTAATTTAAAATACTACATCAATTGACTTGTCAGTGTGAAACGATGAATGAAAACACAAAAATGATATAAGAAGTTTTTAAAAAAGCGTTGGATGAAACGTTGTATTACACTCGTGTGGAATGTATATTAGTCACTAAAGAAAATTAACCACTCGCCCTGCGGGCTACGTGGCTAAACTATTTCTTTCATGGTCGCCAAGTGGAACGTAGAAAGTTGCCTCGTAGCTCTGCTCTTCGCTGCTACAAAGTGCGCGTATATACATAATAATACATTGAATGCAAAAATTTCTCTTTACCGTGCTTCGCTTCGGTCGCTCAAGTGACAGATTTACATTTGCAGATCCGTAATGGTACTGCAAGCGGCCAGCGGTCGCGGTCAACAGTGCTGGATTGCTTCCATGTTGTTAAATGTGAATGGTTTCGTTCGCGCGGTGCGATTCAAACCGAATCCTTAATTTTTCTGATTTGGAACAAATAAGACGGCTCTACCTTCTTGCAATATTTTCAAAAATTTATCCTCCTCTTCCTCCTTTGAAATATTCAAAAAAGATGTGGACTATGCCGTGGTCAGTAGATAAATGTTTGTGATTTATCATAGACCTTTAATTAGATTTCATCCATCATCTAGTTTTTTCAAACAGTCTTGCATCAACAATTCTGAATGTATAATACACGCAATCATTTGTTGCCTAGCATCCATAATTGTACTCACAAGAAAGAAGAAAGCACGAAAGAATCCACATTGGTTCGGCGAACCAATTACGTCATAAATCTGAATGAACCACGCTTCGTTTTGCAGCCCTGGTTCGCGAACTGCCGTCCAGTACCCTGGTTCGACAAACCACGCTCCGTGTAACTGCAGTTTTGAACAGAATATGGCCATAAGAAATGTTTTTCAACAGTTCATGTCTGCATCAGTTACCGTGAATGATTTAAGTATAAATAACGAAGAAGGACCCTTCTATATCTAGTAAAATACTCTTATATTGACTTCAATGGAACTTTAATTGTAGCTGAATTGGTACAGCATCTTACTAGGTATAGGAAGGTCCTAGGTTCAAATCTCAACTTTTCACAAATCCTTCGTTGTTATTAAATTGAAAAAATGTAAATATCAATTTTTCATTAGCGATAATCTACAAAAAAATTAAATGTTGATAAAATTTATGGTTCTGATTTACGAATAATAAATAATATTATGCTCTTAAATGTTAAAAATTTGTATACCGCTATTTTTATGACAATTTTTATTAAATGTCACAATTTATTACTGCATATGACATTAAAAATGATATTTTAATATCACATTGCCATTTGAATTTTAGAAACAACTATAAACCAACATTCTAGTTTTATAACATCAGACATTCTTTTCGTTCCAGTTTCATGTAAGGTATAATGGAATTATTCAAATTCATAACAGCGTTTAGTAACAATTGCCTGCTACTTCCTCATTGCTAGTTGGTTCCGGGCTATCGCGTTTGTTTCTCACAGCCCTCTATGATGTAACACCTTTATCGGTTTATTACATTATCATCTCACCTTGTCACTCTCTTTTGTCTTTGTTAATAATTGCACACTGCAAAACTCTGCAATAGACAAATTATAGGGAATTAAAAACAATTTTTGTTATAAGGTCCTAGAACGTCTTTTGTGAGCGTAATGATAATAATCCAAGTTGCTTAATTTAAGATTTTATTTGAGATTAATGATAAAATTGGACTGTAAACTAGGTCTAAATGGATGACAAACGGTGATGTAATGTTTTCTTTTTGATTTACTGTAATTTGTGATACGACCTTGTGAAATTACAAGAAATTTGCTGATATTATGTAAATTTTGTAAAGATATGCAAAATGAGCAGAATACGTAAATAAATAAGTCAATAAATAAAACAGAGCCATTTATTTTTTGTAATAGTATAATCACGTAAATAAATTTCAAAACGTAATGAAAGCGGAACTAATTTTCAAACTTAAATTTCAGCTTAATATATTGAATGCATATGCATAATTGTAGTTCACAATGTATACAACAATAGTCACAATTAAATAAAATATTGTTACCCATTTCTTAATGTGCCAATTTATTTTTTATTCGCAGATTTAGATATTGATGGCATCTGTACCGTTAAGGACGTCATTTCACGGGCTCTCAAAATTATTGCTAAATGAAAATTGAGAATAGTTACCAAGATTTGACGTTTGCCTAATAGACCATATCATTTATTATAGCGCATCTACCGCAAGATTTATGAAAAGAAAAACGCGTGCCCGGGTGACAAACTATTTTTTACTTTTTCCAAGTAAGTTTTTTCTCTTTACTATTTTTAGGAAAAAAAGGAAAATATATTCCTTTTTAATTAATGGATTAAAATCGCAATCCGGGAAGCAACAATAGTAAACAAGCAGAATTAATAAATATATACAGGATGTAAATGAAATAAGTGCATTATATTTAACCACTAATACGAGTATAACTCGTCGAGAGGAACAATATTTCTTAATAACTTTTTCTCGAAATCGCATATTTTTTTAGCATTTTTACCACCCCGTAAATTGACAAGTCGTTCCAAATATTTTTGTGATAATTGAATGCAGTAGCATTAGCTATGAAAAATTATGTTTTAGCAATTGACAGTCCTGTCAATTGTTGCAATTAAATTTTGACATTAGTAATAAACTTGTTTATAAGGTAAAATTCTGTCAAAATGCGAGTACACAGACATTGTAATTACTTACCTATGGTTTATTTATTTTTTTACTCGTATCTGTACTACATTTTACTTGACATCACGGTTGACATAAAGACAGTGTCATGCAGTTGCCAACGCATTTACACGGAACGATTCCAAATCATCACCAAATCATTCTGTTCTTAATATTCGCACTTTTGTTAATCTTGTACATCTTTATCACATCACAATACGGAGTGTCACATATGACAATTTTAAAAAAAGCAACAGTTATATTTATAACATGTGCAAAAATTTCTATGTTTTCAGCACATAACAGACTTCAATTTTGGGAATGGCTCATAATGTTCATTAATGCGACTGAATTTACTTGGGAAGGTGTATTTATTATGCACAATACCCATCTCGACAGACGAAAATGCTGTAAAATTTTTTATTAAAAAATGTTTGGGCGGGAACAATAAATGGACGACTAATTATTGGTACTCATGTACCTCTTTTAAATGGACAAAAGTTTATACCTACATTTTTTGAATAACGTATTTAAACTATTATATGATTTGTCATGTGGTAGTATTCAAATTTTCATAAAATCACTGTTCTTATCAAAAAAATAAGATAATGTCCATCGCCATAATGGCCTAAATTATTATTTCTATTTATATATTTACAATAAAATATGCGTTGTATTTCGTTTTGTGCATTATTTATTTCAAAAAATAAATTTATAAGTAATTAATTTTTGATAAATCATATATTTTATTCTCCTAAATGAATTATCAATATGCGAACATCACTAATTTAATTATTATTAATTAAACTATTTCATTTATATTAATTTCTATTCAGTGCTGGTGCTTTTAAAATACAGTGTGTTCAAAATGAATTCCTAGTTCGGAGTAGGCTATGAACAGAGAAACATATATCAGATCTTTATTCATTCAAAAGTCAAGTTGTTAAAACATAAGATTCAAGAAGAAAAGCTTTGATTTCGTTAAATAACATTTTTGACAATTTCTCATGTCAAATTGACATTTAATTCAATATTTTTAAATTGACATACGTTTCTTTGTTCAAAGCCTACTCCAATTTTTTGTACACTGTACTTGAACCAAAATACGAATGAATACTTTCCACCGGTACTTGAAAGTACCTATTCACTGTCCATCTCTGATTAGTACTAATCGGTCACAAAACGCGTACCTTTGGGACTCGAGACTTTAATCTTTCAAGAAGTGTTGTGCCATCAATGAATACAAGGCCGTCATGTACGGAAAAATTGATATTATTATGAAGTAACTTATTGCAATATTGTAGACTCCAAATTATAGTTCTAAGTTAACCAAATAATAAATTAGCTCTGAGTGTTTATTCTCACGGTTTTTGTATGACACCTATTTTCCATAAACATTGGAAATTTTATTACTGTGAAGCATACCTCGATCTACCTCTTTTTGTTTACTTACGAGAGTTTTAGATTAGAGTTTGCATTTAACTCATGTGCCAGTGCCATGATGTTTTTATCCATCATCAGCGATGTACTAAGTACGTACTTAAGTCATTCGCTCTCACTTCTCTAATGTTTTGTACGTCAGCAGTTTTTCACACGAAGTGTAAAAAGTGTAGACATCATCGTTCCTACATTGTTTTTCAATCCGATGTTTATATGTTCGTGTTCACTTGTTTCCGAGATACCATTGTTTCAGTCAAGGACGTCTTAGATTCAATTACCTTATCGTTGACTTATAAAATTGATAAATTCGGAATTTTATTGTTTTCGTGTCATTCTTCATGAGATAATTTTTTTATTCTGGGAATTATTTTTATATTTTGCAAATACGGAAGATATAATTACAAGCGGAAGATAAATGAATTGAAGTAATATCTAACCATATACGACCAATACATTAAAAAAATTCATTAAACAATTTATCACAACGGATCCCTCGTCAATAATTAAAGACACTTCAGTTTTCATTGAGTCTTCAATTTAAAACTATGAAACTCGTTCCTTAATTTTTGTGTGTCTCATTTTTAGTAATTGTAAAATGTAGACTGTCAATTTAAGAGTGATCTGTTTGATGAATAAGTTTTAGTTTCATCAGAATGTTAAAAATTCACCTTCTTGTTTTATGCTAATTATTTTGATGAACTAAAATTACCAGTCGTCGATTTTGAAATAAGATTTTTTTGTTTACTGGAAATTATAATTTTTGGACATTTTTGAAAAAAAAATCTCAATTATTCGAAAAACTTCAATAGTCGAGTCAATAAAGGTTTTTATTTCTAAACCCACAAAAACAGATCCGATTTTGATGATTTTTACTTCCTTGGACAAAGTAAAGGAAGTATTGTATTCGCGAAAAATTTCGGTTTTCAGATTTCAACGGAAATATCTATTTTGACCATCCTTGAATCCATTCTGACTAATTTCGTCGTGACGTCTGTACGTACGCATCTCGCATAACTCAAAAACGGTAGGTAAGCCGTAGAAAGTTAAAATTTTGTATCTAGGACTGCTATAACATCTAGTTGTGCACCTCCCTTTTTGGTCATTACATAATTTCCAGAAATGGTACTTTATTTGAAGCCTATAATAGATTTTAATGTAAAACTATATTAAAATATAATCCAAAACTTTTCAGATTTGGTATATAAGACTTTCATATCAATTGGAATAACATAGCTGATTTTGGTTAAAACAGGCTAACCGGAAGTGATATATTATCTGAAGTTGTTAACAGTTTTTCTTGAATAAAATGGTTTCATTTTGATTTTAGAAATAAATGCTTCAAATAAGAGTTTTAGAGAATTAAATTCTGCGTCTAGCACATCAAGTATTATTAAATTAGCCCTTTGTATAAGCGAGATATGTAAATATAAAACTTATATAATTTTTGGTTTTTGTAATGAAGCTTGCTATGGATTAGGACAAATAATAACAAAAAAAAAATAAAAAATAGATGTTAATGTCAAATTACGTCAAATACGTGCAATTTTATAATTGAGTCTATACTTCATATTAGTCTTACGTACAAGGAAGTCGTGTGGTGTCCACATCAGATTTTTTTTCTTAAATGTTTGTTATATTCAATTATTCAAAATCAGAAACATTCCAGCTAGGGCACTCATTTATATAGCGTGATCGGATTATCGGATTTGAAAAGCCACCATCGGGACCTCGGAGATATGACTCCAGTTATATGGGACATGTCATGCGCCTTTGACTACTGAAGTTGGTCGGTTTTCAACATTTTGAATTTATTTCTAAATCTATCAGTAATCGAGAAAAATTTGTCAAAAAAGTTAGATAATTTTAGTGTTTATCCAGTAGCATACGCAAATAATTTGTCTATCGGTAATTTTACGAGATATAACACATACATATTTCTTTAAATTTTTGTATATCTTTCGTACGCCACTAAATAGAAAATAAAATTATCTAACTTTTCTATTTGAAACATTTTCTCGATTACTGATAGTTTAGAAATAATTTCAAAATGAAAAAAATCGACCAACTTCAATACTCCGTCATTATCTAGCAACCTATGAGAATTTTTGGTAAAACAAAAGCACATCTAAGATGGCTTCCCAAACACGCAACACATGTCCCATATAACCGAAGTCGTATCTCTTATAGTTTCCGAGATCCCAATGGTGGCTATCGAAATCCGGACATCCTGTATAAATAATTGAGCGCCCCAACTGAAATATTTCTGATTTTGAATAAGTTAATATAAGAAACATTAAAAACAAAACAAACAAAAATCGGATATTTTGTGGGTTTAGAAGTTTTAACGATTTTTCCGCTTCATTGACTCGACTACAAGATCCTCTGAAGGTATCCTATGAGCTATGGGTTCTGTGATCCTTGAAAAATATTACAAGGATTTTATGACAAGGCAAGATAATCTCGAGGGCGCTAAAGGATTTCGCGGTCAAGGTGTACACAGTATTTTTTCTACAGTCTATATACAAAGTAGCCATTTGCGCTCTCTTTGTCAACGCAAAATGTCACTTTGCCGCTCTAGAGCGACAAAGTAGAAAAACGCTCGCTCCTCAAATCTCTAACTATACAATGTTGAGAAATGTTACTTGGCTACATTCTTAATGGAAACGTTTAGTCAGGAATTAATGACGCTATAGTTACACATTATCCACTTACATAACCAAACAAAATGCCGCACTGCTGTGAAAATAAAATAGGGCATTCATTTACAAAAACGAAAGTATAAAATGCTTAGATTAGATTGAAGCAATAGCTCAAGAAGAATGGAAAATACTGATAAGTGAAAATAAATAAAAAATAAATTTTTGTTATGGTAGAGGACCGCATTGTGGCGACTGTAGAAAAAATCTTGTGTTTCGAGCGCAAATGGACATTGTAGATTTCGAGAGAATGCCTCGCTCCTGCGTCGCGCGGCAACAACCTCTCAATCGACAATGTACCATTTTGCACTCTTAATACACAAATAGCTATTTTGTGCAACCGTAAAAAAATATGTAATTACAAATTTTCTTAATTTTAAACTGTTTTATTGTAAATAGAGTTAGCTTTCAAGGTGGCTGTGGGATTGACATTTGATAAACAAAACCATATAATTCTCAAATGTCAAAGTGATTGTTTACCTAATTTCGCAGCCGCTATCACAAAATCCAATTTCGCGGCCTGTATTGCGACTGCGAAATGCTTACTTCGCGTCCTGTTGCACAAAAAAAATATCTATTTACTTATTCTTTCATCTCGCAGAAGTAGAAAAAATAGCGTGTATAATAGTCCAGTTCTTGGGTAGAAAAATAAGGGTTTATTCCACAAAAGGTCGGGTATTTCTGATTTTTAGATATGTTGTATATTCGAAAAGAATTAAAGCACTAAAACTTAAAAGTAATACAATCATCGAGAGCGAAAGATATAGTTCTGTACCTATCACTTTCGCTCTCGTACGAAGAACCTTTAGATGTAAAAATTTGACTCACGCATGAACGTATTTTTAAATGTACAGCTACTACATTCACTAATTAAAATATACAGATGAGTATATCAAAGTCAAAAATGTAAATCTGAAAGCATAATTTCGCATCTCCACTTTCAGTATATCCGAAAGAGATTATAAAATTATCTCCTGTTTATTTTTACTACTTTTGATGACATGGGGCATGTTTTATCATAATTTAAAAGATATTTCCGCTGTCTCTCCGGAAGTACTCTATTTAGCTAAACAAACACAGTTGTAATTTCAAGGAAAAATAATTAAATAACCCTCTTTTGTTTTCGTCACAGCCACGTTGATTTTAGCGTGAGAAGTCTCCTTTAGTTCTCTGCAAATGAACGCTTCACGTGAAACCACGCTACTTTTATTATAAAATAAAGACGACTGGTTATAAACATGTTTTTACTACAGTTAATAAATATATTTTATCACTTGGACCGCACATGGAGTGAAATTATCTTATATAATAATGGCGGGTTTTCTTTCGATTGTTTTTTCTTTCTGGAACTTTTTCAGGTAATTATCAAATATTAACGCGTCATAATTTTGTGATAAAATATATATTTTAAAACAAAAAACATTATTATAAAAAAATACAAATTGCAATTTTTATGTCAACAAAATCATTATAAGGAAATCACAATTTAAAATAATTATGGAAAATATAAAAATAAGATAAACATGCACATAGTACATCTTTCAATAAAAATATATACTTCTGTCCTCTGCTGTAAAATATTTACCGGCAGAAAATTAAGCGACGATATTGAAAATAGTACATTACCGCCTGTATCTTATTTTTTTAATATACAGAATGTCTCAATAACATTGCTCACTATTAGTAACTTTTTTATTTGATGAGATACGAATTTGATTAAATGAGCAAAATTGAGCCATTTTATGTTAAAAATTGGCGATATCAGCGGTTCCCAAAACATAAGACCCAACTTATTTATTTTAAATAGCATCTTATTTCTTTATTCGCTAGAGAATTTAATTCTGAATTCAAGGATATAATCGTTTTATACCCTGGCATAACGATTTTTTTTGTGAGAAATTCATATTAAGTTTTATATTAATTTGATTTAAATATGTGTATAAAAAGAGTGCCAAGTATGGAAAAAATTAATTCATGTTATTTTTACGAAGAATTAGAATGCCATAAATGAAAGAAATAAATGGATTTTGTATGTGTTGACATTTAATAAAAAAATATGATCAAGTAACAAAACAAAATATTCACTAATTTCATTCAGGACCTCCCGTCAATTCCATGTTTGCAATAGCAATGAGCTTTAAGTAAAGTATCACTTCTGGTTGATCGTTTGCAAACAAAATCTAATTTATTGTTCCAATAAATAGAAGTCTGTAATACCAAATTTTGGATTATAAAATATTATGTTTTTCCTCGAAAATCTGTTAAGAGCTCCAAATTAAGTACCACTTCCGATTTATCATACGTATAGTCGAAATATAATGTTGTTTCAAATTATTCACGAGTTTTAAATACCAGATTTGAGAAGTTTTAAATCATGTTTTAATATAGTTTTTCAAGAAAATCTGTTTATAGCTTCCTGTAAAGTAGTACTGCCGGTTTATCAATTTTTAGAAAACATCTAGTATGTCGTTCTCATTAATATAAAAGTCTTAAATACCAAATTTGAAAATTTTTTGCTTGTATCAATTTATTTTTCACGAAAATCTGTTCAGATCTTCAACTAAAATATCACTTCCGGTTTATCAATTTTAGCCAAAATCTAATATATTGCTCCTCTTCACATAAAAGTCTTAAGTTTTGGAATATATCATAATATATTTTTCACGAAAATCTGTTCAGAGCTTCAAGTAAAGTATCACTTCCGGTTCATCAATTTTAGAAAAAATGTCTTTATTAACATAAAAGTTTTAAATACCAATAAAAAATATTCACTAATTAAATTCTCTAGCGAATAAGCAAATAAAAAATATATGTTCCAAGTTAAAATAAAAAAGTTAGGTCCCATATGTTGAGAACCGCTGATATAAATTTATGTTTGCTGATATCAGTAGTTTTGTAGTTCAAAATGGCACAATTTTGCCCATTTAACTAAACTAGCACCTCTTCAAATTGAGACACCTGTATATTATATATATTCGACGTTATCACACATATATGTATATTTTGTAAGATATTATTACTTGTAATTGTGATAATGTTTTGGCTGTACCTGTGTACTATTTTGTTTTTTGAATAATTATAGACCCAGAAGAATGTTTGAGTGAGATTTCAAATAATTGTTAACACCTAACCTATTTTTATTTATCAAACAACTAATAATATATATGCAAAAAAAAAAAAATAGAGGCTGTAAAATCAATCACAAAAGAGATGTATTACGAGTGTACTTTGCGAAAATGAAATAGTTAAAATCATTAGAAGAGAACCACGTAAAGTAAAACATAACATGTCCATAAACATAACATAACCACAACCTTGTCATGTATGACATAGAATTACGCCGAACCAATGAATGGCCGTAAAGCAATAACATCGGTACATCCAATAGCAACGGCATGTGCGGATAATTTAAATATGACAGATCATCTGTTTGATATTTGAATAATAGTTTGGAGGTTAGTATTTTCGTTTGTCATTAATCATGTCCGAGTATAAATTATAATCCTTCAAAATCCTGCTTAACAAATCGAAAGACGTAATAAAAGTAACAGAAACCACGCAAATGGACCTTTCCAATTTAAAGAGATAGAAGATATGCGCAACGGGGATCTGCGCATAGTAAGAACAACTGAGATCTATGACGTTTGATTCTAAAACATTTAGACGTAAAATGTGAGAATATTTCGGATAACTTTAAAAAATCTTATCGAAATAAGTTACAAAAGCTTTTATTGAAGGTAAAATGTCTAACGATGCAAATTTTCACTGAGAATACAGGTATTTTAATGACTGCAATATTTTTGACGTTTCGTTTGACAGCCCAACTGGCAGTTGTTCGCGCCATTTTCTTACTATTTGCAGCGATAGAAAGAGATAGCCCTTAAATTGGAAAGGTCCATTGTAAATAATAAAGAGAGACAGCGACAGAAAAATGAACTAATGTCAAAATCACTTACAGGTTACATTCTTAAATATGCATCCCTTTCTCCAGTGTAAAATAATGACGTCAAAGAAAATCTTCTTTCTTAATTTATCAAAAAACATATAATTTTTAAAAATAAAATTTATATTTTTACATACCTTTTTACCTCTCGCTAAGAGAGGTATTGTATTCATGCTAAAAATCGCATATCCAGATTTTAATGAATAAGCACGTTTTAAGGTCCCTAGAATCCGATTATAACATTTTTACGATGATGTCCGTATGTGTGTGTGGATGTGTGTGTGGATGTGTGTGTGTGTGTGTGGATGTTGGATTCACTTTATCTCAAATACTATAAGACTTAAGACATTTTTAACTACGGATTCCTCAATCTAACAATAATGGGAAGAGTCCAGTCAGTTTTGGTAACAATTGGACAACCGGAAGTAGTAGTTACAAGAAAAAAATTATCTATATATTATTTATCGAAAATTTATGTAAATACTTATATTAAAGAACGTTAAATTCTTTATTCGATAAATATAAATTCATTATTATATCTTCTATAGATTTAGAGATAAAGAAAGGCATATAAAATAATTTGATGTAAAAAATGTCAGATCAAACTACTACAAGGCAAGAAATTCAAATGTTTGTAATTGACAAATAAATGTCACTGTCAAAAATATTTGTATGCCTCTGTCAAACATATTTGTACAGTATTATGAAGATTATGAAAATAAAAAAAGTCAACGCAAACGAATATACGTAAAAAAGAATATAAAAGAAATTTGCGAAAAAATGACGAATATAAAGAAAAAGAAAAGGAAAATAGAAAAAGAAAATTTCAGGATATTGAATATAAAGAAAATGTATCTATTGTACATAATTTATATTAAAATAATTATTTTGTAGTGAGACATGAATATATGTATTTGTATTTAAAAATATTTTTCCTACAACCGTGCGTGAAAAGTACTTTTCACGCACTCATTACAGTGTGTAAAGTGTCACTTTTCAAGCACTAGTGCGTGAAAAGTACTTTTCACGCACTAGAGCTTGAAAAGTAAATAAGCGTTGCTAGGCAACATTAAAATTCGGTTAATATACCTGTCAAGTATATAATTAGATAGTAAATAATAATAATAAAAGTAATAAGATTTATTAAGAAATATGAATATACACTGTAAATGAAACAAATCTAATATTTTTTTGAACAGATTGAGTACTGATCTAATTTTTAAGAACATTAACATTTTTTTGATACGTATTCTAACCTAACCTAATTTTTAATATTAAATGTACAATTTGTACATTATAAAAGACTAATCATCGTCTGTCTGAGATTCTTCCAAGTGTTTAAGTTACATTTTGTACAGTGTTATGAGAAAGAGTACTAACAGTATTTAAAGCTGCTGGATGCCTGTACACTCAGTATTCTGAGAAACATCAATACCATTTCGGTTGTAGGAAAAGTGTTGTATGCAACACGTGTGTAAAATAGTATTTTTGTCTCGTGCTACAATTTCCGCATTCGGCTGCGCCTCATGCGTTAAACATCGCACTCGACTAAAAAAGTACTACTTTACACACTTGTTACATAAATAACTATTTCGTTTTATGCGTACAACCAGGTAAAATATCTGGCGAGAGGTTATGTGTTGGCCACATCAGATTTTTAACTTTACTTTAGGTATTTAGTGATAGATATCAGATTTTCAGTATTACGCAAGTAGCCCATTGCAAACACTGAATAAAATAAGGAAATGACAGGATTTACATATTTGTTCTGTTGGTTAACAACTTTCTTACAGAATTCGGGTGAGTATTTGACTTTTATTATCATATTTTAGGCTAACACTGGTATATAATAAAAAAATTTGAAATCGAAATCTCTTTGGAAATTCCCATTGACCAACTGAAGTTTGATGTGAAGGAATCCTAATTAAACCTACTTACAGCCAAATTTCTATATCATTAAAGTTAGAAAGAACTTTATTAATATTGGCTTGCGCCAAATTAATTTTGTCCAATCTAGCACCTGTTACCTTAAGTTTAAAAATGCAGTAAATTATGTACAGAGTTACTACGTAGTTCTATAAAAATAATTTCAAAAAATGTAATCAATTTTCTACCTTTAACTTTCCAAGAAAAATAAATTACTATAACTGCAATAGACAACAGTTATTCTTGTTATATCATAATCACTTTTATTTATTTTTCTTACAGTATCTGCGGAATGCTGTTATTTAATAAAGATACTGTACTATTCTATAATTTCATTAATATAATTTAATATACATTAACGTGTAATTGATACTGGCGCACAATTTTAATATCAGATTATTAATTACAACAGAAGCTAATAACTTTATAATTATGAGTAATGTACATAATTTTCCAATATTCTATCGTTTATAAAATATAATATTGTAAGTCTATAATTATAAACAGAAATTGTTGGTTTCAAGTTCAAATAAACATTTATGAAGGTGAAATTCAACGCACTCTGAAATCTATTACAAAAATTCTAGAACGAATTTACTTTAAATACACAAAGATTCTATTTTTGAATACAGAATGACGAGTAAATTTTGGACATCTAAAATAAAGAACATTAAAAATACTGCTCATATATTTAGTTCATTTATAGAAATACAAAATTTAGACCAGCAATTACAAATTTTTGAAAATAAGATTTATTTATACTAATTTGTGGCTCTAAGCAAGGTCTACATTATTCCAACATAAGGAAAATGAAAAATACTACACTGAGAAAAATGACTGGTTTTTAGCAAATAAATATTCATAATTAAGGGGTACTTCAATCATTCAATTATTGCAACCTTGCAACAAATACAATTTAATCTTTAATAGGAAATGTATTTGCTTTATTCAGTTATATTATTTATTTGACAGTGATTTATTTCGTTTAAATTTAATTTAATTTTCTCAAATAAACTAATATATTTATGTTTAGTATTTTAAATTAAGATTTTTAATAAATAAATTTATAATTTTCTGAAATATTTATTTGTTTCCTACAAATATGTAATTGTTTCGAATTAATTTCATAATATATTTGTGTAAACTTTATATTAATTACAAAGAAAAATAGTTTTTATTGTTACATTTATTTGTCAAAAATAAATATTATTTGTGGTAAAATAATATTTCAATTGAGTGAACAATGTTCTATTTGTCAAATGACGATTTTAAGAGAAGTGACTTGTATGGACTTGTTCATTTGTTGTATGTTTCATCTTGTTTATTTATGGTGGTGCTCATTTCTGACAGGGTTCATTTCTGGCGATTTGTTTTTCATACGTGTGCTAAAAAGTAGTGAACATGGGTGACGAAATAGAGAAAAATATACTACTTGAGTGGAGTTTTGGATATTTGCTTTGCATTTTTCAGTGTATCTTTTATGCCAAGAAGGTACATGCATCGGTACCTGTAACAGAGTGTGTATTTATACTTTTATAATTTTTATTATATGTACATAAATAATCATAAGTAGTAATTTCTGAGTTAATAAAAATATGGCGTACGAAAAAATTATATTTACTGGTCTTTATTTAATTATTTTCCTTCAATTTTAATCTATTTAGAGTGGACATGTTATGAAAGGTAGGTATATAAATTTGGTTCAAATAAATTATTATAAATCCAATAATAATGAAATAAATTTAGCGCAATTAAAATAATTCTTAAGATAAATAAATGCATAGTTCTCATGAAATAGAAGATATAATTGATCTCAATATATATTTATTTGCGACAAATAAATGCTTGAAATAAATTATTACATTGCTTCAATTGTAGATATATTTGGATCTATTCAAGCTTAGGATTTATTTAACAAATAAATTTACAGTTCACGTAATTATATCTTTTTCTCAGTGTATCAATATCCTAAGTTCATATACAGAAACAAAAAAATTAGATCAGAAATTAATAATTTTTAAATATAAGATTTACTTAGTCCTAAACTTCGATTCACGTAAGAAAATAACATATGGCGCTTGAGAGCTGGCTGTTTTTACATGCATTACTTAAATAATAAATAATTTATAATCGTGAAACCAAACTTTGTCAATATTAAATATTTTTACCTGTTAAAATGTATCATACCTGAATATTTAAAATTACAAAGTTGAAATCAAAAACCCGTGGTTAAATATTACTTAATTCTGTCGATTTGATTCGATAATTGACAGCTGAGTTTTTTTTGCTATTGTGAACTAGGTATGCATTCTGACCAATCAGAATTTATTTCCCTATCTAAACCAACGCAATTTTCTTATGTGAAAGGAACTATAGTTCTATAGTTAGTCTAATTCTATATTCTCAAATAAACCTATAGTTACCAAACATCTATTTTTAAGATTTGCTACTGCTAAGAAAATAACGAAACACAGAAGGTAAACCAAATAATATTTTTGTTTATGATGCGAAATGAAAGATATGATGAATGACATAAGCAACAAAATCGTGCCAGTAACAATCAAAACAATTATTCATATAATATTAAGAAAATATATTGCAGCTAATAAATAAAAAATAAGACTTTCTAGATCTACAGATCGCTTCCAATTTAAGTAGACGAAGTTTTATAAAAAAAATAATAGAGAGCCTTATTCAGGAAAAAGAAAATAATTTTTAAAAATTAAGAAATTATTATTACATTTCAGAACCAGTAAAACTACCAATATTTTGCTTTGGCGGAGTGCGTTATTATGTGACAGGTTGAAGTTCGGATGGCCCAGGTTTGATTCCGACGTTATGTTAAATTTGAAAATCATTTCCAATTTTCCACTACCACAAAAGTGACCTCTGTGGTGTTCGGTCCACAACTAGTGATGGGCCGCCAAAAAATTCTCGCCGGGAATTTGTTTTTTTCCCGGGAAAATTCCCGGAAATTCCATCATACACGATTTTCGGGAAGAAATTTCGTTCCTTTTTTTCCCGGAATTTTTTTAGAAATATCCCGTGAATATAATTTTGCAAATTTCCCGTAAATTTTAAAAGATGTTTGATGCAAGGTATAAATAATTATTAAATATGTATTTTTTTGAGTAATTTAAGTTTCCGTCAAAATAAATTATTATTCTGGTTAATTTTTTTAAAGTAAATATAAGTACTTGTGAAATTTAATACGATGCTTTTGAATTACTCATTTAAGGTCTTATGAATATTGCACCTTTGATGAGAAGTATGAAAATACATTGAATATTTGAAATATGGGGGAATATTTTTATTAGTTCTTACAGAGTTAAATGGAACAGAGCATACAGTTACAATTTTTATTTATATTTGAAATTTCTCATATATAATATCATAAGTAGTAAATTTTTGCCGGAATTTTTTTCTGATTGTTACGAGAGCTGGTTGCCTAGCAATTTATTGAGTAACATTGACAAAAAAAATCACGAGTTGTCAAACGAGTGATTTTTGATCAATGTCACGAGATAAATTAGCAACAGGCTCAAGTACAGCAATCGGAAAATTTTTCCAGGATAAAATTTAACCACGAATGGTATTCGGATGACTATTTCCAAAATAAAAATCAGGTAATCATTTATATATTTTTTTTTTCTTGACAAAAATCTTCTAATTGTTATTGTGTTTGGGGTGTTATATTTAAGTTTGCTTTTTCAACGTTTTAAATAGATTCCTGACCGAATCGACTCGTTTCTAATAAAAACTGATAACACTGAAAATATACACACTTTGACAGGTATGTAAACAATATGTTTCTAAAACGTCAAAAAAATTTCGCTTATCAAAACTCACTTACTTGTAAAAATGCAACATCTTATTGGCTTAAAGGTTGCGAAAAAATTTTTGTGCCGTTTTTTTTTTGTCTAAATGAAACTTCGTAACTTGGTAGAATTCTGAATTTGGATATTGGCTTATAAATTTATGAGTGAAATAGTAAAAAAAAAATCCGGGAAAATTTCTGGGAATTTTCCCGTATTTTTAAATTTCGGGAATTGACCCATCTCTATCCACAACAGCTTTCAGATATCATTGCCAAAATCTGTGAAAAAAACTAGACTAGCACACCTAGAAATGGTTAAAAAACCGTGATGATCTATTCATTTATTTACAGCAAAACTTGTGTAGCGTCCATTCGCTGTAAAAATATACCCGGCACGTCATGAATACACCATTTGTTTATGGCTGCGCAGTAGTCAAAATTAGCGCCTCCTTTTAGCAACGAGCAACTTTGCATAGCAACGGGACGGTAAGTCTATTTTATTAGTACTGCCCCATAAACTTTTTCATTGACATTTAATTTAAAAAACGACTTAAAAATATCTGAAAAATATAACCAACACAAAGTCCTATCATATTCCACCCTATTTATACCAACCTAGGAAATTAAATCACTAAAATCTGACGTCATTGATTGAGGCAGTGTCACAGTATAAAAAGTATTATACAGTAGCGAAACTCATGATTCTCTGTCAGAGCGCGCATGCGTCAATCAGCGCAACAAGAACATGGCGTCCCTTTAATCAAGAATATGGGCATATAATTGAACTTTTATCACACAATTAAAATATTCAGTAAAATTATTTATTCGTAAATATGCATCCGTGTCTGCCTGTTGATATCGCCGCATATGGCATTATTTTCAATATTTCTGCCAGAAGGCGGAAATATAATAGTCTTGAACGATAATAAAATCGCAGACAAATATATGTGTATAACTTGCAAAAAGACATCATGTTACTAAGTATGTATACTGTTATTATACTAAAACCATGTAAAATACTCGTATTTTTATTTGTACTGTATAACTGATTGTATTATAATACGATATTATACTTTGCGTTACCATTTGAAATTGGCGCCACTACGCGCAACAAGAAAATGGCGGCTTCATTCAAGGTCACTCAGTTTGGAATCAAAAGTTCAAAAATGCCAACACAGTTTCGCTACTGTATATGTTATGTATACTGTGGCAGTATGCAGACAGTCTTAAGCTCAAGTCTCCAAACGAATTAGAATCGGTCTCTTGTGGATAAAATAAGTACCATAAAGCATTTAATTATACACGCCATTTCTATACAAAAGTTAATCATTAAAACACTCATTTATACTTAATAACAAATGTCCAAGTATTTTTTGAACGCTTGAATGAATAATTTATAATATTTATGTTAACCTACTTATTAAATATTAATAAATAGTAATCTTTGATCTTTTTACTTAAAAAGCATAATTTTTAATATATGTCAGTAATCAAAATTAAATGTTTTACGCGCTACGTAAAGTTCGAATTATTTATAATCATTACATAAAGAAATTTTAATAAATAGTGCACAACTTTTTTCAGAATTTCAGCTTCTAACATTATTGTTTTGGAACATGAGGCAAAGGTAAACATTAATTTTAACTGTTTATTTTGGATGAATATAAATATTTTACTTTTTAAATTTGTAACTTGGGAAATTTTATTTTTACTTGTTTACAAACGAATATATTTTTATATTATCTCAGATAAATATTATATTTATGCAGTTTCTTACAAAAAGTAACATTTCAAAGAAAATATGACAAAGAGGAAACGATTATGAAAATTTTGTTTGCTAGAAACGATGAATTATTTTATTTCTAAAATTGTTATCTCATTTTAGAAAAAATATATCAAAAATTGGAAAGTAGTATGTATCATTTCGAAGAAAAAGTTAAGGAAGAAAATTTTATGAATAGTCCATTCACTAGAAATTGTTGTGTTGCTTTAATTTTAAAATAAAATGTTGCGTTATCAAATTTCTTTAGAAGTCATGAATTTTACGCCTTTGATCACCAAGATATAAATTTACAGATTGCGCAATACAAAAACAACATAAACCTACATATTTCAGAAAACTTTAACCTCTTTAAAAATCTAAGGAAATAAATTTAGAAATGTACCTACTTTGATGTCTTTAAAGTAAATCCTCATTTCCACCGAATGTTTTAATGCTTAATGCATGATTTGTGCGTAATGCTTAATGCATTATAATAATTTACTAGCATACCATTTCCAGCTACTTTGTTTAGTGACCAATTCGACAGAAATGTCACATTTTTTACCCTTTTTATTTTTAATTCTAGTAGACTGTCATTGCAGCAGTAATTCTTCTTTTCTTAACATATAATTTTTGGCATCTATATCAATATCTAAAAATTTAAAAAACTTAATAATTATAAAATAAACTGACAGCTGACAGTTCAGATTAGAAAATAAAGAAAGACAGATGACAGATATGTATTTTCATCTCACAATTACGCTTAGGCATTACGCCTTAAACCTTGGAGTTTGCAAGCTTTTGTTCTTAAGCATTGCTCTTAGTTCTTAAGCATTAAGCCTTATGCATCGCTGGAAATGGTAATAAACGTTGCCATATAATAAACATTTTTGCGCATTGCGCTTAGATATTAATTATAGTTCTTAATCATTAAGACATTCGGTGGAAATGAGACTTAAGAGTTGTTAAAGAACTTAAATTATTTAAATAATACAGCAAGACCAAGACTAATTATGGTCCAGCGACAAAAAAAAATATTGGAACGAAGAATTTATGGTAATATCCTCGGTAATATCTTAATACCAACAAATCAACTACATGTGTTCATATTTTCAAAACTTTTCACGGTTATTTTTATTTCATACGCAAAATAGCAGCTGAATTAATGATTATTCAAAACTTTTTTTAGTTTTCTCCCTATACCTATACAAATTTAGCCATCTAAAATTGTTATAATTTGCAATTTCACCAATTTTTCCTTTCACTTCTTAAACGCTCCCAACTCCCAACTAATCTTTTTTGGGAATGCTTTTAAAATAAACATGAAGCATTGATCTTCTTCAGATGAAAACCTTCTATTGGGACCCGCAGAATAGCATGCGACATCAGCGGAATTTTAGGGAACTAAATTAATGGCGGTCAGTAGGACATGTCAAAAATGTAAACATTAAACATCATCGTTCCGTTTAACACAAAAAAATGCTCGGTTAAACGAGTACAACAAACATTCCAAGACAGTTCTATAATTTTTGGTAAAGAAAATAAAATTAATCACAAAACTTTAATCTGATAAATAAATGTTTTATGTTTGCATTTCACAAAGTGAGATTATAATTAAATTTTACAACTATTGACAGTATTGATAAATAAAATTGATAGATTTATTGATTTTACTAATATTTGTCCCGGTAGACTGTAGTTCCAAATCAGAATTGCCTTAAGTCTAGTTACGTCACAAGTTGTAATTAAACCCGAATTTACAAATTGTTGCCCCTCAAATGTGTTTCTTGATAAAGGATTCGACTGAAAAAACTTAAAAATCCTGTTGAGTTGAACTGTCAACAATATTTTGGGTAGAAAACTCTCATTCCTAATGTAAACAAATTTGACAGGTCCTACTGGCCGTCATGACAGGTGCGCTTACAGTGCCGCCAACCTATTCTGCGGGTCCCAATACCCCGAACACACAAAAAGTGAACGAAAGTATGCATTATAGCAACAGAGCAATTGAAATCAACAAACGTACGTAATTATTGCAACGTCAAGAAGTAAATATATTTTTTTTTAATATTTACACTTATAGAAAAAAATATATTCTGTTATTCGAAGTAAAAGTGCTTGAAATATTAATCTCGATCGTTTATTTCGAAGATTGAAAAGGGATTTACTAAATTCATGCGGTTTCAAACGTCGAGATAAACGTTGTCACTGTCTCTGTGCATGTAAAAGCTAAAGTGCTCACTTATTCTTCACATATCCATTCAAGTTTATTCAAATTACCATAATAAAACCTTCCTACATATTTAAACCACGTAACCGCCAGCGATGAAAATTCCAGGCCACCTATGACCAGCCATCTTAAAGCAGACATCAAGTCTGTGCCGGACACTTTAAACAATCCACAATCGCCGCAATCAATGAAAGTAACACAAAGATAAAAATCTTCAGCCCGCCAGCCGAATGTTTCAAATTTCGTAAACAATGACTTAAAGAAAGAACAAGTGAAAGATACACTAACAGGATGTCTGGGTAAAACAGTTGCATGATGATTCGCGTTTAGCGTTTTTGTTTTTTACAAGGCTATAGAGTTAATCTAAAAGGTATAGTGATTTTACTAATTTTAATGGTTGGGTAATTGTCGTTATTTGTTTAATGGAATTTTCCCAATGAAATGGAAACTTAGACAAATTTTTTTCAAAGAAAATTGTAGTTTGTAGTCATGTACTGATAGGAAAAGCTAATTATGTGCATATGTAGATAATAAATATATTATTTTAAAATAGTTACACACAATAATTTACATTAATGTTTACCTTGAATTTTCAAATTGCAGCTATTTTTAAATACAAAGCTGTCTGTTTCAACCAAATTCCAAAACATATGTGATAGAAAAAACATGAGAAATGTTTTTAAAGGTTATTGAATGTATTCTATAAATTTTAAAAACAGTATTAAGATAGCTAAGAAAGTAAGATATGTAATCGTTTATATTAAAAAGATAGGTACAGGTAGGAAATTGAATGTCAAGTTCAAGTTGAATATTAGTTCAAAGTTTTTGGCCTGACAAACTTTTGAAGGTGATAAAAGAAACACTTTTCAAATAAACCCGAATTACTTTAATACACGTTTCACATCTTTGTCATTCAAAAATCCTGAATTTTTATCTGTAAAATAATCTAAAATTGCTTCTTTCACCTCATTATCATTCAAAAAATTTACCCTCGAAGGACATTTTTAAGTGTTCAGAAAAGATAAAAGGCATTACTGCAGTTTCAGCATCAATAGCCATATAGACTGCAGTAGGCGAACAGCCCGACTCATTTTATGATCTGGAAAACGATTGTTGGAAAGCCTCAACCTTGCTGATATTTCTTTCAACTAAAGCCGTCAAATTTTCCTCAGTCATCACTTACACCGGCGGATCATCGCAAGGATCATCCTCAATGCCCTTTCTTTCCAGGTGAATCAGATGAGTAATTCCTTCTTTAGCCAAAAACAGCGCGTATTCAATTTTCGTTATTATAACTATTTGGCGTACAGCACCTTATTAAAATAAGAATCTCCTAACAAATAATGTATTTTAGACAGTTGAAACTAGTACACTAACGCATCCATAGCTGGCGCCATCTGTCACACACAGCATGTTAAAATTGACATGAATTTCGCGAATTATCTTATATCTTTGCAAAGATCAAAACAAGAAACAGTGATGAGAATTCACAATAATAATTTAAATCATACGTCATGTAGTATGGTTAGGCTATATAGTTTTTATTGTTTATCCGTTTTGGTGAATTTCTTATGGTCATACCCAAATATGGCCTGTCAAAATCTGCTCTGATTATATATTATGAACTTTCCAGATTTTAGTGACAAAAATAATCGTCAATTGTCTTGCAAACTGGCGAGTTTTGGTGGAAATATATCATCTAAAATTTAAACATTGTTGTATGTAATGTTCTACTTATTATGTATATGTTCTAGGGAGTTATTTTATTTTTGTAATTATATGTAGTGGTTCCAAAACATTTCTCAGCAGGTAGTACATTTTTACCGTAACAATAAACAGGTTTAATTAATTCCAAATGCATTCCGACTTATTCCATAGAGTATTTATAAAAATTAGTAGAGTGTATTATAGTAACAGTCATCATTTATTATTATATTTATTATTAAATGACTGGTTGTAGTTCTGACGGTCTAAATTCGTCCAAAGTCAATACTTATTTCTATGGTTCAGAATGAGAACAAGCAATGTCAATATTCCGTAGATTTAGGAATGACTGATTTAAAATCAATAAGAAACTTTCACTGTTACTTGACATCCTACCTTCTGCAATATTAATGTTGATAATAAATGTTACTAATTCTGTGAGCAGCGGCCTTCAGGACCATGTAATTTCGATTTCCAATTCGAATTTCTACTTTGCGTCAAAGCTTGGAACATGTGCCTGAATATAACGTTCACAACAACATAATTACTGACTTTACATGCAGTTTTGAAACCGTTTTTAAAACGTTTTTAGTTTTGAAAACGCCATATACAGTGTCAAAACGGTTTTCAATTATCTCAAACCAAAACTAAAATTCATGGGTTGGACTTGAAAACTAGTTTCAAAACTAGTCATGTAAACACTTAAAATTCAGTTTCGATACTGCGCATGCGTACAAAGCATAACATTTCTGTTGCTTTGTGTTACTAACCTTCGAATATACTGACAGTTGTGTAGTTTTAGTGCGTAGTGGTACGAAGTATAAAAAATAATTGGAATAATAGCAAAACGAAGTATTTGAAGTGAAGAGGATCTGTCACTTACATCAGCTAAATGCGCATGCGCCGAAACTGATTTCAAGTCAATTTTTAAACGTTTTGAAAACTGCATGTAAACAGTTTTGCATAATTTTGACTGAAAACTGAATCCATTTTCAAAACTGCATGTAAACGTAGTAATAGTCACTTTCCAATTTCAACCTTGCTAGGTCCAAGTTCTTCAGTTCCAGTTTGAGATAACGCATGCGCATATTGTTACTGAACGTTAAATATCAAGCTCAGTTGTCATTATTTGGATGTTATTGTGAAACGATAGAAATAAATCGCAGAAAAGCTCTTCAGCTTCAGTTATATTCTGTCTAAAATCCGTACTAGTTAAATAGTCCAAAGGGTAAACATCGAAACGATATATACTCCATTTGCTGAGACGAGAGGATGTGGAACTAATTCTTGAACAGAAACTAGCTATTCTATTGGTTCGAATCCAAATTATCCTCTTTTGACCAATAGAATGACGTCTCTGTTCAAGAATTAGTTCCACAATCTCTCGTCTCAGCGAATGGACTATAGTGCTAAATATTATTTATATTCAAAATAAATATTTATTTTATAATACCGTATACCAACAAATGATAAGAAGTAGGTAATGTTTTCCCCATTCCCTACATTCACAAATCTCGCACCAGATGTCAGCTAATTTCTCCAATAGCACTAAGGCCCTTCAAGATTTAGTTGAAATGTCTACATTGGTTATTATTGCAATAAGTATTTTTTTGTTTGTTTATGGAATGACATTGGCTCAATGGATGCCGATTCCCACAGGTTCCGTTACAAGTTAGACTTTAGTTGTTCTGCATATAAAAATATAGCGTTTTTAACCGAAAAGACAATCTCATTTTTGTAAGAACGGGACATTGGTTGTTCTTACATTAAATGTAAGGCACAGTGGTGTATTTTTCACAACAGCTGTGATCCCTTTTAAGGCGACACTTTTTAAACGGCTTCTACAGTCCAGCTATCAATATGTAATATGAGGATTACGCTAGAAAAATTGAAAATAATACATATGTCCAAATTTCTTAATTTTTTTTTAATGCTTTTAAAATAATCTTGAATATTGCAGCATCAATGTCTTCTTCAAACGAAAACCTACCATAAGAGCCTAGCCACCACGGCGGCAGAGCCCCCGAAGATACATGATGTCTTCCGAGTGGAAAATTACTCATTTTTTAAGAATCTTTTTAAAAAATCGTGGCAAAAACAATACCTAACGCACAAAACTCGAGTCCTTTTACTTGTTTTTTAAACTTATTTTAAAAACAAAAGTCATACATTGCTAAATCAGGTGAATATGTGGGGTGGGTGTTCAATTATATTTTTTCATCTAAACCTGAAGGAAATAATTCCATATTTCCACTTACAACGCTAAAAAAATAATAATTAAATGGCAAATTAACAACAATAAATAAATTTTGAATTATTCCAGCTATTTTTATTTTATTTTAGAGATTTGACCACTCAACAGGATAAATCCCAATAACAGAGTGGCACTTACAAAAAATACAAAGAAAATTTACAAAAAAAAGCATAGGCAGTAATAATGTGGTAAATATATTAGATTGCAAACATTTACAGATTAAGTGCTAATAAAGAATTAGCAGATTTTATATATTTTATAAATGAGCGGTTATTTTCCTTGTAAAGTTTTTTAACGTTACTATGAAAATATCTGGTAAAGAACTATCAATCATTGTTTTATTGAATAAAGAGGAAATTCTGTTAATCGGTGAATTAGCTGCAGAATTGGTACTGATATTTGGAACAGTGAACATATTATTAGATCTTGTAGAATAGGTAGGTACACGGAATGAGAACTGGCTGAGGATGGATGGGGTATCGATAAGGTTATTCGTTAATTTATAAAGAAACATAAAATCTGCTAACACTCTCCGTTTTGCCAGAGATAATAAATTAACAGAATAATTGTTAAATTTCCCAACAAAATATTTCAAAAACTTATCTTGAATTTTTTCAATTCTATGAATGTAAATACTATATGTCGGAGACCAAGACACAGAAGAAAATTCAAGTTGATTACGAACTAATGAATAATATAATGATAATATAGTATACGGGTTTTTGAAATTTCTTGCTGTACGTATTAAAAATCCCAACATCTTATAAGCTTTTTTAGTAATATGGTCGACATGAACATCAAATATAAGTTTGGAATCTAATATTACTCCTAAATCTTTAACTTGGTTGACATATGTTAATGTTTCGCCATTAATACTATAAGAATAATTAATTTTATTTCTATTTCGCGTAAAACTAATGGAACAGCATTTAGTTGTATTAATATATAATTTATTCTTAACACAGTATTCATTGAACAAATTTATATCATATTGAAGATTTTCAACAACTTTGATAAATCGATGCTTTACTAAATGAATTTATCTAGAACAAAATACAATTGAAATTCTTAAAATTTTCAATCTGTCAGCCAAACTGTTCGATTACAATAGGCCATTGAATTTTTTACCTACCATTTATACAAATTTAAAAAACATACGAACCACAATGCCACAATGTACAAAAATTAACTGTGTTTTTTGTATCATTTAGATAAATAATTATTTATTTCATTTCAGAAAAAAATAACCAATTGATCATTTACAACTGTCAGACATACAATACATCTTTTATACTCGTACAGTTACCTATTCAAGATAAAAACATCGTAATCATTTTTCAGACAGTGTGCGCCCGCCTTCACAATCCATAACAATAATCCAATTGAAGTAAACAGACAGCAAAAAACTCTACTTTCGAAGCTGTCGAATTAATAACGATCCAAGCTTGGTGTGTCTGCGTAGCCATTGTACACGCTCCACATATCATATAGGAAAAATTAGAAACCAAATTATCATTCTTTTCTCAGCCGACAATGGCTGTAAGTCAATCTGACAGTGAGAGATTACACTGATCACGAGAAATAATTGCAAGATTTGTTCTAATCATTGAAGAGAAACAAATTATACATTCTAATCATTATCATTCCAATAAGGAAATATAACAATATAGTTAATTCACCTAGGAAGAAAATTCCTTTCCAACTAGTTTATTCAATTTAAACATGGCGTTGTATAAACAAATCAGCTGATACCCTACATGAGACCATGCTAACTGTTCACATTGTTTGACATAAAGTTTTCTATATTTGCGAGAAAAATGAGCAAAGAAGCGTACTTATGAAAAATTTTTAGACGTTACTAAAACGAGAAAATATTTGCAACTAAGCTTAACTCGTATAGCCACCAAGCCGCAAACTTATATGAACTCTCCCATCGGTCTACTTTAGAGGTACTGAAAAATCTATATGTTATCACTATGTACCTAATGCTAAGTTGAAAACGAATGTAAAAATATAAATTTTATTTTTAAAAAAATATGTTTTTTTAGTAAATTAAGAAAGAACATTTTCTGTGACGTCATTATTTTGACCCTGAGAAAGCGAAGCATAATTAATAATGTAACTTGTAAATGGCGTGCAAGTGCGAGTTTTAAACAAGGATGTTCTAATAAAACACTGGATAGCTGACATACGTTTAACAAGCGAGGCAAGTGGTGGGGGTTTGGCGCCATTTGCAGAAAAGGCAAAACGTCAAACGTTCGTTGATCTATTATTGCATTATATGGTAGTTTTCTTGAATAAAGTGGTGTTATTAGTGAATAAATACGTTAAGTGAGATATTTCCATAATAAAAGGTAATATGCCGTCTTCTAGTAGTGCTTTTGGGTGCACAAATAGACATAACAAGGATAACCCTCGACAATTTTTCAAGTATTATTGTTCATATATATATACATGTATACATATTTATTCATACTATTGTTTTAAATATTTTACAGATTTTCTTTAAATAATAGTGGTATATTACGATTGTGGATAGATGCCATAACAAAAAAAGATTTACGCCTACAAAAGCATCAAATATTTGTAGTGATCATTTTCTTGAAACTGATTATTTGAAAAGGCCTGGTACATATATAAAAGATTAAAACCAGACTCAGCATCTTCTGTATTTCCAAATTTTCTACCACATATGCAAAAGACAACTATTTAAACAGTAAATATTATTTTTAAATTCATAATCTTATTTTATTATGAATTTGCTATATATGTAGGTAATAAATGTATAATTATTAAAATAATAATTATAATTTATTAAAATATACGCAATAAATATTTAAAAAATCTGTTAATTCATCCCATTTATTATTTGTTTCTATATATAATTTTAAATTTGGGGCGTATTTTGCCTTTTCTGCAAATGGTTGCCTTCCAGTTGCTTGCCTCACAGGTGACTACGTGCACAACATACAAAGTTAGCAATCCAGTGTATATATTAATATCCTTGGTTTTAATATGATTTTAACATTAATTCATTTTTCTCTCTTTGTCTTGTTTATTATTTGCAATTTAAGGTGGTTTCTGTTACTTTTATTACGTATTTCGATTTGTTAAGCAGGATTTTGACAAACTAAAATACTAACCTCCAAACTGTTGTCAAACAGGTAATCTGTCATGTTTAAATTACCCGCACATGCTGTTGCTATGGAGCGTACCGATGCTATGGCTCTACGGCCAGTCATTGGTTTGGCGTAATTCTTAATTAATGATTTTTTTTTTCAAAAGTAATATCACAAGACCTCCAGATTTTATCGATAAATTTTTATCTTGTAAGAGTTGTTTTGCTTAGCAACAAACACGAAAGCAAACTGCATGGTAAATCCCGACTCCGAAGGAAAAGGGTTTTACCTAATGTCAGTTTGTTTAAGTGATTTTGCTTAAAAGCAAAAAGAATGAGTGCTTATAAATCAGTTATCTAAGAAAATCAGAGAGGTCGTGTGGTAGCGGAAATTTATCGGGGTAATGGAGTTTTATCATATATAATATCATAAGTGGTAAATTTTTGCCAGAAAAATTTTCAGATTGTTACGAGAGCCGGTTGCCAGCAATTTATTGAGTGGCATTGACAAAAAAATTACGAGTTGTCAAACGAGTAATTTTTGATCAATGTCACGAAATAAATTGGCAACATTTGACAAAATTTAACCACGAATGGTATTCGGATGACTATTTCCAAAATAAAAATCAGGTAATCATTTATATAATTTTTTTCTTGACAAAAATCTTGTAAATATTTATTGTGTTTCGAGGTATTATGTTTCAGTTTGCTTTTTCAACGTTTTAAATATACTCCTGTCCAAATCGACTCGTTTTTAATAAAAACTGATAACACTGAAAATATACAGACTTTGGCAGGTGTGTAAACAATATGTTTCTAAATGTCAAATTTTTTTCGCTTATCAAAACTCACTTACTTGTAAAAATACGACATCTTATTGGCTTAAAGGGTGCGAAAAAACTTTTGTGACGGTGTTTTGTCGAAATGAAACTTGGTAACTAGGTAAAATCCTGAATTTGGATTGGTTTATATATTTATAAGTGAAATAGTTAGTATAATACTGTTCCCATTGGTTGAATTTTCAAGTGTTTGGATCATGATTGGTTAAAACTACTCGTTGGAATTTATCAAAAGAAAAAATATGCATGGGTAGCAAGTTTTCATCGTCTCTTCAAAAAAATTAAATAAAAAAAATGGCACGCAAGTAGCCCATTGCGAATATAAAACTTGTTTCAATTCCATGGCTACTACAAATGAGCAATATTTATAAAATTTCAAATTGGATTTTACAAATTACTAAACGTGCAAAATAAAATCTGTTAAGTGATTTAGATGTAGAATTTAATTATCTACAAATTTTATTTGAAACATTTTCGTGTAAAATTAATTGGGAAGTTATGCGCAAGGAAATCTGATTTCCTACGTAGTGTTGCCGCAAGACCAAGACCAGTCTTGGTCTTGTCTCGTCTCGTCTTGGTCTTGTCGAGACAAGACCATAATTTTAGTCTCGACTGAAAAGTCGAGACGAGACGAGACCAGTATCGAGTCTTGTCGAGAAAGTCTTGAAGTCTCGACAAGACTCTCGACTTCAGTTTGTAGGTATTTTTTGGAATATATTTACTAAAAGTGCTTCACAGGTCAAGAGTAACGCTATAAATATTGTTTGAGAATTAGTAAAAAGAAGAGAGATATGAATTTTTAAAAATTTATAATTATGTATTTTCGTTGTGTTCCTGAAACATTAATTTGTGAATATAAAAATTTGGATACTTTATTAGAAATTCACACACTGGGTTTGAAACTTGGCTTAAATAGTAAATATTGCAAAATAAGCATAATACTCCTATTTATGATCTATTCGTAAAGAAATAAATGAGCATTAATTGCATAGATTTTGGTATATAATAGAATAAATAATTAAACAGTTAAATCGGAGAGATGAACTGACTTGTAGAGACCTGGAGACTCGCCTGGAGAAAACACTTGTAGGGATGTACGAATTCTTAGAAAACTTAAGAGAAAGCGGATTTTTTGGACCCTAAGATTACCAAGGTCACTGCAAGGGATGTTGTATAAAAAATATACGTGACTTTGACAATGAAAAGAAATGTTGGGGAAGGGAAAATAAGGACAGCGACACGCATTTTATTTACAACTATTTACACTAATAACAACAATAATAATATATACAATATATTACAGTGGGTTAGAGCACCCACACCGTTATTATTAAAGACGCTGATCGACCAGTCGGGGAAAGTGCCCTTACCAATCTGGTTACGGCCCTGATTCCAATAAAAATAAATGTGTCTTTCTTTTTAATTATCCGAAAACCCTAGTATTAAGATTACCTCTTAAAAAAATTTCTGAGGGCATACACATTTCGCTGTGCTGATTCTCAATCGAAAAGAATTTTTCCAAAATTTGGAAAATTATTTCTTGTTATGTATTCAATTCTTGCAGTGTTCTTTTAGTGCGCCACTGCCGACAAGAAATTTGTATTAAAAATAATGAATTATCTAATAACGTACCTTACTGACGTTGAATAGGAAATAAATTCGTAATTATTTTTAATACATATTTCATGTTGACCAGTGACACTAAAAGTGTACACTTGCAGAATTAAATAAAAAATAAGAAATAATTTCGGATTTGGGAATGCTGAAACCCGTAATAAGCAAGTAAGTTTGTAAAACGATATATTAAATTATGGAATACAAATATTAATTGTAAAATTGAAAAACAATATTTAGGTATTTCACCTACTTAAAATACGTAAAGGTAAATAAATACTATATACTATTATTCACGAAAGATGACTATTCAAGGACATTTGTTCGAAGAAAGAATACACATCACTTTACAGCAGTAGCTTAGCAACATTTTGTATTAGAAAGAGAAAGATTATTTGACCTATGTCTATTTAATTTATGTGGTGTGACAGATATACGTAAATAGTGGCATTACTTTCTAACACACTATAAATAATAATGACATATGTCGTAGAATTACAGATACCTAATTATCTACTACACTGCCCTCTGTGCTAAAATTTACCCAGTGGCGTTGACGTTTAAATTAAATTATTATTCCTTGGTTTATGTCAAGTCTATGTTTTTGTATTTTGCAAATACATAAGTGAAGAACATAAATCTTTCAGAAAGGTATTGTTTAGAAAGAAGCACAATTTTCAAATGAATTATTCTTATTTTTTCAGTTAAAATGTGTCCATAAATATTTCATGTTGCACGCCTATGCAAACGAAATGCAATGAAGTTATCTGCAATTAATATTATATCAGGCGGCTCACAAATGACCTTGAATAGTCATCTTTCGTGAATAATAGTTTAACTCGCTATGTACACAAATTTTCATATTAATTGTTTGAAGAGATCAAGTAGACAATGATCCTAGAAGACTTTAAAAATTAATATCTCAAATATTTATTAGAATTTTTTAAACATGATTGTACTGACTGATTTTCTTAGATTTTCATGCACTATTATATAAAATTATAAACAATTTGTTGATTGACGCAGAGTCGAGAGTCTTGTCGAGACTCGAGACAAGACGAGACTGACTGCAAGTCTCGTCTCGACAAGACCAAGACAAGACCAAGGTAGTCGAGACTTAGTCAAGACCAAGACAAGACCGACCTCAAGTCTCGTCTCGTCTCGTCTTGTGGCAACACTATTCCTACGTTAAACGCCTATGACCCGCTTTTTAATTCATACCCTGTATATATAAAATATTCCTTATGTAATACTGATAAGAGGATTTAGATAACCAAAAATAAAAAGAGTACAAAGCCCCTGAATATGAAAAATAGTAGCTACCCGCTACCCGTACTAGCTATATGTACTTATGTTTTTCTCTAAAAAGAACTTCTTTCCAATCTCCAGAAAATTGGATACTGGTCATGAAAAATGATATACCTAATAACAGATGAAAGAAAATCTGTTTTCGTCGAAATCGAATCTGAGATATCAGATCTAAGCTGTATTCATTCGAACATGAAATTTGTTCTTTCGCATTATTGTCAAAACAATAGGCAGATAGGAAATATACAAATTTAATTAATATTAAATATAGGTATTATTAGTATATGACAAACAATTAAATATTTAATAATATTTCCATTAATTTAGTAAGTATTTGAAATGACTGGCTTTCTATGTTACCACAAATAGAAATTATAAAAATTACTCGTATAGAAATATCAAAAGTTTTATACAGAAAAACTAAAAAGCTAGGAGTTAAAATTACATATCCACATTTTAATATGTAAATTTTTATATTTTAAGACCATAGGCGTGTATAAAGTTACTATTCTCGCGATTCTCACTTTTATCTAAATATACTCGTAGCTAATAATTTTTCTTTGCTGATAAATTGAGAGTCAGCCCACATACGTATTATATTCCTTAGTTACCTAGCAACATAAAGATGATTCTAAGAACAGAAAATCAATAATGTAATTCTTATACCGTAGCAACTAATTTTGCAATAACGTCTCTTTCAAGATTCTATTCGTCTACAGAATGCTTGCAAAAATATAGACAAATAGTTATTTTCTTTATTATTAATTTGATATCTATAGTTTGTTTAAATTACAAACTTAAAAACCACTTTTTTATGTGAAAAGGTCTTTAATTTTAATAACCGTTTCGCGGTAGTGATATCGTTATTTTTTTAAATGGAATGATATATACATTTAAATTACCTTTGTAGTGATGCCAAATAGGTAGGATTGGCATGATTTAAATCATTTGATTTAAATCAAATTTTATAAAATAATACATTTTTTGTAGAAAAATCAATTGTTTCTCAAATTATTTTAGATACCTACAGAGTTAATAAAACAAATTCTACTATGGTAACATAATATAAAAATATATACAAATATACCGGGTGTCTACTTTTTTATAGACTATAGGAAATACAATGGTAAAATTTTCATATATTTGTAAATTCTTCCTTATTAATTAATAAGAAAGGTTATATTATAGACCCCGGCTAGCGCGTACGAGCCGACGCTCATAAATAGAAGCATTCTAGAAAGAGGAGGAGCCTAGGTAGGCGATCAATAACAGAGCAGCGCGAGATTGGCGGGCGACATGAGGCGTGCGGTTAGGTAAACAAGGGGAGATAAGCGTAATTATCCGCGTATTATTATAGTTCGAAACGTTACGAGAATATTCGAGACGGTCTTAAGAGCCACTATATAAGCGACGTTCGTGTATGCGAAGAGAGACATTCACATAGAACGTTAGTCTGTCAGAAGGACAGAAGTAAGGAGTCAGCAGTATCGTGGTGAGCGTATGAGTTTGGTGTCGAGTGGAATAGTCGGGAAGTTACTGGTATACTGGGATAGCTGTGAAAATAAATACTATGTAGTGTACAATAGCAGCGAGTGAATGTGGATACTCGGCAAGTGTTGAAAAGTTGTGACATACGGACAGTCGGTGATACTGAGGCTGTGGAAGTGAGAAAATTACATAAATAGACAGATAGTGAGGTGAAAGGTGTGAATTATGTCCGAGCAGTTGATTATTACCTACTTTTACCTTACCTACAGACGCTGTTGTCAGTTCAGTATATGGACACAGTGGAGGTCGGTAGGTCGGACAGTCGAATGCGAAGTGACAAATAGTGGAAATAAACGAGTAGTAATATCGTGGAAATAATAAGGTATTCTCGCATATTTTTAATTTTTTTCTTAAAGAAAAAGTATATCTAAGAGTAGCTGTGAAAACCCGAGTTAAAAATTCCTTTTAATAAGCGAGATATTAATTTTTAAAACTTGATTTTGTTGTGTCACGTGATAGTGACGTACTAGTTGTACAGTATCAGCTGTGTGCAATCAGTGGTTCTTGGATTTTCGAGAAAATGTTTAGTAAGTATTGAATAAGATGGGAATAAAATGTATTTAATTGTAATCTTACAAAAAAAACTTTATTTATAAGAAAAATCATAATCATAATCGATTACATATTTTGCTTATGCTGCAAAAACATTTTCACATTCTTAAATTATATAGGTGGCGATTGATAACATACTTTTATTGCCATTATTATATTTTGTATAAGAATTTTTAATAAAAGAATTTCATAGCATGGTGGAAACGTTTTTGCTTCTTATGTCAAAGGTGGTAGGTTCGAATCTACCAAACTTACTTAGCTTTATTTTATTTTTTCTTCATATTTATTTAACATAATCAGATAAAATTGGTTATATTAAATTTGATATTTACTTAAAATTACAATAAAATATACTCGTATATAAAAAAAATAAAAATAAAAGAGGTTTGGTGGATTTGTACCCAGTACCATTAACGTAACAAGAAAGAGTATACCTCTATGCCACGAAATACATTACACAAAACTGCATTTAGGAAAGATAATAATTATTACATTAAATTTGCTATAAATTTTATTTACTTTTTAATTATTCCTTATTAATTTTGAACAATTAATTATTAATATGATGCAATAAGTATCCATAGACATGTATACAAAATTTTCAGTAAATGTTAAAAATATTTTAATTTCGCATGTTAAATTCATATACGTAACGGGTTTCGAACGCCACCCGTATGTAGATTAGATACACAAATATGCATTTGTACGTAGTATTTAACAAATTTTTAATATTACACACATGTAGTTCATTATTTTGTTACCAGATGTCATATCGCTTAACAATACATGCTAAAACAGTTATATACGAACACTCCCGAACGATCCGAAGTAGAGCCGAGTATGTGCATACTTAAGATGCAGCCTGTTATCACATTCGAACATGGAATAGGGATTTCAACCCGTCTCCCTTTGGTAGTACAACTAGTACATCAGCAAAATTAAGATGCTTTATATCTTTTGCAACAATCAATTTATAACAGGTTTTTTTGCTTTTTCCCTCTGTTTTACCAATCAACTTTAATATTTTTAATATTTTTTTAATATTTGTAACCATGAGAGAATACTCTATTAATCGTGATAATTAATTAAATAAATAATCTTAGTGTTTAAGTAATTAATTATATTTGTAGTCTTAAATTAGTATTTAATATTTGTTTAACCATAGTAATAGTTATTTTTAATATATTTTAATATTTATTTATAGTGTAATAAACATTTATTTTAATTAGTTATAATTCTTTGATTTTTACACTTCACCCAAATAAATAAAAATGTTACAATATAAATATTTTCTCTAAATTTGATTAAGGTCACATACCCCATTAATCTCTCTTTTTACATAACATAATATCATAACTACATTGTTCGATTTGGATTTAGCTACTCATGTTTCTCAAAAAATTTGTTTACTACTGAACCGTGAAACGGAAGCTGGAAGATGGCCATGGGTCAGCCATCACCTGATTCTTTGTTTGTTTTCTTTTGACTATTCTTATTTTTACAAATTTGAAAATAATAATTAATAATTCTTACCTTTTTACTGTTTTTAAACAAAATTCCCCGTTTATCGCAAAACTGTCAGATACAAGAATGTTTACCATAATCTACAGATAACGTTGTTAGCAAATGACACAGGTATTTGCGTCACAAATGCTAAATAAAAATTCTGTAGTAATATTTCATTTAAATGAAGTGGAAAGCATCTATAAATTTCACATTTTTCATTTTAAAGGTTTTTTTTTATACAGGGTGAACACGAGAAACAGTGGCATAGGAGTTTAATATGGAAAACAGTTTTTTTCAAATATTATCTGCCCCGTAAAACATAATGTAATGTTTTATACATAACGATTTAGAAAATAAAATTCTGAATTTTTAAGTGTCAATGTTTTTAAATATACGCTCTTGTTGTCCTAATAAACTTAATTTAAAAACATAAAAAAATAGATTTAGTATGCATTATTTCAAGAAATGAGCATCCATGAACTGTCATATTCCTATATTTTGACATGTTACTTGGTTTGGCAGTTATATAACATTCATGTTTTGAAATCCATTTTTACCATATCTTTAAATTAAGTTTACTCGAACACCAAAGAGACAGATTTGAGGATTTTGGCCCCTAAAAATTCAGAATTTTATTCTCTAAATAATTTTTTAACTGTCCCAGATAAACCCTGCATGAAATCTTAAAAAAATAAAAATAAAAGTCTCCTATATTTTACTTCGGAATAAACTTTTAGGTACTGCATGAACATTCAAAACTTAAGGGCAGTGTAGAAGTTATATGTCGTTATTAGCAAAAAATCTGATGTAGCCAGCACATTACCTTCCGTCAGTTCTATGTATTTTGTACAAATTCCATACAGAAAGTTTCTTGCAAGAGACTGTATTTCCAGTAAAATTATAACACAAAAGCTATCAGTTACACTTGACAAGACACTGTAGCTATTTCCAAGGTTATAGCATAGCTGGCTACTTTATAAAATTTAATTTCTTTATAATTTTTTAACTCTATATCCATTGAATACGAAGTATAAAATGCAATCAAATCGCATAGAAAATAAAATATTCTTTAATATTTATAATAACATTAAATGTGAAAACATGATATTTAACAGCGTTTTTTCAAGAAAGACAGTTAAAATCTTCAAATGAGTACTTCTGGTGAACCAATTATAACCAAAATCTAATGACCTCTTCATATGAAGGAAAACTCGAGGAGTACGCAAAAATTATAATTTTTGGACAGGTGGTATTGGAGTTATACGATCCGAAAGAATCGTCACACACATCCATACATACATGTATACAGGCATCATCGTGAAAATAGTAAAATCGTTTTCTAGAGATCATAAAACGTGCTTATTCATTAAAAACTCATCACATTACCTAAAGACGGAATGTAAAAAAAATATTAATCTAGTTCTAGTGTTTATATGAACTACTGGCATCTGAAATTACAGATGGCGGCGTTGCGGTTTGTTTATGATATCATGGCGGCGCTGAGGTTTGTTTATATCATGGCGGCGCTGCGGTTTGTTTATATCATGACGGCTTTATATGGTAATGTCTTGATCTGCTATCTATTTATATGGGGTAATACGCATTTTTTTGTTAAGCAAAATGTCGAAGTACTCGTAATATAATAACTTTCACATAAAATACTATTTCATGCTGTCAACGTGTTTTACAAAAAAAATATCATAACCGGTACTAGACAACTGGGCGATATACAACAATGAGTCATACAGATTGATATTCAACTGGGCGATGGTCAATGGGCCCGTCCAACTTTTTTTGAATTTTTTATATGTTATGAAGAATTTAAAAATAGGAATTCCGTATTTTTTGTTTTCTTGAAATTATGCTTTATAACGCCTAAAATAATTATTAAAGTTTTGGCGCGAAAGTTGTGACGTTAATGTCACTCCGTCCTAAGTAGAGAGAACCGACAAACGTTACCATTAATAATGGTAGTATAGATAAGTAAAATTAATAATTTTTACTCGTTTTCATAATCCGATTAATCATTCGCTTTAATTAATGTGACTTTAAGACTTTCTTTAATATAATATTGAAGGTTATTATACTCACCAAGTGTCATTATTGTAATTAAAATAGTATTTAAACTATTGTCTATTTATAATTAAGTACAACAATGACAGTATTGATTACAATAATCAAAGCATAGTTCATAATAAAAAGTAATCCAACATTTACATTTCTATTTACTAAATGATTACAATGACAAGTATTGAGATTACAATAATTAAAACATAAATTATAATTTTATTTATTTAATAAGTAAATTTTCTTTTGATCTTAATAAAAAATTACTCTCATATATTAAATATGTGTATATTAGAGTGTGTGTAAAGCCAATCGCGAATTTATGTACAAAATATGCATGGTCCACTGTACAGTGACATTTTCACAAGGTAACTGGACGACTGTAATGACGCTGACGTCACAACATGGCGATCGTTTTACGCTAAAAACTTTAATTACATTATTATAGGTATAAAAATACTAAATATATAGCAATTTTTATTTCGTTTTCTAAAATTTCTAAAAAGTCGAAGACTTGGACGGGCCCATTGAGCGACGGTTATAATGGAAAAATAGTTAAAACTGGCGTTCTGATTTTTCTAAACATACCTTAATATAAACCAAAATTTTTGTAATTTTACACATCTATTATTTTATCGCGCAGATGTCCGGCGCTCACTTGGCTACTGCCCAATTGTCCATAGCCTACCAACAGGAAGGGTTTACAAATTTGTCGTTTGGTGGCTACGTGTTAATTTTAGTCGCGAATTATGACGCCGTCACTAGTTAACATGAAATTTTTTAATAGGGGATTACGGTGCAATTGATTTAAGAGAAATTAGGAAAAAATATTGAAAGTATATGGTTAATAATAAATATTAATAAAGAAATAAAACGACATAATTGCAATACTTCGGAAATAAAGGGATTTTTGTTATAGCAGCTCGTCACTCATATGAAATCCACATATATTATTTTGATTGGCGACTCAAAGACGGCCTATAAATATATAACGCTTACCCATAGGCGAAGTTAGACTTTAAAATTAGGGGGTGCTAAAGTCCCTTACCTTAAAATGAAAAAAAGTTGGTTTACAAAATAAAAAGAAGTATTTATATGATTAATTTGTAAACAAATACATAAAATATAATTTAAAGTAACAAAATAGTTTTGATATTTTCAATTTTCAATACGTATCTACCTACTACTAAATTAGTAAAGCTTTTTTGTGTCATAGTAGTGCTCAGCCAGTTTTTAATTCTCCACATAACAGAGAATAATCTTTCACAAATTTCTGTATATATAGGCAGTGTGTGTAATTTTATAAAGTGTATAATAATTACCAAATGTACCTTGATTAAGTACCTACACTTTTAATAGCATTTGATTCTTGACTGATCATTATGTTCTTTAGAATAGTACAGCTTTCAAAATATCTTTATTTACTGCAAAAGTTGTATAATGATCTACTTATATCTACGGCTATTGCTAGTTCTTGGCTCTCAGGGGAAAATCGGAGTTTTAGGTTATTTCATGGTAGTCAAGTAAATATTAATTCGGAAAGAATCATCATCAAGAATTATCAGCACGAGTATGTAAGTCAGTATCATGTGAACTATAGATCCAATTGTAGACTCGCTTTTTTATTTTTCTAGTTTTAATGGGTTCAATTGCAATATTGTTATTTTTGAAGGAATTTCAATATCTCTTCATGAGTAGAAAAAGGCATAGTCAATTAGGTTTTCTTTTAATATTTTTTATTACATCATTAATGATAGTTAAATTCCCTTCTTTACTTGAAGGTTCTTCTTTAATATGTTGATAATATTTAATATAACAGTCAAAATAAATAGATGTGTCTAAAATTAAATTATTAAAATTTATAGAAATTTTGTTTGAGCGTGCTAATTTAAAATCTGGGGTGCTAAGCACCCCCAAGTACCCCCCTAACTACGCCTATGCGCTTACCCAGTTAGGGGCAGAGCCTACTACCAATGGAAGTAGAGAAATTCAAATAGCGGAGGCGTGGTTATCAGTCCAGTAGTGCAATTCTCAAACAGTTTTTATTTGAATATAAATATTTTGTATTAAACTTAATAATTTAAATACATTTCCAATTATAAATCATGTAGACTTGTACAGTATAATAATATTCATTTATTTTTTAAAAATATAATTTCAAGAACATTTAGGTCCATGAAGAAAATAGTTTGATATAAAAACTTATATTCGTGACGTCACATCTATATTTTCAAATTTCGGAGGACTATAACTCGCTTATTAATAGGAATTTTTCACCGGATTTTCACCGACAGTCTTACTTTTACTTATACGTTCAGATGAAATTATATTTTAAAAAATGGTGGAATCCCCTATTGTATATTACATGTACATAAAAGATACATGCATAAAAATACAAAAAAACTAGCAATTTTTATTTTGTTTTCATTTATTTATATTTAAAATTCTATGTAAGTTTATAAAAATCAGAAAACTTGGGACCGGCCAGTTAACGACATGCATTGGCACTATACATATGTACATATTTTGAAATTAAATTCTATTTAAAATCAACCTGCCCACTAATTATCTTTCACATTTTTTCATAAATTACTAAACTAAACATGTGTACAAAATTTCTATGTGTAACTTCTGAATCTGATGATTTGTACCAACTGACGCCTTATGTACTGTTATCCACTTTGAGAAACTGCGGTCAACTCAACAGCAACACTCGGATCTAGCCATCTGTTCCTTCCTGGCCTGGCCTTTCGTTTCTCACTTGTTCCCGCGTGAGGTGCATGTCTTGGATTCCGCGCACGGCGACCGTGTTTTGTTTCCGATTGTTGTTTAGTCGGTCGTCGGATGTTTGAAGGCCGGAGAAAGCAAGTTGATTTACTTACGTGAGGTTGATGTAAATGATTGTCAGGGAATGTGATTTGATTTCATGAGATACGGTACGAGTCCATTCCATGTAGAAATGGACAATAGATGGAAAGAATTTAGTTATTTTATACATAAAATATGTCTCAAATCACATTCATACTTCGAAAAAAGTGTCTTAAAGAAGCGCACACCAAAATTCCATATTAATTCATACTGTGGCGAACCTACCCCTCGTTGCGGTTGCTGTCCTCGGGCGCCATTCTCTAACTGTCTGTAATGGAATAGGTAAGGATTGCAGGTGGCTAGTCGGAGGTCCAGGATTGTAATTTTAAAGCAGAGTACAATGTTTAAAACTTAAATTTTTATTTACACACTATGTTCACCGTGAAGAACACTAATAAAAAATGAATATATTACAAATTTTTGTATTTATTTTTTCAAAATTTAGTTTATTATTCAATTATATTTTCTATTTATACACTCGGGGTCGGAAGCCCTTTTTTAAAGACTTTTTAAAACTGAGAAAACGAGTTTGAGCGTACCGGGAAAATTGTTTTTATTAATACATTGCCGACATTTTTGAGCTTGAGTATTTGCATAATTTTTCAAACTGTCTTCGATATATTAATACTGGTATTGTGTTCAGGAAAAATAGTTATTTATTACGTGTTAATAGTGACATTTTATTTTGTGAGAATGAAGTTTGGAACACGACGCGAAGCGGAGTGATCCAAACCTTCGAACAAAATAAAATCACTTTTAACACGTATATCGTACACTATTTTTTCTACAAACACTATTTTTTTATTTAAATTTGTATTTCTAATAATTTTTTAACATTCCCTTTTAACACTAGTGTCAAAAGTAACAATGATCTGCCACTTTTAACACAGGTGTCATAAAATGACATTTTTAACGCTAAAAACAAACATTAAAAAGCCCACTTTTAATAGATTTATTATATTTATTGGAACAACGCAATTGAGTTTTAAAATTAAAAAGAAATTCCTCGGTTCATATTAAAATATGAGAAATAATTACGATGGCGATTCATAGAGTGGAATCTCGGGCCGTGTGCCTGAGTGTCTGGCCGTGAATTTGGGGATCCAGGTGCGATCCTGACTGGCGCCAAAATTATTTCGAATTTTAAATGGCACAGAAGTGAATCCTGTGTTGCACCAATGAGTGCCCGTATAGTGTATGGTGATGCCAGCTAAATGCCTGCACGGTACGAATGTATATATCATCATCATTACTGATATCTGCGTATAAAGCAAATTCACACCCAGCATATTTATTTATTTATTTACTTATTTATTTACCTATTTATTTATTTATATATTTATTTATATATTTATTTATATATTTATTTATATATTGATTTATATATTGATTTATATATTTATATATTTATATATATATATATATATATATATATATATATATATATATATATATATATATATATATATATATATATATATATACATATATATTTATATATTTATTTATTTATTTATTTATTTATATATTTATATATTTATTTATATATTTATTTATTTATTTATTTATTTAATTTATTTATTTATTTATTTATTGTAGAATAACGTAAAATAATAAAATTCGTATAGGTATTAATATCAACATATTACCCATTGCACCGTGCGGGCGCTTACCAGGCGTCACCTCACGGGCACTCATTGCTGGCGTGGAGAGTTCACCACAGGGGTCAATTTTGTGCCATTTAAAATTCGAAATATTTGGCGTCGATCGGGATTGGACCCGGTGCCCAGATTTTTAAAAGTAAATATATCACTATTTTAAATATTTTAAATCAACTTTAAAAATTTGTCAGCTTACACTACACCTCATAAAATTTTGAGAGCTGGTAAGGTAAAAATATGAATTACTAAATTGATTATAATGTGATAAATCGCTATATGTACATAATTCGAGAGCAATACCCTATTTCCCAAATTTATGTGATTACGTTCGCCGATAGTGACATATTTGCTTTCCATACAAGCACATATATATACCTACAAATTTTGCATTTTTAAGCCCCCATACATAATTTGTAGGACTATACCTACGAAAGCTGTAGACAGACAACAAAAATCGTTAAAAATTGTAGTCAAATTATGAGAAACAATTAGCATTCATGCCTATGTTCAAGAAAGGGATTAAGAAAGCTGATGTTATTATTGAAGTGGCACAAATTTATTATATGATAAATTAATATCAAGTTAATTAATAATTTAACATTATGAAGATAAAGAAAATTAATATTTTGACAGCTGTCCGTCATAAATGTTATACATTATACATTAATCTATTAATTATTTATCATACATTTGTGCATCTGGATACACTGTTACTAAAATATTCATACTTTTTTCTCCCACAAACATAATCATATCACTGTCATAATTCGTTATTTTTGTCACTATTATCAGGGTTGTCATGAAAAAACCCAGCGGGTTCATTCAGAAACCAAAACACAAGCGGCACGGCGAGCTAGTTATTACAAGTTCGCTAGAACCTAGAAGAGTATACGCATGAAAATATCACGAATAAACTTGTACAGTTTACATTATATTGTAATAGGGGATTCCGATCGTGACGTCACAAAATTCGCCACTTGCGGTAAAATCTTGAACTATATGGACAAACAGACGTTTTCTATTGACATGTGATGAAAATAAATTTTTTTAATGCAAAGTTAGTGCCAGGGGCGAAATTTAAACAGAAAAATATTGAAAATCATTCGGTGAAAGAACAAAAAAGATGATTAGTGTTGTGGTCTGAAAAAATGCGGAAAAAGAGCGATCTTATTTTAAGGTTAGTTCAGGTTGGTACTGGGTACTTATACTAACTTAAAATTTTATAACGCTTTCAGAATTCAAAATTGTATGAATACGGAACGCAGTAATACTATATTACCCAGCATTGATGGTGGTAAATGGGTATCTGCGTCAGTTTCAAATAATACGTGTGTGGTACTTGATGTAAATATAAAGTGGTGCTATTTTTCATCCCAATATGTATCAAACGTATTTAACTACGGACCCATATACCACTACTTCCACGAAACCATTTAGTTTAGTTACGGATAAACCATGAGAGCGGCTTGGGAAATGGAATAAAATTAACTCCTCTCGTATATTTTTTTATATTTATTCCTGTAATCACACTTACAGAGGCCATATGCGCACCTAGTACCCATACTTTTAATATAAAACACAAATTTCAGAAGGCTATTAACTTGACAGCACAATGACAGTTACTTGTTTGTCCACATAGTTCACAAAAATACCGCGACGGGGCGCTAAAAATTCGCTTAATCGGAATCCCCTATTGAAATGTAATAAACTAGTATTTCTTATAATTATTTTTAACTTACATGAACAATGTAATATTTTTTTTAAAACCCAGAAATGGATTGTTTTTTCAACCAATCCCTGTGGGCTGGACATATCTCGAAAAAACCCGGGTTTTTGACAACCTTGACCGTAATACTTAAATCAAGGAGAATATAAATTTTGAAACCGATAATTTCTAATGAAAAATGTACACAGTGCAAACAAAATACTTCAATTTTTGTTATACATTTTGTTAATTTGTTGAAAGCTCTGCAGTCTCCAGTGCACAAATCAATGTTTATTACTGAACGCAAAAATGTCAATAACTTTTATTTGGGTTGTTCCATTTGCAAGTAATCGGTAAAAGTCAAAACTCACTTATACTGAAACCAATTTTAATGAATATGGACATGCTTTTTATGTTTTTGCAAATGAAACAGAAAATTATTGTTTTCAGTAACAACTACAACATTTATGGTTTTCGAGAAAATATTATATTACTGGAGTAGACATGCCATGAACACAGTGAATATATATAATATAACCTTGAAATTTACGATGTAAACATTTTTATTGCACTTTAAAAATTTAAATATACATTATAAACCTTTGACACTGATATAAAAAGGAAAGTAATTTTAAATTACCTTGTACTTATAAATCTTTCTTCTTATCTTGTTTCAAATAAAATATAAATAAATTTATCTGCATGGCACGATTCAAGTTGTAAATACGATTTCATAAACAAATACAAGAGCTTACATTCAACATTCGTTTTCTAGAATAACAGTGAGTATTTACTCAGCTCTAATATCAACTGCGCTGAGCATTTACTATTGATATTAATAAAAGTGTGTTAGCGTTAATACACTAATGATTTCAATTAACTTAATGCTACGTAAGTGAACCAGGACACAACAAATAGTAAGGGGTAGTAGACCTATTTGGAAAAGTAGCGACGCAATAATTATGATTTCACTATCTGTTTACATTCAAATGTTATACATCTCAATATCTTCAGACAGGCATTTATTTTTATAAAATAAGCATCAGAGAAAATTCGATCAATGGTTCAAGAGTTTACAAAAAGTCTTTAAAAAAAGTTAAAATAGTTATTTGTTTAATTATAGGCACTAAAATACCAGCTTTACAGCAGAGGCTGCCGTTTCATTGTCGGGGTGAAGCCGAGGCAATAAATGCTGCCGACGTTGTAAATCTATTTAGTCCCGTGTTGAACACACTATTTTTACCGATTGAAAATTAATATTAATTTCGTGATTATTTTTAATACATATTTTGAAAGTTATCGTCATCAAATTATGTTGCTATACGTTTGTTGAACAGTTGCTTTGTATAATATACTATTTACTGCCTAGACAGTAAAAGTGTCATTTTACAGTTAGCTGTAAAAAAATCGCACTTTTAATGTCAATCGGAAAAAATAGTATATTGTATTATTAGGAGTAAAAGTGATACTGTGTGTGGTGAGCATGGAAGTTTGCACGACGAGCAAAGTGAGTCGGACAATTGCATGCGAGGTACGCAAAGACACTTTTATTCCGAATGACACATTATTTTATTTTTTTTCAAACGCACTACTTTTTTATTCGCTAATTCTATGTAATTTCTATGGATATTTATTTATTTTATTTCTACGCCGCCGGCGTAGAAATTTCCAGCGGCGTAGAAATGAAACTTCTACCTTGTGAATCAAGTCACAAAAAAAGCCATTTCTACGACGTTTGAAAAAAAAATATTTGCTATTGTTTTTTTGGGATCTGCTAATTACTTGACTGAGATGAATGATGAAAGATAACAATATTTCTGGATTTCAGACAACTTTATTCTCATTCCCGACTAGTTGCGAATAATGATGCCGCGAGACGAGAAACGGCAAGAATCAATCCACTCTCGTCTCGTCTCGAAAGTTCGAGACGAGATTAATTTGTATCTCTTCTCATCATAATTTTTCTTGCTTTCTCTCGATCTCGACTCGAGTCTCGAATTTCTCGAATTTATAATTAGCAAAGAAACGAGTACCTCTAATTAAAACAGATTATTTTACTGTCTGGTATTTAAATAGTTAGGTATTATAAATACGCAATATGCGGGCACTTGAAGCTGGTGTGAAGGTATCACTTTTTTTTTCTAAAATCCAAAATAACTTTGAAATGAATAAGTAAATATGAATGTAAATGAAGAGACAATTCAAATATTTATATATACCGATGAATATTATGTTCTTTTATATGCTCTGTTCCATTTAAGCCATTCACTATATGGCACTGGCAACAGCGCAAATCTGAAGTAGCCGAAATTACATTGGGTAAACTTGTTTCTTGTCTCTAATTTCAGCCAATCAGAGGGGTCAAAACTATTCCCTATGCTCCGCAATACTGAATGGCTTAAATAGAACAAGGTATAGGTACTTATATTTTAATTGGAAAATATTAAAAAAGTATATTCGAGATCTCGACTTTTCACTCTCGTCTTGAGCAAATCTCGAGGGCATTACTCTCGTTTCGTCTCGAATTGTCGAGACGACAATAAGGTTAATATTGTCTCGAAAATTCGAGAAGAGATCTCGAAAATGCGAGATCTCGCGGCGTCACTAGTTGCGAAACCATATGTGTCTTCTTCACGGGCTAAATTTACGGAACAAGAATTTTATTTTAATTTTTTATTTTGAATGGGTTCAGTGCTTGAGTGTCTGGTCACGAATCTGGAGACTCGGGTTCAATCCCGACCGATGCCATAATTACTTCGAATTTTAAATGGCATAAAAGTTATCTCTGTGGTTCACTCTCCACGCCACCAATGATTGCCAGTGAGATGACGCCTAATAAACGCCCGCATGGTACAAATATGTCAACCTCATTACCGAAATCTAAAGCAGATTGGCACACCCAGCCGTGATGATATATCATTATTATTACGTCATCTGATATTCATCAATGAATTCTATGTTGAAATTATTTTGGGATAAGCCATGACATTATGTCCTTGATTATTTAGAACGAGCTAAAGTTTCGAAACATTTCGTCACGATGGGCTCCACGCATATTGTCCTGACACCATCACTTTAACCCAAGAAAAAATAAAGAAATTACATTGTACTACCGTTGAACTTTCATCAGCCTTACAGCCCCGACTTGTACCTGTGCGATTATAATTTGTTCGAACCACTGAAAGAGACGTTAGAAATGCAAATACTGCAAATGGCTTTGGCCACGTCCCACTTCTTTGTATTATTCGAGAAACAAAAGCTGTCAATTTGGTGCGCAAAATAAAAAAATTTATCACATCTCGAAAATTGATATAAAAATTGCATTATATTTTGCTATTTACAGTACTACCTCCTGTACAGGATGTCTCATTTTCGATGTTTTTTTAAGGTATCTCGGGTAATATTAATGATAGAGTAAAACCATTTGCACATTCCAGGGTCAACTTTTCCAGAAATGTTTGATAGTCACCACAGGAATTTTCGATCTTCTTTTGTTTCTGAGCTACAGGCAAAAACTCGTTTTTCGCTCATTTTGAAAATATCTCATATCTTATTTATTATGATAGAGAAAAAATGTTTTTACAAAAAATTTACCGTTTTTTAAAGAGAATAAAATGGCGTAATTATATTTTTTGAAAACTTAATAATTCTCGAGATATAACACAAACTTATGATTTTTTAAATAGGAACCTATGTTGAAATAGTTATTTGTATCACTAGTCCAGAAACTGAATATTTGCGAGAACGAGTTTATTTTGACAGGCCGAGCTGAAAGCGAGGCCTGCAAATACGAGATCTCGCAAAACAGTTTCTGGGCGTGTGATACACAAGATTTTTTGTGCCGACATCTCCATAAATTCTTCGTATATATCTCAACACTTTAATTCTATTTTACATAACCTAAAAAAATGAACATATATTTTTATCGGTTTTGCATTGCAAGTTTAAATATTATTACTTACATTTGAATTAAAAATGCGTGATTATTTTATATTTATTGAAAATATATCATACAAACATTAGTTACGTATATATTTTATGTAATTTCGCATATTTTCAGTGACAGATAGCGGAAACTCAATTGTGTCACGTGAAGTTAGTTGTAGTTACAAAACAAACGAAACAAATTAGTCCTAAAGCTGGAATTTATAATTAATCTATACGAGATGACAGCAATGACAGCATATTATTATGACAAAATTTAGTTATTTAAGTTACAATAATTAAAGATTTAGCCCTAAAATTTATAAACATTTTGTTAATTCTTGTGTTGAAAATAATCTTAAATTGACATATCACCAGAACAGTAATGCCAACTCCTTTTGCCGGCCTAGGTCAGCAACAGCGCATTTCTGGACGATTTTAAGTTCTGTAATACTAGTCAAAATGGACGGAGGTACGAAAATAGTTTTTTTGCTTATTTTATAAGCTTTTCAATGATATATGTATAACAAGTCTACATTCTTTTGTTTTAAACATTAATAAAAGACGAATTATTAATTTATTGGGGTCAAAATATTGGAAATTATTAAGAAACAAATGAAAAAATCTATTCCAGATCATCATTTGCATATTTCTAATGGTTTTTGTTTCAGTTTTACTCATTTTTTCAATTTATTTACTTCAAAAGCATATTAAACCATTTTGATCGGATTGTGTCAAAGCCAACTGTAACGTCGGTAAATAGTAATTTAACTAACCCGAAAATAATTGGTTAAGAATAATTTTGAGAACAAAATTAATAGATATTGAATCAAAATAAACAAATGATGATTTGTAATAAACTTTTTCATTTGTTTCTTGATAATTTCCAATATTTTCACCTCAATAAAATAATAATTCGCCTTTTATTAATGTTTAATACAAAAGAATGTAGAATCATTGAAAAGCTTATAAAATAAGCAAAAAGGCGAGACTATTTTCAATATAGGTTCCCATTTAAAAAATCATAAGTTTGTGTTATATCTCGAGAATTATTAAGTTTTCAAAAAATCTAATTACGCCATTTTATTCTCTTTAAAAACCGGTAAAATTTTTGTAAAAACATTTTTTGTCTAACTATCATAATAAATAAGATATGTTATATTTTCAAAATGAGCGAAAAACGAGTTTTTGCCTGTAGCTCAGAAACAAAAGAAGATCGAAAATTCCTGTGGTGACTATTAAACTTTTCTCGAAAAGTTGACCTTGCAATGTACAAACGATTTCACTCTATCATTAATATTATCCGAGATACCCTAAAAAAACATCGAAAATGAGACATCCTGTACATATATTTTATTTGGGGCTATGTTATCCCGAGGCAATAATGTCAATAAAGGTATAATATATTGAATAGATACTTAGGATCGATCCCGAATTAGGTCAATTTCCTTCATCTGTTTCAAAAAATATCTTACGATGGACTGTTCCAGTCAGTATTGGCAATACGCTTATCCTACTTTTGAAGCAGCCAATCAACAAAAATATTTTCACAAATATTTGCACATTTAGAAATTTTATTCGTTTTTCAAAAAATGAAAAAATAAGAAAGTAACATCAATATTTCCGCATTTCAAAAATTTAATACGTAGAAACTCTGAAATTTCAATTTAAGCATACAGATATTTGCAAATTAAAACTTGCAATATCAAAATTATGGAAAGAAGATTACAATACTATATCGGATTTTAAATTGCTAATAAATAGGTATATAAAAACTATGAAATTTTAAATTAAGAACACCAATTTTTTTTAATAATTAAAAAGTGTGTAAAGTTATTTTAATTTGACTACAAGCATATCGCATGTGAAGTATGAAAAATAATAACAAGGAATATTATAAACATTTTCAATTTTACAGTTTGACATTTAATATAAAAATTAAAATTAATTTTTTCTAAAGTATTACTGTTACAAACAAAAATTGAGTCCGGGACAAATACATTTCCAGCAACAGCAAAAGGGTTAAATAAGATAGTTAACATTTTTATAATCTATCTAGTGGATTACGAAAATAAACTTTTTCTACAGTCTATATACAAAGTAGCCATTTGCGCTCTCTTTTGTCAACGCAAAATGTCACTTTGCCGCTCATGCGCGACAAAGTAGAAAAACGCTCGCTGTTCAAATTTCTAACTATACAATGTTGAGAAATGTCACTTGTCTACATTCTTAATGGAAACGTTTAGTCAAGAACTAATGGCACTGTAGTTACATATTTACCACCTTCACAAGTCAATCTGACATATAACTGCTCTGTCGGTATATTACATAACCAAACAAAATGCCGCACTGCTGTGAAAACAAAATAGGCCATCCATTTACAAAAACGAAAGTATAAAATGCTTGGATTAGATAGAAGCAATAAGTCAAGAAAAATGGAAAATAACGATAAATTAAATATAAAATAAATTGTGTGAACAATTGTGCTGCCACCTGCAACAGTTTGGCGTGAACGCTCCCAATGGATACCCACTTTTTCAGTGCACTAGTTTAATGTTCTTGTAACAAATTTTTGTTATGACGGAGGACCCCATGGTGGCGACTGTAGAAAAAATCTTGTGTGTGTTTCGAGCGCAAATAGACATTGTCGATTTCGAGAGAATGCCGCTCTCCTGCGTCGCGCGTCAACAACCTCTCAATCGACAATGTCCCATTTTGCGCTCTTAATACACAAATAGCTATTATCGGTAAAGTTTCGCGTCATGACACAAAATAATGTATATTTGAAAAAAGTTATAAATTTTTCGTGCGTCAGTGAATAGGTAATAAAAATATCTAACTTTTGTCTATGAAACATTATTTTTCAATTACTGATAATAGCCCAAGTTCCAAGTTCACATTCTTTTATAAATTACATACATACTGCAAATTGCATATATATTTTAAATACATAAAAATATGATGTAACTACTATTTATGTGTTTTTCTTTATAATAGTGTTTTTTGAACTATATGTACGTGAAGATTGCCGAACGAACGAAATGAGTTCAGCAACACGTCATTTGCGAAAACCACAATTTTGCAAGGAAAGTAAAGTTTAAAGAGGTGGGTAGAAGACAATAAAAATGTCCTTTAATAATTGAAACAAAAAATTAATGCATTAATAATCAAACCTGTCTGTAGACTATATTAAATGTTGAAAATGGAGTTTTGCCTTACCTGAAACAAGAGAAAGAAAATGTTAGTTACTAGCTATAAAAAAAGAATTTTCCTAATTCCGTTTCATAATTTCCACATTTTGTCTGTTATTTTGAATATCAAAATGACATTCTTTTTCGCATACAAAAAAATAAACAAAAAGTTGAAATTATAAAACAGAATTAGGAAAAATGACATTTTCAATTCTAAAAATACAGAATGTCTCATTTTCGATGTTTTTTTAAGGTATCTCGGGTAATATTAATGATAGAGCAAAACCGTTTGCACATTCCAGGGTCAACTTTTCCAGATATATTTAATAGTCACCAAAAACTCATTTTTCGCTCATTTTGAAAATATCTCATATCTTATTTATTATGATAGTTAAATAAAAATGTTTCTACAAAAATTTTACCGTTTTTTAAATAGAATAAAATGGCGTAATTAGATTTTTTGAAAACTTAATAATTCTCGAGATATAACACAAACTTTTTTAATTTTAATTTTTTTAAATGGGAAACTATGTTGAAAATAGTCTTTTTTTGCTTATTTTATAAGCTTTTCAATGATATATAACAAGTCCATGGTCCAAGATCACCGCCATTGTCGGTAATTCATTTCCCTATTTATTTGTAATAAATGTGATATTATATTATAAAAGAATATTAAATTATCACACTGTGAATTTATAAAGGTAATAAAAAATAATTAATTTAAGAGATACGCAATTATTATTAAGACATACATTTAGAGGTTATGTAGAATATATGATATGGGTTGTTATTATCACATCAAATTTAATATCTGTAGTTCTTGTTTATATAATAATTGTATATATTTTAAACTTACCTTTTAAAAATTTAAATGATTTTGCTTAATATTGGTAATTTATAGTTGTTTTCAATATGTCAGTAATCGTGGTGTGTATCTTAACAAACTACATAAGTAAGTAAATAAAATAAAAATATTACTTACACTTTAAATACATATTAAAATGATAATTAAATGTGATTTTCATTAAAATAAAACAATTAGCCACGAAAATACATAATAATTTGTGCAAGAACAACACATATAAACAATGGGCCGGTATAATGGCGAACGAAACGTGAGCCACGCCATGGCCATACCCTGGTTATAAAGGTACCCTACTGGAAGGCAGTTGAGTACCCAGCCGCTGTGGAAGTCATACAGTTGAATGGTGACATACATAAATAGTGACATAAAAATAGTGATATAAATATCGCGTAGACAGTCTACAATCGACCAACAGACTAAGATTGGAACACGTACCTAGTGAAATAAAAGTACGAGAGTATAGTGAAATAAATAGTGTGTAAATAGGACGTTGTGTTAATTGTTTAAATAAATAAATAATCTTATAGACTGGTAATATTTTCTCTTAATCACGGGTGATCAAGCTATGACTAAAATAACAAATTCAGTTGTTTTTTAATCATTCCAATGTATTTTTAAATGGTGTCCCTGGTAATTAATCAGTTAGGGTAACTAAAATGTTGAGTAAATACTACCGATCATATTGTTAACGAGTTAATAATATTCTTAATTAGCTTTAAAATTAGTATTTAATGTTTCTTTAACCATAGTAATCGTCATTTTTATTATCTTTTCAATACTTATTTCTCGCTTAATAAACTTATTTTGATTAAAAATAATTTCTTTGATTTTTACACAGAAACGGTTGCTATACTGTCACTGTCACTGTTAACATGCCTGAAAATTTGAAAAACGAAAATAATTTCAAACTCTTTAAACAATCATTGAAGACTTTTCTGATTGTACAGGATGTCTTATTTTCGATGTTTTTTTTTTTAGGTATCCCGGGTAATACTAATGATAGAGCAAAACCGTTTGCACATTCCAGGGACAATTTTTCCAGAAATGTTTAATAGTCGCCACAGGACATTTCGATCTTCTTTTGTTTCTGAGCTACAGGCAAAAATTCGTTTTTCGCTCATTTTGAAAATATCTCATCTTATTTATTATAAAAGAGAAAAAATGTTTTTACAAAAATTTTACCGTTTTTTGAATAGAATAAAATGGCGTAATTAGATTTTTAGAAATCTTAATGATTCTCGAGATATAACACAAACTTATGATTTTTTAAATGGAAACCTATGTTGAAAATAGTAACGTCTTTTTGCTTATTTTATAAGCTTTTCAATGATATATAACAAGTCTACATTCTTTTGTTTTAAACTTGAATAAGATATAATTATTAATTTATTGGGGTGAAAAAATTTAAAATTATTAAGAAACAAGTGAAAAAATCTATTACATAACGAGTTTTTGCCTGTATCTCAAAAACAAAAGAAGATCGAAAATTCCTGTGGCGACCATTAAACTTTTCTCGAAAAGTTGACCCTGTAATGTGCAAACGGTTTTGCTCTATCATTAATATTTATTTATTTATTTATTTATTTAATTTTGTGGGAACAATACAGTCAAAGACCCGAGATACCTTAAAAAACATCGAAAATGAAACACCCTGTACACAGCTTCTATGATTTGAGTGAATTTTTTAACAAGTAAGTTGTAGCTCTTATATATTTTGACTAGTTTTATACTCTGTAATAGACACTTACTCAAATGCAAGATAGAGATGGAAGATTTTGCTTCCAAACAAACCCCCCCCCCCTCGTTGTCTTACGTCCCTCTCGGTAGTACTGTACCTTTCATTCTGTTAGCATGTCATTCGTGTTAATCTAATTTTCTATTCTGATTTGTTTTGTTCGTTGTGTTTCTTACAAATGGGTTTAAAGCGAGAAGGGGATGCCTGGTGTAACTTTTTTGTTTAATAATATTGAAGATTATTCGATAATAAAACTAAAACGATCACTGGAGTGTAGAGGTAACAGTTCTTTGTTGGAACCATTCGTTATGCTTTGCCCCGTGCAAATTACAATAGGGGATTCCACCATTTTTTAAATATTTCATCTGAACGTATAAGTAAAACTAAGACTGTCGGTGAAAATCCGGTAAAAAATTTCCTATTAATAAGCGAGATATAGTCCCCCGAAATTTGAATATATAGATGTGACGTCACGAATATAATATATCATATCAAACTGTTTTCTTCGTGGACCTAAATGTTCTTGAAATATATGCTATTTCTAAATTATATTTATGAAAAATAAATGAATATTATTATACTATACAAATCTACATGATTTATAATTGGAAGTGTATTTAAATTATTAAGTTTTATTACCGATATCTGCATACAAAGCGGATTGGCATACCCAGCAATGGGTAATATGCCGTGATGATATATTTATTTATTTTATTTAAGTTTAATCCAAAATATTTATATTCAAATAAAAACTGTTTGAGAATTGCAGTACTGGACTAATAGCCACGCTTCCGCTATTTGAACTTCTCTACTTCCATTGGTAGTATAGGCTCCTCGCCCTAACTGGGTATTCGTTATATATTTAAAGGCCGTCTTTGAGTAGCCAATCAAAATAATATATATGGAATTCATATGAGTGACGAGCTGTTATAATAAAAACCCCTTTATTTCCGAAGTATTTCAATTATATCGTTTAATTCTTTATTAATATTCATTATTAAGCATATACTTTCAATATTTTTTCCTAATTTCTCTTAAATCAATTGCGCTTTAGTCCCCTATTGTGTGTCTATTATTGTGTCTACAGAATATAATAATAGTATATTGTGTTATTACGAGTAAAAGTGATACTTTGTGTGGCGAGCATGGAAGTTTGCACGACGAGCGAAGCGAGTCGGACAATTGCATGCGAGACATACAAAGACACTTTTATTCCGAATGACACATTAAATTTTTTTTTCAAACGCACTACTTTTCGATTTATTCGCTAATTCTATGTAGTTGCTATGGATATTTATTTATCTTATTTCTACGCCGCCGGAGTAGAAATAGCTAATTTCTACGCCGGCGGCGTAGAAATAAGATAAATAAATATCCATAGCAACTACATAGAATTAGCGAATAAATCGAAAAGTAGTGCGTTTGAAAAAAAAATTTCTACTGCGGCGGCGTAGAAATTTCCAGCGGCGTAGAAATAAAACTTCTACCTTGTGAGTCACAAAAAATGCCATTTCTACGACGTTTGAAAAAAAACTTATTAGATTTTTAACAAGAGTAAAAATTAACTGTATGTGATGCAAATGAGCATCATACACAAAATTTAATTTATTATAGTCGTAAGTTTTATAATTTCCAAAATTACGGGCGACAGTTTAAAATGGAAAACAATGTATAAACAGGACGTTGTTTATCACTTACTTCCTCTATAGTTTTTTCCATTATTTCCATGAAAATACTGTTTATCATAAACCTATTAGTCCCATTTTTCATATTGTGCTTTAAAAACAAACACCCGTCAGTAGGTAAACAAACAAGCGACATTCTTTTGTCAATATTTGCATCTCGTTCGTTGCAAGTATGGGGCTGTCATTGTAACGCTTCAAGGGGGGGGGGTGTCAAGAGTAGCGTTACGCAGCGTTACGAGGGGGTGGAGGAGGGTTAATGTGTGCGTTACGTAACGATAAAATATAAAAAATATTGCTAAACTTGCTTTAATAGTTCTGAAACATTCAAATTTCGCGGTGCAAATTCGTACATGCAGGCAGTCGTTTGTTTTCAATAACAGTCAATATAATATGTCGGGCACAGTTCAAATTCGGGCCAGTGGTCTTTCATTCGTGCATTGCAATTCACATTAAAACATGAATTCAAGTAGTGTTGATAAGGAAAAACTTTTCAATAGTTTGTTAAAAGCATATAGAAATGCATATGCTTTTAATTTTTGTGCTGTTAATTTTTCATCTTTATGTACATTAATTTAATTAGTTTCTGTTTCAAATTTTAACTGAATATTAAGGAGGCCATATACTTTTATATCCAGTAAAGAAATAGGGTGACAAGCCGTAGGGCAAGAGTAGTACATTATTTTTTATCTTTATGTACATTAACTTAAATAGTTTCTGTTCTGTTCTGTTATTTTTCATCTTTATGTACATTAATTTAAATAGTTTCTGTTTCAAATTTTAACTGAATATTAAGGAGGCCATATAATTTTATATCCAGTAAAAAAATTGGGGGAGGGACACGTTCTGCGTTACGTAATATATGGGGGGGGGGTTCATGTTTGCGATACGGGTGCGTTACAAATGGGGGAGGGGGTATCAAAAATTTCCTAATTTTGCGTTACGTAATTTAAGGACAGCCCCTATCCACTATTATAGATATTGGGTTAATCTATTTTACTGCGTACAAGAATCGATTTTTCAGTGTAAAAAATCAGGGTAAATACTGTGCGCAATGGGTGAAGTGACATTTAAATGCCTCCGGTGAGGGTGAACCACATACAGACGCACACACATTTCTCAGTATGGGGAGCACCAGGCTAATGATCTAGTTCTAGTTTAACCGCATTGCGCCACCAGTGCAACGATTCAAGGTCGACGACAGAAAATATTTGCGTATAAAGATAAAACAGCAGAGATAATTTTTATATTTATATTCAATTGTATTCTTTGTCCACTGATAGCAAATATGCGATATTTTAACGTTGAAGGAACCAATATATTAGTACAATAATTTATAAAATTAAGGTGCTACTAGGCTACTAGGGTGTTTTGGGAATATTAACCAGGATATCGAACCCGAACCTAAACCGAACCAAAACCCAGAACCGAGCCTCAGAATATTTTTCAATTGAACCCGAATCGGAACCGAACTAGGTATTACAATTCGGGTTCATATTGTAACGTTTTTATTTATCGGGGTGAAGTATAAATATTAGACAATTATTACTAATTAAGACTAAAACTATAATTAACTAGATAACACTAACACTAACACTATTTATTTAACCAATTAACACTACTATTTATTGCCACGATATTACAAAATATTTATTTCACTACGCGTTCCAATCTTAGACTGCCGGTCTGTTGCAGACTCTTGTAGACTGTTTACGCGATATTTATATCACTATATTTATATCACTATATACTTATATCATGTTCAACTGTCCGCCTACCGACCTCCACAGCGTCTATATACTCAACTGATTCAACAGCGTCTGTATATTCAACTGCTCGGACAGAAGTCACACCTTGCACCTCACTGTCTGTCTATTTATGTAACTCTCTTTCTCTCTTCCACAGCCTCAGTATCACAGACTTTCCGTATGCCACAATTCTTCAAAACCAATGCCGAGTATTAGCTTCCACTTGCCGTTACTGTCCCCATATACCTAGCTTCCCAATACTCTTAAACACTACCGAGTATTCTCTTTAACAGCTATCCCGGTATACCAGTAACTTTCCGACTCGCCGTTACTGTTCTTGCACACTATAGCTTCCCAATACTCATCAACACTACCGAGTATTTACATCCACAGCTATCCCAATATTCCAGTAACTTCCCAAGTACCTACTCGACACCAACGGCATACGCTCACTACGATACTGCTGTGCTTCTCACTAACACTTTACTCTCTAACACTCCATGTCAATGTCTCTATGACTCTGTTTGTAACTGACTAACTGTGTAACTGCACTAATATACTCATAAGTGTCTGTCCGTCTTCAGTAATGGAACTGCACTATGTAAGTCAACTCCCGATCACACAGCTAATGTTGTGTGATCAGGGACTCAACTGAACTAGCTCTATGACTGTATGTAACTAACTGTGTATGTCCGTCTTCACTAATGAAACTGCACTATGTAAGTCAACCCCCGATCACACAACTAAGGCTGTGTGATCAAGGACGCAACTGTCTCTCGAGCATAGCTACGTCCCTTATATACATCTGCCATTATTTTCTAGAACAGTCTAGAATATTCGATCACATAATAACAATGAACACAAAAGGTTCAGGCGACCGGAAGTAATTAAACACGTCGCGACCAGTCTGTTTACATCGGCCGGTTACTAGCGCGATTACGTCAGCGCTATAAATAGACACTCGCTTACAGTGGCGGCGACGGCGGGCGTCCCATGTTACAATATTATTTTAATAACATACTGGAAAATATGAATATTTCAAAAATATCTTGTTTTCGAAATAATAATACGTACCTTAACATTTAATAGTGCTTTCATTTTAATATTAGTTTTCTAATTACCATGACTAATTTATTTTTACCCAAAATAACAAGAATTTTTTTAAAGCACTTACAATTTATTATATTAGTGTAAGTATTCGTACAATAAATACATACTTCAATAATAATACAAGCTTATTTACAGACATAAACTGCAGTAAATAAATAATATTTTTTTCAATTGCGCATTTTATTATTACCATAATTAATAAATCTAATTTAATCGATTATTTGCAACAAAGTTTTAATAGCATAAAATGAAAGAAAAACATCAATTGAAACAAAAGAAAAAGTGTCGGTAATCAAGCTCTATACTTATCCATACCTCCACTATCATTTAATACTTAACCAAAGGAACTACACTTTAAATAGACAATTTTCTCCTAACAATAGTCTTTTTCTTATTCTAAAAGAAAGATTATTATTACCTGTACGGTGTTCATTCCATCACGTATTTTTTCTTTGAAAACTGGAGTAAAAGGATTTCAACTACTTAAATTTAAGTTTACGTGACTAGAATAACATTCGTATTACTTAAAATAATTTGGAATGTTATGGTCTCATGTTATGGAAGCATTTCCACGATTGCGTCCATTATTTTCGTGAGAATACTGTTAGAATAACAATGAGATTTTCAATTTGCCGCCAAAAGGAGAGAGAATTACGCCAAACACGCTAGATTTTTGCACGTTGCTCATATTTTGAAGGACAAAAATTATACCTATTACCTAAATTTATTAATATATCATTATGGCTTATTATTATCTGCTTAGGAACATTCGCAGATTTCAGTAAAGACGATATACTTGTACCGTTAAGTGCGCTTACCAGGCGTCACCTAAATTTTGACATACCTAATTTCATGAACTAAATATTATTAAAATGTTTCACTAATATTACCTAATTTTATGTACAAATATACAGGGTGTTATGTAATTACACATATACACATAGCTTAATAGAATGTTGAGATGACTGTCAGACAAAATAAATCATCACGGCATACTACCCATTGCTGGGTGTGCCAATGTGTTTAAATTTCTGTATATATTAAGCGCAATAACAATTTAAAAGTATATTTTTTAAATTGGCGCCAAATTGCACTGCGTATGACGTCCGAAAGATATTAGCTAATGACAGGACTGGAAAGACAAAATTATTAAAATAATTAATATTTCTTATTTAATTATAAAAATATTTATGCTAACATCAAAATGATCTTATTATTAATGGCGGGTTATACAGAGGCATTTTCGGGCTACCATCTATTGATATTTTCCTTGTACTACACTTGTGACTCCGTTGCTGGATTACAAACAAATCGTTGTCATGATGATAGTTGCAAGATGGTGCTAAATACGAAGAGAGTGTATGTTCTTTCTAACAGGGACTCCCGCTATAATTATAAAAAATACATAACAAATGTGAACTTCTTTAAGTTTTCACAGCCATTGGCTGAAATTAGAGACAGAGGTTTACCCAATGTAATGCTACTTCAGATTTACGCTGTTGCCAGTACCATCTACTGAATGGCTTAAATGGAACAGAGCATAATATGGGAAATCAATTTTTCTTTGCGCAAACGTTACCTAATTATTTTATGCAAAAATACTTCAAATAAAAGTTATAGAGATTTACATGCAGCATCTAAATCATATAGAACGATTATTTTATCTCTTCATATAAACGTAAAAATTAATCATAAAGTTACAGTTTTTATGAGCTTTTAGTGTAAGCAGCCATGGATTTATGACAAAAAAAAAACAAATGCGTAGTGATAGGAATAGAACTAGCAGCTAGTACATAGTTGAGAAGTGTCAAGGCGGACACTCGTTTAAATTCTGTTGGTGGAAAATGTAAGCCACACTCTCATTAAAGAATAATATGAAAAAAATAAAAAATACGGGTGAAATATTTTTTATTATTCTTTGATTAAAGAAAAAAAAATCGTGCACCAATTCATTGTAAGCCAATCAATGTTTTTTTTCTCAGAGAACATTGATTTTTTACAAAATATTGAACCATGACGCAGCGGCTCCAGTTCTTATAAAAAGCATACAATCAAAATTTTTGTCAGATTTACTAAGTGATTCATTGTACACGTACACGCTTGTTTACTTAAAAAACACCCTGTATAATGTACTTACCACAAATAATTATTATGTTTACTTCATTCCCCTATGGCTTTACGCAACATGAACTGAAATTCAAGATGTTTCCATTCAAGAATTTACATGAAAAGGAAAAATGAATCAAATAAATTTTTCATTACCTAGTAGATTGTGAGAAAAGTACATCTGAGTTGGTCTCCCAAATGTGCTCAAGAAGTCGCATTTAGCCGAATTAGTAGCTCATAGTTTTCGAGATCCAAATGCAGTTTTAAGTCAGACACAAACTTTAACTTCACTGTATCACAGTGGAAATTCAGTTACATCTACCCGCATAACATAATGATGTGGTGTAACAGAACAGAATTGTGAAATTAGTAACTCACATATTTTCTGCCTTGTCCCCTGTCCTATATTAAATATATTACACACTACTTTTTTAATACTGTAAATTTTACAGTAATACACAAGTACTCTCCACGTTACAGTAAAGTGGGCAATCATTCCGTAAATAACAGGACATACCGTATTTTAGAAATTTGTCCCTGGAATCAAATTACTTCGACCGAGGAAAAAAAATGAGTAGCAGATCATTGTCCACAATTAAATGTGTAGAGTTAAAAGTTATATCATTGTGTGGATAATCTAGAACTAGAAGTATACATGGTTAAGTTAAAATTAAAACAGGGTGCATTAATATATTAAGTTCAAAATAGTATTTTGTCAAAATAAGTTAAAGAAATCTTTTGTTTATAATTTGGTTTTAGTAGAGATCAGAATTTTTAACATATTTTCTACTTACTATTGAGCACGAAAAAATAACAAAAAATTCGGTTATTTAACATAAATAAAATACTTATATGTATTGCTAAACAACTACTGATTTGATTAATATTTAAATTTCTTCAATTTTCCTGTTCCGGACAATAAAAAATTAATAAAATTATGAATAGATCTTTTCAATCATGGCACTTACTATCTTCTGAGATCCATGGCTTTTGTTTTTCCAAATTTAGACGTAAAATGTGAGAAAAATCTTTGACAACTTTAAACAACTTCTCGAAAGAAATTACAAAAGCTTTTATTGAAGCTAAAATGTCTAACGATGCAAATTTTCACCGAGAATACAGGAATTTTAGTGACTGCAATATTTTTGACGTTTCGTTTGACAGTCCAATTGGCAGTTATTGGCGCCATTTTACTTACTATTTGCAGCGATAGAAAGAGATAGCTGTTAAATTGTAACGGTCTATTAGGATATTAGATGCAGATTTTTTTTCAATAAAAAACTATTTAATTATGTATAAAAATAATTAGGGAAGACAATATTTGAATATTTCAAAATTAAAACTGAGATCATTATGGTGCGTCTTATGATATATGTATATAACTGTTAATACAATTTAACAATAAAATTTTAGTAAAACAGGATAACAATACTGTGGAATGAAATATTGCATATGCAAAACCCGACAGGCTTCAAATAAGAAAATGTTTAATTCTTTTAAAATTATTGATTTAAGTAGCAGAGTGCAAATAGTTAATTACTTGTTCATACCCACTGTATTTGCAAATAGCGCACGAAAAAGTAGTTTTATAAAATCTGCTACTATTTATAAAATTCTATGTAAAACAAGGAATAATTGGATTTAGTCCCCGTAATTGTTAATCCACGAAGCATAAAACTAACCTGACAAATTACCTCAACCTAATGAAATTACCGTTTAATGCTATTTTTAAATCAGAGGGAAAATGCGAGGGAAAATCACTGTAAACGAGAAAACTACGTTTTGTTTTTCCTTGTTTTTACGTATTCCTCACAGACTTTCATTAGGTATCTAATTAGTCTCTAGAGGAATATATGAAATTACATACTTGTAATTTATGTTTATATACGTAAAATTTAAATATAACCATAGAAAGACATACCTATCCAGTAGTGAAATTCTGCACTAAATTTGTTTATTTCTCTATAATTTAAACTGTATTCGCAGCTTTTGTTACCAAAACGACAAAGATAGGCTGAAAGATGGTAAATCTACGCATCTCGCCATTAACTACTAACTAGCATCAATTTCAAACTACGCTGTAGGTAAATGAAGTTAGTAATTTCCTTTTAGTCAAGTTGTAAATGTATTTCATTTCATTACTAACTTAATAATGGAATAGGAGTTGAAGATCCAAGTAGGTGTAGGTACTATGCTGAATAGCAAAATAAGTTCTTAATGAAACTTTTTCTAAGTTGAAATTGTTATTTGCTACACCTATTTTTAATAATATAGGCACAGGAAATTAAGTATATTAACAGGCTAATACTGAACAAATTTGTAAGTCTTATACGGGGCTACCTCGAACAGTGGCGTAACTAAGAGTTCGGGGGCCCGCCCGCAAAAAGTTTTTGAAGCCCGTTTTTAATTGTAGCGTTTATCATGAAGAACTTAATACCACAAGAACTTGTGGAAATTGTGACTAGGATCGTTTTCACCTGACATGTTAAGAAGCAAAATAACCAATATTGGAGGCCTGAAAATCCAAGATTAGGCACCTAGTCATTGTATGTTGTGGCATGTACTATGAAAATGTGATTGGCCCGTATTTTTTTTTTCTGAAAATAAAATTGGTGCACAGTCCATTTAGGAATTAATTTTTGGTATTCCAAATGAAATAACATGGATGCGACAAAATATGGTATTAGCAAGATAGATTAATATCATAGGGTATAGGTGGGATTAATATCATAGTCTAAATAGTAGCAATTTTGCGAAAATTATTATCTTATCATTATTTAATTCCACGTTTTGGTAATACACATTGGCCGCCAGGTGTCTTGATTTGACAGCCCCAGACTTCTTTTTTATGGGGTTATTTTAAAGAAAAACTCTGGATCAGTTGCAGGAAAATATTTGCCAAGAAATCGAAATTTTACCGGCCGAAATTTGATGAAAAATAAAGAGCTTGATTTTACATAGCGGATAAAGGGCCCCTTAGCCAATATTATTTTAGGAAATTGGCATTTAAAAAATAAAGGATTAAGTAAATTTGTATGTTCCTAAAAAAAAAAAAACCGGTAGTTACGCCTCTGACCTCGAAAACTATAAAAGTTACGACTTCGATTAAATGGACTTTTTGCTTACATTTAAGAGGAATCTTAGATGTGCTTTTCTTTTTTTAAATCAAATAATTGTACTAAGTTAAATGTTGTAGCGACATTGGCCAGTATTTAATTTCGTAATTATAAGAATTTGTGAAAAATGTTTCATATAAAATTTTATTGTTTATTGTTCCATTTTGACTAATTTCGTCGTATAATCTGTACGTACGTACATCTCTTATAACTCAAAAACGGTAAGCCGTAGAAAGTTGAAATTATGTATTTAAAACTGCTATAACATCTTCTAGTTGTGCACCTTCCTTTTTGGTCATTACAAAATCTCCAGAAGTGATATTTTACTAGAAGCATATAATAGATTTTAATAAAAAATTATATTAAAATATAATCCAAAATTTTCAAATTTGATATATTAGACTTTTATATCAATGAGAATAAAATTATAGAGTTTGGTTAAAATAGGTGAACCGGAAGTGAAATATTACCTAAAGTTGTTAACAGTTTTTCTTTAATAAAATGGTTTTATTTTGATTTTAGAAATAAATGCTTCAAATAAAAGTTTTAGAGAATTAAATTCTGCGTATTATTAAATTAGCCCTTTTTATAAGCGAGATATGTAAATTTAAAAATTATATACTTTTTGGTTTTTGTAATAGCTTGCTATGTATTAGAACAAAAAATAATTAAAAAATTAAAAATTTATGTTATTGTCAAATTATGTCAAATACGTGGAATTTTGGATCTATATTTCATGTTAGTCTTGCGTACAAGGAAGTCGTGTGGTGTCCACATCAGATTTTTTATAGTATACATAGTGACAGACAAAATTTTGTTCGATCACTATCTTTGACAGTTTTTCTTCGATTCTAATACAAAATGACCTCTTTCTCGGAAACCGTTCCAGATCAGACCTATGTTAATTATGCTTTTTACTCATTTTGGTTAGTACTATGCCCTTAAAGTTTGAACTTGAAGTTGTGATAATATACTGTACCTGACATAAACGCATCCATTTCTGTTGATTAATATAATATACATAAAACTGGCAGCTTTCATTGCGATTTTGTTCATTATTTACAGATCTGTAAGACTTCCATATTTGTTCAGAATAGAGCCATTAATCAGAAAAGAATCATTTGCAGGACGAAGTAAGCAGTTTTATAGTAAATACCATTACTTATATGAAATGTATTTTATTTAGTCAGTTATATTATTTATTTGACCGTTATTTATTTCATTTAAATTTAATTTAATTTTCTCAAATAAACTAATATATTTATGTTTAGCATTTTAAATTGAGATTTTTAATAAATAAATTTATAAGTTTCTGAAATATTTATTTGTTTCTTACAAATATGTAATTGTTTAGAATTAAATTCATAATATATTTGTGTAAACTTTATATTAATTACAATAAAAAATAGTTTTTATTCTATGATTCTATATTTATTTGTCATAAATAAATATTATTTGTGGCAAAATGATATTTCCATCGAGTGAACAATGTTCTATTTGTCAAATGATGATTTTAAGTGAAGTGACTTGTATGGACTTGTTCATTTATTGCACGTTGCATCTTGTTTATGGTGGTGCTCATTTGTGACAGTGTTCATTTCTGACGATTTGTTTTTCATTCGTGTGCTAAAAAGTAGTGAATATGGGTGACGAAATAGTGAAAAATATACTACTTGAGTGGAGTTTTTGGATATTTGTTTTGCATTTTTTAGTGTATCTTTTATACCAAGGCACATGCATCGGTACCCGTACAGATTGTGTATTTATACTTTTATAATTTTTTATTATATATGCACATTAATATACTTAAAGATGTAATTTGTGTGTTAATAAAAATATGGCGTACGAATAAATTAAATGTACTAGTCTTTATTTAATTAGTTTCCTTTAATTTTAATCTATTTAGAGTGGACAGGTTATGAGAGGTAGGTATTTAAATTTGGTTCAAATAAATTATTATATATCCAATAATAATGAAATAAATTTAGCGCAATTAAAATAATTTTTAACGTAAATAAATGCATAGTTCTCATGAAATAGAAGATATAATTGATATCAATATATATTTATTTGAGACAAATAAATGCTTCAAATAAATAATTACATTGCTTCAATTGTAGATATATTTGGATCTATTCAAGCTTAGGATTTATTTGTAACAAATAAATTTACAGTTCACGTAATTATATCTTTTTCTCAGTATACTTAAATCAACGAAAATTTTAAAGAATTTATTACGCAATTTATTAGGCCGTATAACACGATATACATATTATTTACGTTTTTCTGTTTCATAATCATGAAGAAAAAAAGTATTGTTGTATACAATACAGCAGAATAACGTTCAGATAAATGTACAAAATAATGTAGAACTTGTTCTACTCGTTGTTCTATATTCTAGCAAAATTTGTTACAGAATATGCACAACGTGGATGCACATTGAGTTACGTCGCTACGGTGAATTTGTTTTGTGTTTAATTACTTTTGCCATTTGTTATGCGGATTTGTTTTGTTCGTTAAAAGATAATATGTATGTTTCCCCAATAGACCTTTTCAATTTAAAGAGATAGAAGATATGCGCAATGGGGATCTGCGTATAGTAAGAACAACTGAGATCTATGGCATTTATTTCTAAAAAATTTAGACGTAAAATGTGAAAATATCTCAGAGAACTTTAAAAAATCTTATCCTTTAAATTTCATTGATAACTTCAAAACTTGTCTCTTTTAGATCAGGCATAAAAGTGGAAACAAAATTTACACTATTATTTTAAACAGTTATTAATTGTCATTTGAAATTAAGTTGAACTTAATTATTAATCATTTTTTAAGCAGCGTTGTGAGTGAAAATATGGAATTAATCAGAGAGCATTTTAGAATCTTGATTTCTAATTTGACGGTTTTTAAGTCAGCCTGAAATTAATTTGAAAATTTTTTGGTTAAAAAATCATCCAATTGAATCCCTGTATTTCTGATCACGTGTGTGAAAGTAACCAATCAAAACAAACTTGCACTGATAATTACCCTAAGACAATTATCACTTATGTCACTAAGTTGCTAAGTAACAAACACTTTTTGACAGATAATTAAAGATTGTTTTAATTTGAAAATGTCATTTTCCCGGTATGGTAGTGAAAATAACGATTCAATTAATAAAATTATTACTATTAAACGTTTGTATAATAAAACTGGACGTGTCTTGTCTTCTCGGATGTCAATCTTATTATCGTTACACACTTGACGCTGAACATATTCATAGCTACTACTGACATCTATTGGGTGATTTTATAATTATAAAAATTCTGCTAAATACAAATTCTTCGAAAATTTAATTAAATTTGCAAAAAAAAATCTCACCGAATACCCCTCGATCATTGATAAATACTTATAATTTTATCACAACTTCCTCAAGCACGTTGCTATTTAGGTAACATCCCTCCGCCTTCGGCGTCGGGTGGTTACCAAGCAACGCGCTTTCGGTAACTGTCATAAAATTATTTCGTAATTATCAATGTCCTCGGGATATTATAGCTGACAATTTTTAAGTCCCTCAGAAATTATTTTTGACAGCTTTGGCAGTTATAAGTAACCAGAAATTAATTAGTTCTTTTTAAGTCACACAGTAAATATTTTGAAAACATTGCAAAAGAAGTTGGGAACTTTTAAGATGTGAGGAAGGAAGGAATGGTGAAGTGTATTATTATTGACTCATTTGAGTTTTATATGTGATTCAAGATCTTCGGAAGGCTGTGGAAACTTAAACAATTTCACATTTATCATATATTCTTTATAATTATAGCGGGAGTCACTATTGCAAAGACTTTACACTCGCTTGATACTTGGCACCATCTTGCAACTGTCACCATGACAGCGATTTGTTTGTAATCTAGCAACGGAGTGAAATAAGTCACAAGTGTAATACAAGGAAAGTACCAATAGATGGCAGCCCGAAAATATACCTGTGTATAACCCTCCATTGGTACATATAATAATATACTATACATCCTTAATTTGTTTTGCAATATTTTTGAAACACCTGTGTAAAAACTGCTTTATTGATTAGCGTTTGTATTAATTTATATTTTTAATAAATTAATATTATATGGTTTACATTCGTTATTTTCTGCATTCATATATGTACTTAAAAATTGTTTCAGTATTTTAAAAAGACAATAGCAGAAGGCTTGAAAGTAGTGAGAATTTGGAATAGAGTGTGTGTGACGTAGATTAGAGATGGGGAAATGGTATTAAAAACAAAAACCAGTGTTGGCCTGATTTAAAAATATCATTGATTTAAATCAAATTTTATAAAATAATATATTTTTGTCGAAAAATTAAATGTTTTTTCAAATTATTTACTATTCCTACAGATTTAACAAAAAGAAAATTCGACTATGGTAATATAATATAAAAATATATACATACTTATATACCGGGTGTCTAATTTTTTTTATGGACCATAGGTAATACAATGGTACAATTTTCATATATTTGTAAATTCTACTCTATTAATATTAGAACTAAATTGTAGATACAAAAAATGTTGTGAATTAAATGCTGTATCAAATGAGCCTAAATTTATTGATATAATTGGTTCTTGTCATTAGATAAACATAAAATAAAATATCCGTTTTAAGCTTTTTACAGAGTGCCTTGCAATACATGTTTTGACCTGTTTTATTTAGGTAGGCATGGTACAAGTTAAGTTTAAATAGGCGCGCTTGGACGCGTAATATACTACGTATAAGCAAGAATTCAAATGTATTCTTTGGGGTTTTATTACAGATTTCGTTTATGAAAAAAACATTTTTTTTCAAACGTCGTAGAAATGGCATTTTTTGTGACTTGATTCACAAGGTAGAAATAAAATAAATAAGTATTCCTAGAAACTACATAGAATTAGCGAATAAAAAGAAAAGTACTACGTTTGAAAAAAAATTTAATGTGTCATTCGGAATAAAAGTGTCTGTGTGACTCGCATGCAATTGTCCGACTCGCTTCGCTCGTCGCACAAACTTCCATGCTCGCCACACAAAGTATCACTTTTACTCCTAATAACACAATATACTATTGTATTGCTTTTAAAACGACTAAAAAGTGCAATAACACCAACAGGTTTGTAAAAATAAAAAAAATCATGATTTATTTGTTTTTTTAAAAAAATCAATGATTTACGATTTTTACAAATAAATCATGATTTTTGTAAATCCTGTTAAAAACTAATAACTTTTAAAAAAAAATATTGTCTTTAACGTACAGTTTTATGGTCTAGTTTTAACATAACCCATGTTCTTACTACGGTGGAGGACCCCAATTACAGTAGGATTTTGGACAAACTACATTAGCTCTAAATATAAATTCAGAAAAGTCCATTTAAAAAAATTATAGCAGTCAAATTATTGGAAAACAAAATAAATATTCTCAATATTATTTTCTATTCATATTTCTAACACTATAATAAATATTTAATTTAAATATATTATCTATGAAATTTCATGGCATAAAATATATTTGTAATAGATAAAATACAAAAATATTAAATATTTACTAATTTATTGTTAGAATAGGAGTATGTATATTAATTAATTATGAATGAATATGAACTAAAAGCTTATTCACTGATTAAAATTAAATATGCAATTATATATTTTATGCAGTTCCAAACAATATGATTGAATATTTTATTTGTGTACATATACTGCAATATAAATAATCAATTCCATTCATTCATAATGACATTCCGATCAAGGTTGATGAGGTTGAATGTGATAATTTTAAATTAGCATACTAACAAGTTCCACTAAAATATTAACATCTTGTTGCCAACCATACATCGTTAAAACTGTAAAGTACAAAGTACATACAATGTTCTGTTATGTATGGTTTATTTATGTACATGTAACGTAATTTACAAGAAGAGGATTCTAAAAAGTTCAACAACTACGACCGTATTTCCGACAATTAACGCAACTAGTTTTGCAAAAACGGTTGCAATTATTTGCAGCCACTTTGCGTAAATCGATAGAACGGGTACATTGTTCTAGATATTTGCAGAATCGCCCATAAAATTAAGTAACTGTAACATGGGACGCCCGCCGTCGCCGCCACTGTAAGCGAGTGTCTATTTATAGCGGTGACGTAATCGCGCTAGTAGCCGGCCGATGTAAACAAACTGGTCGCGACGTGTTTAATTACTTCCGGTCGCCTGAACCTTTTGTGTTCATTGTTATTACGTGTTCCAATATTCTAGACTGTTCTAGAAAATAATGGCAGCTGTATACAAGGGACGTAGCTATGCTCGAGAGTTAGTTAATTCAGTTGAGTCCCTGATCACACAACATTAGTTGTGTGATCGGGGGTTGACTTAAATAGTGCAATTCCATTAGTGAAGACGGACAGACACTTACATTAGTAGGTACAGTTAGTTACATGGAGAGGCAGAGATGTTCATATAGAGTGTTAGTGAGTTTGAGAAGCACAGCAGTATCGTGGTGAGCGTATGCAGTTGGTGTCGCGTAGGTACTCGGGAAGTTACTGGTATATTGGGATAGCTGTGGATGTGAATACTCGGTAGTGTTGACGAGTATTAGGAAGTTATAGTGTACGAGGATAGTAACGGCGAGTCTGGAAGTTACTGGTATATTGGGATAGCTGTGAAAGTGAATACTCGGCAGTGTGGACGAGTATTGTGAAGCTAGGTATACAAAGACAGTAACAGCAAGTTGAAGTGGATACTCGGCATTGGTGTTGAAGAATTGTGGCATACGGAAAATCGGTGATACTGAGGCTGTGGAAGTTAGACAGGGAGTTACATAAATAAACAGACAGTGATGTGAAAGGTGTGACTTCTGTCCGAGCAGTTGAATATACAGACGCTGTTGGGTCAGTTGAGTATATAGACGCTGTGGAGGTCGGTAGGCGGACAGTTGAACATGATATAAGTATATAGTGATATAAATATCGCGTAAACAGTCTACAAGAGTCTGCAACAGACCGGCAGTCTAAGATTGGAACGCGTAGTGAAATAAATAATTTGTAATATCGTGGAAATAAATAGTAGTGTTAATTGGTTAAATAAATAGTGTTAGTGTTATATAGTTAATTATAGTTTTAATCTTAATTAGTTTTTAATAATTGTTTAATATAATTACTAGTACCTTTCTTTATAGTTTAATAAACACTTAATTTTAATTAGTAATAATTGTCTAATATTTACACTTCACCCAGATAAATAAAAACGTTACATAACATTACAACACAGAAAATAAAAATATTGTTGAAACTGTTGTTTATTTTTCCCAGCCAAATATCTTTTATACGAATACGTATGTATGTATGAACACTTTCGAATTGTTTACAAAAATAATTATTATGTGAAAGTAGCCTTGCCAGACATTCAGTTCTGGAAAATTCACGGGTGGTGCACTCATCTTCACTTCTCGTATGCAATACCGAATTAAGCCTTTGGCGGCACCTAGGCAAAATTAAGATTGGGGTCCGATAATGGAGGATCTATCCTAGAAATTCAAGAGTTGCTTAGGGCCGGTATTTTCACTTGCGAATAAAGGTTTAGATAAATTTATCCTTCAGATAAATATTTTTGTCGTCTTTTCACTTGCAAATAAATTTATTCGAAAGAATAACATCTGTTATTCGCAAGATAAATTATTCGGTACTTGGGTAGCGAATAACCGTTTATTCGTAAGTTCATTACATTTCCACATGGTGCAGATTTATTAACAAAATGGATATATTAAATATTATGATGATATTTTCAACTATGAATTAATAAATAACGTGAGAAATCGATTACACACCATCAGACAGCAACATAACCACATAAATGAAATAATTTTTGACAGGTTCCGATTATGAAAACAATTTAAGATCACATATTGGGGATCGCATTTGATCTCAACCAGTAAATAGGTAAATCATTATAAAGATTCTGTCATTTGACGCTGGCAACATATTTTCGAATTTTGGATACTTTTGTTGAATACATTGACAAACATTTACTTTGAACTGAAACAAATATACAAAAAGTACAAGAACAATTTTACAATATACATATCCCGCTTACCGCATATGAGTGCTGAATTAGATGGTACACTTGTTAAATTACAGTCTCCCGGGGTTAAAAATGCATAATATAGAGGACATTGACATTAAAGATGTCAAACAAAATTTTGACAACTACGGATTCAAAAGTAGTTGACACATTTCATCCTTGTCTGCTTAACGTGGCTACGCCAAACTCCATCTTTCTCTACTGACACAAATTCACTCTGCAAGGCTACCAATTCACGAACGTTAAAGTTATTCGACAGATAGCTCTTTGTTTGTGTAAAATGTGTGAAAAGACGCAATGGAATTATTCGTTGGATAAATATATAGAATAAATTTATTTAACGAATACTTATTCGAAACTTTATTCGGAAGTGAAAATACCGGGCCTTACTATGATAACTTTTGCGCAAAAACGAGAATTAAGACATGGATTGAGAAGTTCCCGATCAAACAAAGAGAAGGTAGCATTAGATGCACAATTATTATTTTGTAAGGTATGAGAACTGTAATTGGTGATTGTAAAATTTTATGGTAATCCGCTAATTTGTAATTTTGTAAGAAAATTTAGCATTAGCGTGCGCATAGATTTTAAAAAATTGAAAAAAATTGAACACCGTGCAGTACAAACACATGCACAAAAAGGGCTTAACACATAACACCGATGCAAATTTATGAAGACAAGCAAATATTTTGGGAACATATTGTCCTTTTTACACTATAATAAAAGAATGGAGAGCAGAATTTAAACGTGGGGCCTTCTACATTTTTTTACTAAATTTGTGGAAAAATTTAATTTTACCAAAACGATGTAGATATTCCCGAAGTTCGAACTGATGACAGCGTTACCTACTACTGCTGAAATTAATATTAGGCTTCCAAAATAAGAATACGCTACTGGCGACAGAATTCTGAACTAAAAGTAAGGTACATCATTTGTAACATTTACATTTATGGAATGAACATTGCAATAAGGTTTTCACAGCGCTATAATTGTTATATTTTAATAAAATATACAAAATACTGTTAAAATTAGAAGAAATTCCATTTATAGGTTATGCCATGACATTTTCACTATAAAAACTACTAAAAGTGAAAACAATTGATTTATTTTAAATTGAATATACGAATAACCGCTAATATAAAAGGCAGGGTTGGCAAAAATCAAATAATTCATGAGTTTTTATTTTTTTTATTTTTGTTGGTGTTTTTGCACTTTTTAATTGTTTTAAAAGTAATATAAATATTTTATTTCATAAACGAAAACGAAATCTACAATAAAACCCCAAAGAATGCATTTGAATTTTTGCTTATACGTAGTATATAACGCGTCCACGCGCGCCGGTGTAAACTTTAAACTTAAGCCGTGTCTACCTAAATAAAACAAGTCAAAATATGTCTTGCATAGCAGTCTGTAAAAAGCTTAAAACGAATATTTTATCTCATTACAAGAACCTATTATATCAATAAATTTAGGCCCATTTTATGCGGTATTTAATTCTGAACATTTTGTGTATTTACATTTTAATTCTAAAATTAATAGGGCAGAATTTAGAAATATATAAAAAAATACCATATGTATTTCCTATGGTATGGTCCATAAAAAAGTAGAATTATCTTTTTGTTAACACTGTATCTCAATAATTTGGAACTGATTTTCTAACAAAAAATGTATTATTTTAAAAATTTTAATTTAAATCAATAATTCTTTTAAAAAAATCAGTTGATTTAAATCCCTGAAAGTAAGTATACCTGTTTTAATAAAAGCAAATTAGGAGAAATATAATTTATTAAAGGTTAAGGTTGCAATGGAGTTTCCAAAAAAAAATGCCGTTTATGGCTGTAAATCTTCGGAACACAAAAATAGAAACCTGATTTCCTCTTTTTCCTAAAACTTACAACTACTTACTAATTATCCTTATTAATTGAAAATATCGAGGAAAATATTATCTAATAAAACTATCACTAAAACTACAACTACGGTAAACTTTAAACTAAACTCTGCCGAAATTAAAAAAAACTCTAAACTTAAACACAAAATAACTCAAGAAACCTAGAAAATTGCTTTGACAGCAATGCTACTCTTATGGAAGCCAGCGAAAAGTGTACCTTTGGTCATGAGTTTGACATTTGTTTTCAGCGTCGTCTCTTGATAATTTGGGAGCCCAATATAAACATCAAACATCATCTCTTGGAACAATTGTTGGTAGACGGTGTGATGAGGGACTTGGTTATTATTATTGCAGAGCGTCTTTTATGTTTTCTTTTTTCTTCAGTAAATTTTTCTATGAAGTTATATATGTCCTAACTATTCCAGTTTATAAACTTGGCAATAACAAATACAAATTGAGAAGTTTCTATGCATAATAAGTTTGAAAATATCTTTTATATATAGACTAAAAATATCTTGCATCTATTTCATAACACAAGATTGTATTACGTACTCCTGATTATAATATAACTGACTATATCGTCTGTTATCAATTATAATCAATCTAATCGGAAATACAAAAACATACACAGAACTTTAGGAAATGCACAGTTTATTGCAGTGTGATTTTAAATTAACAGAAATTAATTTAAAGGTCAAATAGCAAACAAGAAAAAATATTTACAGTAATTTATATTTCTAAATCATCAATCGCAAGTCTTCAATACAGCAGAGGTAGGTACTAGCTTTTACATTAACCACAGAAAGAAACTTAGATGTGTATAACTTCTTAATAGAGGTTACGTTACAATAAGATAACTAAACATCAAAATAGAAAATTGATTTGTGTTTAGGTGTAAACATTTAAATATTTTTACCTCTCGCTAAGAGAGGTATTGGATTCATGCTAAAAATCGCATATCCAGATTTTAGTGAATAAGCACGTTTTAAGGTCCCTAGAATCCGATTATAACATTTTTACGATGATGTCCGTACGTGTGTGTGGATGTTGGATCCACGATTTCTCAAATACTATAAGATTTAAACCATTTTTAACTACGGATTCCTCAATCTAACAATAATTGGAAGAGTTGATTAAGTTTTGGTAACAATTGGACAACCGCAAGTAGTAGTTACAAGTAAAAAATCATCTAAATATTATTTATTGAAAATTTATGTAAATACTTATATTAAAGAACGTTAAATTCTTTATTCGTTAAATATAAATTCATTATTATATCTTCTATAGATTTAGATAAAGAAATGCATATAAATAATTTGATGTAAAAATTCTCAGATCAAACTACTTCAAGGCAAGAAATTCAAATGTTTGTAATAGACACATAAATGTCACTGTCAAAAATATCTGTATGCCTCTGTCAAAAATATTTGTACATCATTGACTACGTTTATCTCGATAATTCAAGCCGGCTTCAAGTACATTATGACTTGAAAAATCCTATTGGTTTATCTCAGCGGATTGAAAATAGGATTGAATTATTTTCAATCTTCTTTAAATTCGTATTGACTAAAAAAAGATAGTTAAATACTTGATTATTCAGACAGACAGGGAGAGGTATATGATCTAGTTTCATCCTGGATATATAACGCCAAAATCTAAAAATTGTTATGTTGTTATTTGTTTTCTCTCTCAAAAACATTAAAAAAACATTTATTTCTTCATCACTCCAAATATTTCGCTTATAAAATGAGGTAAAATGCAAACAACCAACAACTGATATGAATTTAGTAACACTGCAACATATTGCGGATGTGCGCATGCGTAGTTACATTATTTGAAGCGTCACTGTTTATTTCGACAGAAGTCAAGCCGCTTCGTAAGTCCAAGCCTGTTACTTTATAGGCTTGACTTGACATTTTCAAGCGGCTTCAAATATTAATCTCGATCGTTTATTTCTAAAGAAATCTGCTCCCTGGAATAATGTTCTTCCTGGATTAACAAATTTAACAGAGTCGCAATATAAATGAATTTATTAAGAATATAAAATGACAACTAATATTTATTTTTACATGTCAATTACAATATATGAAAAACTCATATTTCGTATCTATAACAACATATTTTTATATGTGATTACTTGATTCTAACATCCTCACTTAATCAAATATCAAAATATTTTATGGCATTTCTTCAAGTCCCAATTTTTCCACGCAGAACAGATGCTTCGGTTTGGGTAGTGACTTCGTTAGTACATCAGCTGTCATTTCACTAGTCGGCAAATAATTCATAGAAATTTCTTTCTTCTCCGCTAGTTCTCTCACATAATGATATTTTATGGATATATGTTTCGTTCGATTATGAAACATTGGATTGTATACTAATTTATTAGCTCCTTGATTATCATTATGGATTACTATGGTTTCACAATCTTGGTAAATTTCTTTAAATAATCCTTTTACGAAGACTGCTTCTTTCGCTGCTTCACATAACGCCATATACTCAGCTTCGGTTGTACTTAATGCAACACTTTGCTGTTTCTTGGACTGCCAACTAAAAGCTGCCCCTGCAAATGTTAAAATATATCCCGTATATGAATGACGATCTTCTATATTGCTACCCCAATCTGCATCAGCGAAACCTTCTATGGGTTTCTTCGATTTCCTGAAAGTTAAACAGTATTTTATTGTTCCTTTCAGATATCTTAATACATTTTTCGCTGCCATCCAATGTACCTTACTGTGGCAATTATTAAACTGGCTTAAGTAACTGGTAGAAAATGAAATATCTGGTCTCGTGCAAACAGATAAATACATTAGGGCTCCAATCAATTCTTGATACGGAAATTTTTCACTTTGTGAACTTCCTTTTTCTAATTTTAAATTAGGTGTTAAAGGAGTACTCACCGGTTTTGAATCAGTCATTCCAAATTTCGTTAAAATTTTCTCTATATAATGACTCTGATCTAGTGAGATTTTTTCACCTTTTCTGTCTCTTGTTATTTTTATACCTAAGCATTCTTTTATTTCTCCAAGATCTTTCATTTTAAAATTCTTTCCTATTTCTTCCTTTAGCTTTTGAGTTGCTTCCTTATTATTAGAAAATATGTAGAAATCATCCACGTGTAATGCAATAATCAATAATTGGTCTTTATTGTTTCTTGTATAAACACATGAATCATATTTACTTCTTTTAAAATTGATTTTTAATAAAAAATTGTGTATTTTGGTATTCCATGACCGTGCTGATTGTTTTAGGCCATATAAAGCTTTTTTAAATTTACATACCTTGTTTTCATGCCCTTTTGATATGAATCCAGGTGGCTGCTCCATATATATTTCTTCCTGCAGATTTCCATTCAGAAAAGCTGTTGTTATATCCATATGATCTATTTCTAAATCCAATTCTACGGCTAATCCGAATAATAATCTGACTGTAGAAATTCTTACAACTGGAGCAAATGTTTCGAAATAATCTTCTCCATATTTCTGCGAGAAACCTTTCGCTACCAATCTTGCTTTATACCTTTGTACTTTTCCATCAGCATCCATTTTTAGTTTGAATACCCATTTACATTTAACTACATTCTTTCCTTGAGGACGAGTTATAAGATCCCAAGTATTATTGTCAGATAAAGCTTGTAATTCTTCTTTCATTGCAATTTCCCATAAATCTTTGTCTGATCTTGATAATGCATCTCTAATATCCACAGGATCCATAAAATTTTTGGCTAAAAATGTAGATATGTTATCATTTTTCTTACTTTTTCTTTCTCTCAAATCATATCTCTTTTCTTGTACTTCATTTTCAATATTTTCTTGTTGTATTTCTTTTTCTATTATTTCATTTTCAATCTTTTCTTCAGATTTTCCTATTAAATCATTGTCATCACATTTTGTTTCCGATATTATTTTTATTTCCTGTATATCATGATTTTCTTTAGAAACATTATTTTCAATTACATTTTGAGAACTAGAAATATTATCACCTTCTTTATTTTCAATAAAAATAACATCTCTCGCTTTAATTATTTTATGAGGATTGTTGATGTCTATTAAACGATATCCCTTGGATGTTTCGCAATATCCTACCATTATATACTGACATGATTTTTTGTCAAACTTCTTTCTTTTTTCCTTTGGAATATGCACTTGAGCTTGGCATCCAAATATTCTTAAATGCGACAAATCTATTTTCTCATTGGTCCAAATTTCTTCAGGAACTGCATTTTGTAGCGCCGCTGTAGGTGACCTATTCTTTAAATAAATAGCTGTATTTAATGCTTCTGCCCAATATCGTTTGCTAATATTTGCATCAAACAATAGGCATCTGGCTTTTTGTTCGAATAGTTCGTTCCGCTACACCATTCTGCTGGGGTGTATACGGAATTGTTGTTTGGTGAACTATTCCATGAATTTTCAAGAAATTTTCAAATTCTTGATTGACAAATTCGGTCCCATTATCACTTCTTAAACATTTTATTTTCTTGCCTGTTTGGTTTTCTACTAAAGACTTAAATTCTTTAAATTTATGAAATACATCGCTTTTTCTTCTTAGCATGTATCCAAAAGTTTTTCTACTAAAATCATCTACAAAAATTAAACAATATTTAGCTCCTCCCCATGACATTTCCTCCATAGGACCAGCTACGTCTGAGTGTACAAGATCTAGTACGTCTTGTGCTCTACTTGTTTTATTCTTTGTAGGAAATTTTTGTACCGCCTGTTTACCTTCAATGCATCTTACACACGGTTCATTACTTTCTTCAGCAAACTTCATTCCACTAACTATTTCTTTTAGTTTCCTCATTCCTCTTCTGTTTAAATGTCCTAATCGTCTATGCCAAAGCATATGATTAGATACCGTTGCAGTTAAAACTCTCGTTTGCTCATTATTATTTCCTTGAGCAATATATAAACCATTTTTCAAAATTCCTTTAAATTCAACTGAACCACTTGCTCTATATGTTGATTTATCATACACCTTACATTGTGATTTATCAAAAACAACAATATAACCTTTTTCAGTCATTTTGTGTACAGAGAGTAAATTCGCAGATAAATTTGGTACATAGATTACATTTTTTATAGTCTTTTCACTTTGTCCAAAATTTATTTTCACTTCTCCGATACCATTAGATAATAGTTTCTCCCCATTGGCTAAAGATATGTCATTGTCTGATTGGTTATAATTCTTCATCCAGTCTTTCTTCATTGACATATGTGATGTAGCACCAGAGTCTATTATCCAATCAGTTGTTGAAGCCATTGCCATCAAAGCAGATGAAGTACTCAACAATGTTTGATTGTTGTATTTCTTCTTGCCCATCTTGTGATATACTTGATTATTTGTATTTTTGTTTTGAGGACAATCTGACATTTTATGTCCAACTTTTCCACAAGAATAACATTTAAACTTTTTCTTGGGATTACCTTTATGAAAATTTCTTGAATTTGAATGCAAAACTGCTTCACATTCATTATGTTGACTTTGAGACTTTTTTCTTGAATCTTCTTCTATAAGTTTTGATTTGACTTCTTCTGCAGAAAGTTTCTTATTATTATAAGTTAAAGCCATCACTAAAGGTTCATATTCTGAGCTAAGACCATTTAACATTACAAACGCAATAAAGTCATCTTCAATTTTTACGTCAATATCTGCTAATTTATGAACAGTTGACATGATATCACTGACGTATTCTTCCATAGAATTAAAATCTTCACGCTTTGTACGAAATAAATGTCTTTGCAGATCAAATTTCCTATTCATATCTTTCGCTTCAAATGCTTTTTGTAGATTACTCCAAGCTTCTTTAGCTGTTTTGGCATGATACACATGTACATAACATGTTGGCTTTATACATAAACTTATTTTTGCTAATGCCCTGTTATCACTTTCTGGACTTATGGCGACATCATTATTCACACCATTTTCTACTGTTTCCCACAAACCATCTAGCATTAAACTCATCTTCATGGCAAATTTCCATGATGCATAATTTGCTTGTCCCTCCAACTTTTCTATATTAGGTAGTGACGAGGAGAAAGACTGAACAGTAGTTGTAATATTAGGTGAATTAGGCATAATGATACCAAAAATAACAAAACGATATAACAAAACGATGAACAAATACTCTACTCTACAAAAGGTTTTATAATTAATAAAATGTTAGGCAAAATTCTGGGCCCATAACCTAAAGAAATCTGCTCCCTGGAATAATGTTCTTCCTGGATTAACAAATTTAACAGAGTCGCAATATAAATGAATTTATTAAGAATATAAAATGACAACTAATATTTATTTTTACATGTCAATTACAATATATGAAAAACTCATATTTCGTATCTATAACAACATATTTTTATATGTGATTACTTGATTCTAACAATTTCGAAGATTGAAAAGGGATTTACTAAATTCAAGCGGCTTCAAACGTCGAGATAAACGTAGTCATTATGAAGATTATGAAAATAAAAAAAAGTCAACGCAAAAGAATATACGTAAAAAAGAATATAAAAGGAATTTGCGAAAAAATGACGAATATAAAGAAAAAGAAAAGGAAAGTAGAAAAAGAAAATTTCAGGATATTGAATATAAATAAAATGTATGTATTGTATTTAATTTATATTAAAATATCCCATAGATTTTGCAAATATATGTGAGAATTATTTTGCAGTGAGACATGAATATATGTATTTGTATTTAAAAATATTTTTTGTTTTATGCGTACAACCAGGTAAAATATCTGTCGACAGGTTATGTGCTGGCCACATCAGATTTTTTCCCTTGCAAACAAGTACAGGCCGCTTTTCGTACACGGTATTACTGCAAATCCCAGTATTTTCTCAGCATTTTATTAAATTCTCACAAATGCTTCATTTATTCGAAATTTGCATGTGAATAGTATAAAGAGTATAATTGAAATTTCACACTAATTTATCTTAAATTTTATAGTTTAGTTTAATTTTTAAATGTTCTATTTATCGAAGACGTATTCTGGTAAATTTAAAAATTCATGAAACTAAATCCATATTCTAAAAATTTTCTAGTTAAAATTGTTACTCATGGTTTAACTCAAATAGACTGAAAATTGGCATTTCATCAAACCTGTAATCAAGTCTTAAAATAAAAGTCAAAATATTAATTTTAACCACAATTTATACATGTAAAACAGGATGTTTCGATATTCGTTTTACATTTTCATAAAGATATTGTTTCCTATGTCTCTAAAATAATATTTGTTACAACCTGTATTCGGTGTAACAATAAAAAGATTATTGTTCAACAGAAATAATAAATTATCACACAAATTTACTGCTTATAAATATTGAATTTTAATTTAAATATTATTGCAAAAATTCCGGGACGCATATAATAAACCATTAATTTTTCATTGTAAAATGCGAATTTAAGATTCACAGTTACACATCATTGCTATGTAATAAAAATATTTTCATTCGTTGCAGCTTAATTTATTTAGTTCTTTTCGTAGTTACAAACGGAAAATTCATCACAGAAAAATTCATCAAAAGTAAAAAATACATCTTAGGGCAAATTCATCATTTAAGAAGTATATTTTTCTAAAATTATTTTTATGGGACCTTTCATGTTATGCAATTTTATAGACATGCCACATACCTCAACATAACCAATCTAATCTAATGCTCCAAACGTGCAACAGCAAAACTCGAGCCGCCATAGGTTTTTTTTGTGCAATAATTATTCTAAACATATCTTGTACATGACCTAACCTAATGCACAGAACACGCGTCGTTTTACTTGGCTTTTAAAGTACGTATCAAAAATCGTAATGAATTTTTTAACTAATGCTATACAAGAAAATTCATGAGTCACGTGACTATATTTTTAACAATATTATTAAAACTACATTCTCTTTACAAGAAGTTAATCAAAACTGCTTTCTATAAATGATAACGTCTTTTGCAATTATGGATATTGTGATTGTGCATATTTAGAAGGGTACTCGTAATGGACCTTTTTAATTTAACGGCTATCTCTTTCTATCGCTGCAAAAATGGCACAAACAACTGCCAGTTGAGCTGTCAAATGAAACGTCAAAAATATTGCAGTCATTAAAATACCTGTATTCTCAGTGAAAATTTGCATCGTTAGACATTTCAATAAAAGTTTTTGTAACTTATTAAATAGAAAGAAAATGGCGCGAACAACTGCTAATTGGGCTGTCAAACGAAACTTCAAAAATATTGCAGTGATTAAAATACATGTATTCTCGGTGAAAATTTACATCGTTAGACATTTTAGTTCCGATAAAAGCTTTTGTAACTTCTTTCGGGATGTTTTTTGATGTTGTCAAAGATTTTTCTCATATTTTACGTGTAAATTTTTTAGGAACAAACGTCATAGATTTCAATTGTTCTTACTATGCGCAGATCCCTATTGCGCATATCTTCTATCTCTTTAAATTGAAAAGGTCCATTAATTTTGTAAAAATTATAAATTATTTTGACTATAATTTTTAAATTTTTAATGGATTAGGATGAATCAGAGACGAACTATTTCTAGTAATATGATAAAATTCAATCAATTTTAAATCACCAAGCCAGTTAAGATAAAGTTTATTCATGAAAAGAAAGTTTAAGGTTAAATTCTTTGATAGAATAAACATTCTTAACTCATGTTGTTTATTCAATATTTTATTCAATTTTGACGAAATAATAAAAACCATTATATTTAATTTTGACAAAATAAAAAAAACTATTCGATTAGTACGCTGTGCAAGACAACTGTCGTTTATAGACGACAAGTCGTTTTAAATTTATATTTAAGTTTATAACAAGCTTTATTTTCTGTCATTTGTTTCGTGAAAAATAATGAAAATGGATGATCTGTCTGACAAAGACTGTGGTAAAAGTGTAATTTTCGTGCCCATTTTTATTTTAATAGTTATTTATATATTAAGGGCATAATCAAAAGATTGTAGCACGGGTAATGCCCTAGGTACATACAGCGTTTTATTTTATTTTGGTTCTCGAAATTCACGCATTTAATATCTAAATATTCGGTATCGTTGTGAATTTTAAGTATGCTAGCAATATTGTTTGTTTATAACCAATTTTAATTTGGTGTCAAATGAAAATGGAAAATCGTATTCAAAAGAAATATTAGATGAATTTAAGGCTGCACAAGACAAGTTGGTTCTATAGAAGTCAAAAGACGTATACGAGAAAGGATACGAAAAGTTTTGCGTGTAGCAGAGTTCAAAAAATGTGATTTATCGAATTTATTGTGTTGTCTGACATTTATCTATAAACCTCGATTTTGACGTTTAAATAGCTGTTGCTTGGTAACTTTACAATCCCTTGGGTGATAAAAGCCAAATTGCGCCCGATTTTGAGGACAAATAAGGAAGTTAATGATTCCAAAATAAAATAAATGCATTAATTTAATTCACTAGCAAATAAACAGTTACTTATAGTTGTTGCTATGAAGTTAATAATCACAGTTTAAAACTTCAAAATGAAAAAGTAATTTAGCATTTACAAAGAACTCAATAAATAATTATCATAACTTCCAAATACAAAACATGAAATTCGATTTGAATTACTCAATTAATTACTCAACCACTCAAATATACTTTTTTTGGTATGTACATCATATCAAAGGAAAAGGATATAAATAAAAAGATACTCAAAAATTGATACTTTCAAAAATCATTTGATACTTAAATGAATCATTATATTTTTAAAAATCTTTCTGTAAGATTCAGTGACAAATTTCGTAAAGCCCATTGTTATCTTTTAAGCATCAAAACTGAATATTAAATTACGAATGCGTTATTTTTTGGTAAATACCGTTGCATTATTTTTAGTGCGAGGATAATTCAAAAACTATTTCAGAAAAAGATCACCCCAAGCAATTTGAAACTGCCGCGTAGGGAAGAGACATCTTTGCACAAAGTATTGATATACAGAATGTTCAGGATATCGTGTCCATCAACATAGGGATCTCTCTAAGAGGCCATTTTATCGAGCATTTTATGGTAAATTGTTTATTCAGAAGAGATGCATAGTCATTAGATTTAGAAAAAAAATGTAAATTTTGTATTTTTTTACAAATCTCTTGCACTTCTTTGTTGGGTACAAACAATGGATCTGACAATTAAAATGAAATCATACAGGGCGTTAAAAAACAGGTGTAACACATTTATAGAGCACAGAGAAGAAGTCAAAATAATTCGAAAAGTTTTATACAATTTGTATCCGATCTTAATCCTTAAGGCAGTGAAAAATGAGCTTTTACAAAATTTACCGCTGCTATCTCAAAAACTATAAAAGTTACGACTTCGATTAAATGAGACTTTTTGTTTATTTTTCAGAGGATAACTTAGATATGTTTTAGTTTTAAAAAAATAATTGCAGGTACTAATTAAAATGTTGTGGCGACCTTGACCAATAATTAATTTTCAAAAATTGAGAAAAATGTTGCATATTAAATTTTATTTAATTTTTTTAGTCTATTTACTGACCTACACAAATTTTGTTCAATCGCTACCTTTGTCAATTTTTTTTTTTTCGCTTTTAATACAAAATGACGTCTTCCTCCGAAACAGTTCATTTTTCACACATACTGTATAAAGTTTGTGTTGCACTTGTTTTTTAACAACCTGTATATTTAATTATTGGAAATTGAGAATTATTCAAAGATAATTTGTATTATTTTCGAAATTGTTTTCATGCAAATTATATTTTATATTTTGATTTTTTTTTAAATAATGACACACCGAGCGTTTCTGACGGGTAAAACGTTAATATATTTATTTTTCTACAGTCTATATACAAAGTAGCCATTTGCGCTCTCTTTTGTCAACGCAAAATGTCACTTTGCCGCTCTAGAGCGACAAAGTAGAAAAACGCTCGCTCCTCATATTTCTAACTATACAATGTTGAGAAATGTTACTTGGCTACATTCTTAATGGAAACGTTTAGTCAGGAATTAATGACACTGTAGTTACACATTACCCACTTAACTAGTCAAACTGACATATAACTGCTCTGTCGGTATGTTATATAACCAAACAAAATGCCGCACGGCTGTGAAAATAAAATAGGGCATTCATTTACAAAAACCAAATTATAAAATGATTAGATTAGATTGAAGCAATAGCTCAAGAAGAATGGAAAATACCGATAAGTAAAAATAAATAAAAAATAAATTTTTGTTATGGTGGAGGACCCCATTGTGGCGACTGTAGAAAAAATCTTGTGTGTGTTTCGAGCGCAAATGGACATTGTCGATTTCGAGAGAATGCCTCGCTACTGCGTCGCGCGGCAATAACCTCTCAATCGACAATGTCCCATTTTGCGCTCTTAATACACAAATAACTATTGTGATTTGGTTTTAATTCCATGACTAACTTTTATAGAATTTTAAATTCGATTTGCTCGGTTACGGTTACAAAACGTGTAACATAGTGATTTTTGAATAATTGGATGTAGAATTTAATTCTCTATAACATTTATTTGAACCAGTAGGCCTCGCAAAGAAAAACTGTTTCCCCATGTTAAACACTTATAACCCGTTTTTCGTATTACACCCGATATTACAGAATTCAAATAGGCATCCATATATTGCACAATATTGGCATATTAGTACTCCAATAAATATTAAAGTTACTATCTACGAAACTTGAACACCTCTAAATAATGAAAATTATCATCCCAAAATCGCTACGGGCGAAGTTTAGCTTGTCCCACGCAGAGGCCCAAAATAGCCTGCAAATACATATCTGCTATATATACACACCTAGTTTACTTTCCTCTCCTCAAATACAAATATCTTACGCAGCAAGAACGACAAAAACAGAATCAAAGTTGCCTAGAAAACAACAAAACTGTATCCATTGCATGGCACGCTATTTGTTTATGCATTGCTGCATGGTTTCAACAATTACAAACATTAATGAATATTTAATTAGGAATATAAATTTCAACATGAGAAGTTATCGTGAAACAGCTATGTAAACTGAGAGAAATGATTAAATTAACTTCATAATTTAATAACTGCCCTTTTAATACGATTTTAATTTTGTTAGTAATCTTGTTATTAAAGATTATTACAGAGAAAATAATTTCGGATTAGATTCTGATTAAATTTAGCAAAATTTATGAGGGATTCATTAAAATTTTAAGAGTATTTTATCATTTATCTTCCTTTATAATGAGAATAAAAAGCGAATTTGGTTTATTAATATTGAAATTATTACATTTTTTTCTGTAACTGATGTTAAAGTGTGCTTTTTTCTATACTCAAAATAGTAGATAAAGTAGCACTTTAACCGCAAAGGTAGATAAAGAAGCATTTTAACACCAAGGGTAGATAATAGTACATTAAGATACAAGTTTCATAAGACATGATTTTAGCGCACGCGTCTTTGTTCCAAGAGAACAAGTTCGCTGAAATGTCTTATGAAATGTGTATTTTATACCATTTTTTCTATTTTGGTCCTTTTGTCAAAAAATATTTTAAAATATACGTTATTTCATGTTCAGGAATTTCTACTACGGTTGTTTCATAAAGTACATACAGGGTGGGGCAGAAAAACCTATCCGATTTCAAATCCCTTTTTCCCAGAAGAGGGAGCAGGTAGAGTAGTGGGGTAAAAACCGTTAGAAAGCCGGTTTTATGCCATTTGTCACGTCAGTAGTCAACATGCCTTGGTCTGGTGAACATCGTGCTTTTGTTATTGAGCGGTTTATCGAATGCGGCGGTTCGATAATTGCTACACAACGTGCTTTTCGAATTCATTTCGGACTCGGGCGTCATGATCCTGTTCCACATCACGCTACGATTAAAGTGTGGGTGTCAAATTTTAGACAGACGAGTTCAGCATTGAAAAAGAAGTCGCCTGGACGTCCCAGGACAGCAACAGGACCTGAAAACGTGGCCAATGTGAGAGCCGCGATTGAACGTTCCCCGCGTCGTTCGGCGCGAAAACATTCGCTCGCTTTGGCGATTTCCAACCGCAGTATTCGGCGCATTTTGCACCGGGACCTCAAAATGCATCCCTACAAAATGGTTGTTGCACAGGAATTAAGTGAAAGGGATTTTGAAACCCGTACGAACCTGTGTCGCGATCTCCGAGAACTCCCAAACGACGATGTTGTGCTCTTCACGGACGAAGCCCATTTTCACCTTTGTGGTGCCGTTAACAGGCAGAATTTTCGATATTGGAGTGACGAAAATCCTCGAGAAATCCATCAGGAACCCCTCCATAGCCCAAAAGTGACTGTGTGGTGTGCTCTTTCCCGCCTAGGCGTCTGGGGGCCTTACTTTTTTGAAGAAAATGGGCAAACCGTAACGGTCAACAGCGAGCGCTATTGTTTCATGCTGGAAAATTTTCTTAGACCCAAAATGGAAGAAAATGGCGTGGAAAATGTGTGGTTTCAACAGGATGGTGCAACCGCCCACACATCGCGACGATCAATGGACATTCTCAGGGAACTGTTTCCCGGTCGCCTCATTTCCCTGAGAGGTGATCTTGGCTGGCCGCCGCGCTCACCGGATCTCACTCCATGTGACTTCTTCCTTTGGGGTTACCTCAAATCGAAGGTTTACCAGCATCGACCAAGGACCCTTCTTGCTTTACGAAGGGAAATTGCTCGGGCAATTGAAGAAATTCCTGTGGAAATGACGGTGAAAGTCATGGAAAGCTACCGCGAGCGCCTAAATCAGTGTATCCGCTCCCAAGGACGACATTTGAGTGATGTGCTTTTCAAAACTTAAATTTAAAAATGGCATAAAATTTGCGATATGTTAATAAAAATTTTTTTTGACAAGTTGAGTGGTTTTAATTTTATAACGTTTTGAAATCGGATAGGTTTTTCTGCCCCACCCTGTATTAAAGAATCAAAATAGAAAAAATACTTTTTATATTTTGCGTTCATAATGTCATTACGATACGCAATTGCGTATCGTAATCTTTATTTCGATACGCAATTTTTTGTTTTAGACGGTTGGTACTAGATGAAGTTTCTTTAACCCATTTTTACCTAATTTATTTTTTAATTAATTTTGAAGCAAGTTTTAGTTCAAATATAAGAAAAAATAAAAGTTTCCTGTGCACTGAGGCTGAAAGGGTTAAATTGTCAAACGTCAAACCTGGAAGATAAGAAATTTCAATATAACCTCAAAATTTCTTTTTAGTTTGTAGAAGGCGCAAAATATAAATAATAGTATAAAGAACTCATTTTATAAGACTTTCTTTCGCACTTGTCAATTAGACGCGTGCGAAAAAAACATGTCTTATAAAACACGTTCTTTAATATACTATTAATTCTTATTTATTTAGATACAAAATCCATAGTAAACCATATAGATACATACTGGGATTTTAAAACTGTGTTTATTTATAGTTGGTATTTCTTATATTTTAACCTCTCGCTAAGAGTGGTATTGAATTCATGCTAAAATTTGCATAATCAAATTTTAGTGAGTAAGCACGTTTTAAGGTCCCTAGAATCCGATTATAACATTTTTACGGTGATGTCCGTATGTGTGAGTGTGGATGTTGGATCCACGATTTCTCAAATACTATAAGACTTAAGACATTTTTAAATACGGATTCCTCAAACTAACAATAATGGGAAGAGTTGATTAAGTTTTCGTAACAATTGGACAATCGGAAGTAGTAGTTACAAGAAAAAAATTATATAAATATTATTTATCAAAAATTTATGTAAATACTTATATTATAGAACGTTAAAAGATTTATTCAATAAATATAAATTCATTATTATATCTTCTATAGATTTAAAGATAAAGAAATGCACATAAAATAATTTGATGTAATAAATCTCAGATCAAACTACTTCAAGGCAAGAAATTCAAATGTTTGTAATTGACACATAAATGCCACTGTCAAAAATATTTGTATGCCACTGTCAAAAATAATTGTACATCATTATGAAAATAAAAAATGTCAACAACGCAAAAAAATATACGTAAAAAAGAATATAAAAGGAATTTGCGAAAAAATGACGAATATACAGAAAAGGAAAAAAAAATATCTGGCGAGAGGTTATGTGCTGGCCACATCAGATTTTTTTTCTTTAACATAGTGTAACGTGTGAGTCCCGCTGCTACGTTGAGCAAGCGTCTAAGTCGAGGTCTAAGTAAAGCGATGACGCAATAGCGCTAGCAGCTGTGCTACGTAAACAAACAAGCCGCGACGTGTTTAATTACTTCCGGTCGCCTGAACATTTCGTGTTCATTGTTATCATGCGGTCGAACATTCTAAAGCTCTCTGGAAGCTAATGACAGCTGTATAAAAGGGACGCAGCTATGCTCGGGATTTTAGTTAGTTATAGTTACATGGAGAGACATATACAAACATTGCACAGAGTGTTTTAGAAGCACAGCAGTATCGTGGTTAATTAATAATAATTGTGTAATATTTACACTTCACCCAAATAAAATAAATAAAAAAACGTTACAATAGAATTTTATACAGGATCAAATTCAATTATCGATTCGCGAAAATTAATTCAATCGCGAAATCGCTCGTGAATTAAACTTTCCGCTCGTCGATGAATATAATTTATCGTCTTGTATTACGTCTGGGATATATTTAATCATTCATTAAAAAAGAAAATATATTAGTAAACGTTTAAAAATAGCTTGTAAAAACAAAAATTTGGAACGGGTGAAAAGTGTTAGAAAAAACTTGTACAAATATTAGGATAACAAATTATTATTTTTGTTTATAAACATAATTAACATCAAAAATCATTACATTTGTTTTTCAAATGAATTATGTGTTATTATTTTTTAGTTGAACGTCAATGCTACATTAACGAAATATGTATAAATTCGTTTGGGTTTGCTTCAAAACAAAAACTATTTTTATTTCCATCTCCTAATAAACTATCTAACATGTAGCTATGTATTTGGCAAATTAATTATTGATTAGACTTCAGCTAATAATTTATATGCTCGTGTTAAGCCATACATTATTGCAGACAATAGGGAATAGTTTTGACATCTCTGATTGGCTGAAATTGAAGACAAGAGACAAGTTTACCCAATGTAATTTCGGCTACTTAAAAATGGCACTGATGCGAGCACCATCTGCTGAATGGCATAAATGAAACAGAGTATAATAAACGTATCTGTAAGATACCTAATAGAAATTAGGAGATGAAACTATGAAAATATTATTTATTAGCTAGTCCACTTTTTATGAAACTAGAAAGCACGGGCCAAAATATGGTATATAAAATTTAACGAAGCATCCCGCACGGTCGAAATCCCATGCGGTCGAAATCCCACGCGGTCGAAATTCCACGCGATCGAAATCCATGCGGTCGAAATCCCACGCGGTGGAAATGTACCCCCACCACTTTGTCCGTTCTGCCGAAATACAAATATTTCCACGCCGTCGAATTCCAGCCGGTCGAAATGTTACACGATACAAATGAGTACGTTCCGCGCGGTCGAAATCCACGCGGTCGAAATCCCACGCGGTCGAAATTCCACGCGGTCGAAATTCCACGCGGTCGAAATTCCACGCGGTCGAAATCCCACGCGGTCGAAATGTACCCCCACCACTTTATCCGTTCTGCAGAAATACAAATATTTCCACCCGGTTGAAATGTTACACGATACAAAAGTGGTGGGGGTACATTTCGACCGCGTGGGATTTCGACCGCGTGGAATTTCGCCCGCGTGGGATATCGATCGTGTGGATTTCGACCGCGCGGAGCGTATTCAAATTTAGTACACAAAAAAATTCCATATTTTGTATTAGAAAATTTAATAGGCATTAATTTACAAAGGACGCATGATCGCACTTATTTCCAAAGTGTAAAAATTAGAGAGGGCCGTAAGTACTACTTGCACTCAAGAGACAAACAAAATTTTATGTGCGATTAGCAATTTTTGAAATACCTATATCATAAAAATTGTCAATATCCCTGCGATAAATTTCATGTCAAAATGACAGGTAGATAGGTTTTTTGAATTAAAACTAAATACGTAACCAAAACAAGAAGCCTCAGACTGGCTATAAAATGCTATTACAGCCCAAGATTTATAATTCAAGTCTTCAATTAATTTCGTACAGTAATATATAAAATTCGAAGATCAGTTATTAAATTTTAACTGCCAGTTACATAAACAAAATAAAACGAAATGAAATGCCATATGAGAAATTTATAATTGCTGCCAGTAATCCGATTTAGGCCCGGTATTTTAATCTCTGATTAACTTAAGTTTCAGTTAAAACGAAAAATGTCGCATCAAAAAATTAACCCATATATAATTTTTACATGATATTATCAGAAGTAATATCACAAGACCTCCTGATTTTATCGATAAATTTTTATTTTGCACGAATTTTTTTGCTTAGCAACAAACACGAAAGGAAACTGCATGGTAAATCCCGACTCCGAAGGAGGAGGGGTTTTACCTAATGTCAATTTGCTTGAGTGATTTTGCTTAAAAGCAAAAAGAATGAGTGTTTAAAAATAAAAGTTTATCTGAGAAAATCAGAGAGGTCGTGTGGTATTTGGTGAGATAAATTCCAAAGACAACAAAAAATGAAACAATTTAATTATTAATATTTTATTTTAAAACTTGGAATATTAATTAACTGTCACACTGACAGTTATAAACAATAACAACAGTTTATTTACTTGGTAGCGGAAAATTATAGGGGTAACGGAGTTTTATCAGTATAATACTGTTCCCATTGGTTGAATTTTCAAGTGTTTTGCATCATGATTGGTTAAAAACTTGTCGTTGGAATTTATCAATGCTATATTTTTCAATGTAGCTGACACTAAAGTAAACAGTCAGTTTAATCAGAAATAAAAATAGCGGGCTTTAATATATTTATTTATACATAGTAGAGCGTCCGACTACCGATTGGAAGGCTTTGGGTTCGAATCCCAGAGAGGTCCATGAATTTTTCACAATTATCTCATCGTTTAAAATCAAAAAATTCTCCTGGATCCTATAGCCTATTTCTACGATTTAAACATTCAGGTTGGATATCAAATAATTATTGTACGTATGTGTGACGGCTTAAAGTTCCCAATCATATATAGGCTGGTATTCTGAGCTCGCGACTAAATTAAGCGACTAAGGGTGACTAGCTAGTCGCCGACTTTCGGTTTCTTGTTCTAAGCAACCCGACTAAGCCCGACTAAGTAGTCGACTTTTTTAGTACAGTGAAGTCTGGCAACACGGCAAATTGCAGTCACTCAACTTCTAGTTCAAGTGTCACCTGCTGTCAAAAATAAGTATTCCAATTATTGTATTATATTTATTTGATAAATGGTAAGTACATTATCATTATATTCTTTTTAATTGAAATATTATTCAGATTACGTAAAACTTATGTCCAAATTGGAAGTTTTATAAAACATATAACTTAACTGGAGTCAAGATCAGTGTAAAAAGTAATGTAAACTGTGCTTCTAATATCTTTCAGACAGATTTAATTTATTATTTTGTATTTTATTATGTGCGAAGTTGCGTAAAAGTTGAATGGAACATCAAACTAGAATATGAATATATGAAATTAATACAGAGTTGTTTTATTAATGCAAGTAGAGTCAATTTATCGTATATATTTTTCAAAGTTTATAATTCAATCTTTTACTATTTACATCAAATTTTTCGTTGCTGAACTCAAATATTTCATTATTATAATCCAATATTTCATTATTGTATTGTAATCCAATATTTCATTATTGTATTTTAATCCAATATTTCATTATTGTAATCAATTATATTATTACCATCAACAAATAGGACAATTTTGAAAATTTAAAAAATAATACTTGTGAAATAAGAGTATGTGTAGATTATTGTTCGAATATCCCTTGATTGTTCTATTTTACTTATTATAATAAAATGAATATATTCATTTTATTTAGATGGCACCAAAAAGAGAGAGATCGGAAAATTGGTCCCACGACGAAAAGATGTTTTTTAAAGAATGTTTAAAGAAGAGGAAGGATATATTAGAAAGTAAGGCAAATGATGCCAATATAATGAAAAAGAGGAAAAATTCATGGCGTGAAATAGAAGAAGAAATGAAGGTGAATGGGTATGAAAGGAGCGTCGATAGAATGAAGGAGCAATGGAGAAGGATGAAAAATAACGCCAAAAAGAATGTTGGGCAGTATCGGAGGAGCCTTAAAGAAACCGGTGGAGGTTCTCCTATCGAAATGCCAGACCCGCAAGATTGGGATATTGCGGAAATTTGTCCACTCGATTTTGTCGTGGACACAAGCAAATATGACTGTGATGCTGGTGCTCCTAAAGAATCCGTAAGGATAATGGGCGTATTTTTACAATTGCTTTTTAATAATATAACATTTTTCTTCAGGAACTCCTTGAGCAATATGTTCTCAATCCACAAACCGGGTGAGTATTATATTCGTAAGAAATATTTTTTAACTATATTTAAGTTTTAACACTATACTATACTGATTTTATTACAATTCAGCTTACTTTTTACAAATACTGTTCACAAATTAATCTAATTTCATTTTCAGAAGTTTTGTTTCATAGACTTTTAAAAAAAATAAAAAACATACAAATATATTACGTTTTTATTATTTATAGAATTCTTGAAACTGTAAAAGAACCTGAGCCTGCCGAATATCCTGTTCCATGTTCCCCACCTCCTACTTCTTTTCCAAATACCATAGAAAAAAACAGGAAAAAAAGAAAACAAGAAATGTCTTCGTATGAAGAAAAGTTGCTAAATTTGGAAATAAAAAAGTATGCAGAAGATGAAGAGCATAAGAGGCAACAGCATGAAGCTATTATGAGAAATTTGGCTTTAGAAAATAAATTCATTGAACAAAAAACCAAATTAGAGTTAGAAATTTTAGAATTAAAAAAACAAAAAATAATTAAAGAAATTAATTTGCTTGAAAATAAACAATAATTTTTATTTGAAAACATTGGTGTTTTTTTTTATTATTAATATTATTTCATAATCGACAGTAAAAGTAAGATTACAAGGACCGTAAATTGAAATAACATTAAGCAGATGTGGCCACTATTCAATTACCCCTACCGGGCGAAATATATACAAAAATGTCATAGTATTTATTTATTTGGCTTCTTAACAGGAATAAATCGCAATAATAAGGCAGCTCTAGCTCTATGATTACTAATTACTTTTTTACTTAGATATAGCAGTATAAATATTAGTTATATTTAACAGGTAGTATAAATAAATTAATGCTGTTGGGTCACATGGTTGTGTATTAGGTAACCGGTTGTGAATCAGACGGCCCGGGTTCGATTCCAATCGACGTCAAGGTTGAAATTTATTTCCAATTTTCAAATAGCATAAAAGTGATCCCTGCGGTGCTCTCTTCACAATAGCTTTGAGTACCCATGGGGTGACGCCTGGTAAGTGCTTTCAACTTCGTATCGTGTAACAATTTTACGTTATACTGAATCGTCAACGTCTTATTACAGAGCTCTGTCTCTAGTAGTAAAGAAAGTTTTTACGGGTTCTGCCCGTTAAAAAATTTACGAGCTGTTAAAACAATAGCAACATGTATACTGATTTATTTATTCATTATTTCGCTTCGCCATGTTTCCAAAACTGTTTCGATCAAATAGTTTAATGTATTCCAATTTTTTTTTTCAAATTATTTACGATTCATTATATCATAAAACATTGTACAATGCTCAACCGTTACTCGAAATTTACGTGCTCGCACGGATAACAAGTTCGCTTCTCTCGCTCGTTAGGTACCGTGCACGCCCGTAAAGTTCTGAGTAACGGTCTTGCAATGTAAATTACTCTTATATGTCGGGAAAAAATCAGTCACTTCTATGGTATTTAAGTAAAATACCGACGTATAAAATTTTCTCGGAATATATTTCCTCGGACTCGTGTATGCTGCATATTCTGCTGTAGTTGGGCCGCTGGTTCAAAATCATCATCGCTCTCCTCAGAGCTTATGGCGTCTGTTTTACAAAAAGTATAAAATAATAAATTAATCCATTTAAATATTAATTATATCGATTTACCGCCATCCATATCCTTTCTAACATTATGTAATACTGCCATTGCAGCAATAGCAGCTTTGGCAGTGTCTAAAGATATTAACATGCCGTTTTGAAGTGCTCGAAAAACACCTTTCCATTGCCCAAAACACCGTTCAACGGTACACCTAGTTCTAATATGAGCCCTATTATATCGTTGCTCCGAAGGTGTTTGCGGATTTAACAACGGTGTTAGTAAATATGAAGAGCATGGATAACCCCCATCTCCTAATAACAAACCGTTTATTTCGCCGTCCTACAACATACAAGCATTATAATGTAGGTAATGTATACAAGTTTGTATCAGAATAATTCAGAGCCGGTTTGAATCTCGCGGGAACGATGTAACTGCACGCAGGCGTAGCATATTACAAATAATTCGTATTTATTTAAAGTGTTAAAATCGGGATATTTCAATATTTTTACATTCTTCAAAATGCAAATAAAAAGTCGGAAATTTTAACTAATGAATAGTAATTAGAATATTTCTTTTCTAATCAGCAGAAGAATGCGGGAGAAGAAGAACAAAATACAAAGAATGGACCCCAGTTGCGCGCCATTCGTCAGTCAGGTTAATAGTTTGCGCACGTAATGTTTACGTTACATATAGAGCAAAGAAAATATTATTAATTATTATAGAATTATATTTACAATATATGACTGACTTCGCCTGCATCAGTTCGGTTATACTTTGTAATTTGAACCTACTTCAAACTTTCTGGCAAGACTACATTCTTCCCATATTCTAGCATCGTGTGCACTTCCCCGCCATCGAGCCACGAGATCTATAATTCTGCATTTGGCATCAGCTACAACCTGCACGTTCAAAGAGTACCAGCCTTTCCTATTGCAGTATAAAAGTGGCCTTTCTTTGTCAGGATTGCGAATTTTAATATGGGAACAATCTACACATCCGATTACAGAGGGAAAGCCAGCAATTCTGTGAAAATCTCTCTTTGCAAAATTTGTGTCTCGTGGTAAATGGACAAAGTCTTTTATTTTCCCAGCTAACGCCACAGAAACTTTTTTAATAATTCTACTAACAGTAGGTTGGCTTAAACCATGTAAATCACCTGGAATTATTATTACTGTTATTGTTATTTATATTTTTAGATGGATTCGTAAATATATCTATAACCAAAAAGTGAACGATGAACATTGAAAAATAACCTACCATTATCTTCTTGGTATAAACCTTTGGCATAAAAACGTAAAGCGGTGAGAACTTGCAATTCAATGCTTACACAATTTGTCCTTTTTTGTAAAATTTGTAAGTCATCTGTCAATAATTCAATTACAAATCGAACAGTTTGTTTTGTAAGGCGATACCGTCTCTTAAATTCAAGATCTGAATATTTTAAAAATGGATCTACGTGATTGCGAAAAATTCTTCTCCGTCTGTCTCTAAAATTTCTCATATTTCGCACATTTTGGATGTGATTAACACGCTCAATAAAGTTGTTATTCGCCATGTTAAACAAGGGTAGTAGCTTGTTTTATTTTCCGACTAAATATTAATACACCGACTAAGTTAGTCGGGCTTAGTCGCATGTTCAGAGTACGTATTTTTAGTCGGCCGACTAAATGTTAGTCGTTTGCCTTAGTCGCGTTTTCAAAATGCGTTTTCTTAGTCGGCCGACTAAAAATTAGTCGTTTTCTCTTAGTCGGGCTTAGTCGCGAGCTCAGAATACCAGCCATAATGTTTATTTATCTGGTAGTTAAAATTTTAACTAGGGATTGTAAGATTATGCCTAAGGGCAATTATTTACAAAAAAAAACAAATACTTGTTTCTTTTGTAAATTGAAAAAAAGTTTAAAGGGTTAGGCAGTGAACACTCTAATCCTATTACAGAGAAACTGAATCTCCTTGTCTTATTAGATATGTCTAGCAAGAATGCATTTCCCCCTCATTTTCTCACTGATCAGATTTCAACCGATCGTGTTTTGTTTTACTTAGTTAAGTAGTGATTTTACGAGAAAGCAGCAACACAGTGTAAATTGAATTTCATTAGGAAGAAGATAGGCACGCGACTATGTGAAAGTGAAGATAATCGTGATGAATGCAATTACAAATATAAAAAAAACCTCTTCTATGTTCAATAATATGCGTTTCCTTATAGGAAAATAACAAAATAAGTTGTACTCACTTTGAAAACTTCGGAGAAGAAACCAGAGCCAATTTTCTCTTGGTAGAAATCATCCAGGCGGTTCAAGGAAGCCACAGCATGTCGAAGAGCCTGACAGGAGGACCCTGTCTTCAGTTTGTCATTGTGGATTTTCGGCGCCTCCGCATTTTCACCACCAACACAAGCACTATTGTTATTACACAAAATTTTTAAAGGTTCTTTTGACAAGTCGCAAGTCAAACTGGATTCGTGTAAACATTGTACGTATGAGTTTTCCTGTTCGTTGTTACTTACATTTATCTTTACGACGGATTCATTACTTTTATTCGGGTACATGATAAACAAAAGGGATAGAAATTAGAAAAACGTTAAGTTACGTTAACCAATTTCGTACATATTCGCATTGTATTCTTTCTATTGAATGTCTCAACAGAAACGATATTATAAAGTAACATTTGGGTAATTAATTGGATGACACAAGAGGCACACAACTAGCACGGTTTTATTTATATTGCACTTCTTTTTTAAATCAGTGTAAAACATCGTATTATGAAAATTATTCAATTAATTAGCGCGAACACTTCCAACATAATATATTCTATCCTTTTATTTGTACTACGTTCACCAATTGCACTATTTAATAACAAACTGTACTGATATTACTGTAAAAGTGTATGAACAAACTAAATAATTTTGCGTACGAATGACATTTCATTTCAAAATATATGTATCAAAATACAATGTTTGCGGCACAAATACACTCCACACATGGTTGATTTCATTATTAATTTCGACTTCAGCACTTAATTTTACACTTATCTTTAACAATTGACTTCAGGTATACAACGAAACCACTCAATTTCTGAACACATCTTGATTATCTGAGATTCAACACGTAAATATACAGGCTAATGTGACATTACAAGCTTTCACTCAAATATCTCTAGCTGCCATGATGTTTCACCAACTGACTCAAGGTACGACACACGTTCAGAGGAGAGGTGGTAAAACCGCGGACTTTCAAATTTTGTTAATGGAGATTAGCTTTTTTGAAGAATTATACACTATTTAAATACTTTAAGTACTAAATAAAATGATAATAATTAATTATAACCTAAGATCTTGTTACTAAAAGCAATATCTATACAATTTATTACACAAATAATGCAATGTTTTCTTTTTCTTTTTTTACGCATTGCGTACATAACTTCATAAATTTTACGATGCGCGCGCTATCTCTCATAAGTTTCAAATTTTCAATATACAGGGTGTTAATACTAAGTCGTTACACCCGAAAATGGTATATAGAACTCATTAAAACAAACAACTTTTCTTAGCTCAAATTTTTGATTTAGAGCCCCAGTTCATAGTTATTGGCGTTCTCTTGTTTTTTGAAAAATCGTCATAACTCCCTTATTTTAAGGAATATTTAAAAAATACAAAAACTTTCAGCATTTGCTTTCGGTTCTCTAAAACACTTGTATTTACAATTATTTTCTATTTCATCAAATAACAAAATGGCGACCAATCAAAAATTTCAAAACAAGATATTTTGAAAACCACGCCATTGATTTTCGAAAAAAAAACATTTTTAAAATCCATAAACTTTCTATTACAATATTTGTCTGAAACATTTTTTTCTATCTGTCCAAAAAAAAAAGTTTTTATTCACTTACTTGGCTTGCATAAGTATTAACAAACTAAAAAAAGCATTTATTCGCGCACATCAACAACGTTTTGCGGTAAATGTATGGGCTGGAATCATAGGGGAGTACGTTATTGGACCCTACATTCTCCCAAACCGATTGAATGGTTAAAATTATTTTATTTTCTTGGATACTGTGCTGCCGGAACTACTTGAAGACTTGCCACTAAACATAAGACGGAGACTTTGGTTTCAGCATGATGGGGCACCGGCTCACACAACGCGAGAAGTCACCGCATTGTTAAATAGAAAATACCCGAATAAGTGGATTTGGAGGAGAGGTCCAGTTGCGTGGCCAGCCCGGAGCCCCGACCTAACTCCACTAGATTTCTTTTTTGGGGGTCAGATGAAGACCTCTGTTTACGAGACACCGATGAACACAGAGTTAGAACTAGTGGCTAGAATCGTGGCTGCAGCAGAAGATATAAAAGAGAAGCAGGCAGTCCTTGCGAAGGTCTCCACCAACATCAAAGCACGCTGCCGGGCTTGCGTTGCTGCGAATGGTGGCCACTTTGAAAATCATATTTAGTCCCACCCTTGTTGTTTCATGGTTTATTGTTTTATTTTTCTTGTTTAATGGCAGCAAGCCTAATTTGTTTTAAATGATTGTTGCAGTTTGTTAAAATTTATCTTGCAATTCAATTTGAATAAAAACTTTTTTTGGACAGATAGAAAAAAATGTTTCAGACAAATATTGTAATAGAAAGTTTATGGATTTTAAAAATGTTTTATTTTCGAAAATCGATGGGGTGGTTTTCAAAATATCTTGTTTTGAAATTTTTGATTGGTCGCCATTTTGTTATTTGATGAAATAGAAAATAATTGTAAATTCAAGTGTTTTAGAGAACCGAAAGCAAATGCTGAAAGTTTTTGTATTTTTTAAATATTCCTTAAAATAAGGGAGTTATGACGATTTTTCGAAAAACAAGAGAACGCCAATAACTATGAACTTGAGCTTAGAAAAGTTGTTTGTTTTAATGAGTTCTATCTACCATTTTCGGGTGTAACGACTTAGTATTAACACCCTGTATGTGTATCAGCTTAAATTCTTTTATATTAATTATTTGAATATTGAATACGCTAATGTTGTAGGTTGCAACTATAAAATTCATTGGTTGAATTGAACAATGTTGCAATTACTTTCTCTGATTTACAATTCACCATTTTAACAGAATATTTAATTACACCTAGTGAAAGAAGTAAAAACTATTCTCATCGAGCAACCCGGTTCTCACATTTTATTTACATGGTAACATATGTGAGAATAAAGACAAAAGAAAATTAATAGAAAGAAAAAAAATCAAATCGTTTATAATAGGAATCAGATGAAGGTGAACATTTCTATAGTTTTGTCCAAATCTTTGAAAGTGAAATGAAAGGAAATTATATTCACATACTTTCTTCAATTAATTGTGTAATTGTACCAACAATTACATTTGTGGGTAAATTTAACATAGTAAAAGTGAAATGTTTAACATATTGCGTAAGGTATAAACATAATTTTTGGAGTTGTTGCAATCAAATAATTAAAACATCAAATTTCAAATATGGTAATCAATAAAACATTGAACCGTTTTATTTTATTGCAATTATTTCCATTTAATAGAAATCTATTACGTGTAACAAAATTATTTACGTTTAAAAGTTATGTAATAACTAATATATCATATTTGGGTATTTCATAACAGATTACACCAAATGTCAGTAAAAGTATCATCAAATAAACTTACAACTTAAACATAAAACTAAAACATTAATAATTCGAATTACTGTTAAATCACAATCATCAAAAGATATTATTGCCCCTAAAATTGATAACAATTCAAAAATAATATTTCCCCAAAATTTAAAATAACACAAAATACGTTCATTTAGGTGTAAGAAACAAAACACTGATGTATAATACGCACTTGACTTTATAGAAACAATAATATTAATGCATTACACATAATCGTATCCGTTTATGCAGTTCGTAGATATACGAAGCTTTAAATCATACAAACTGAATTACTATTTACAAAAATTGCTGATTCCTGGTTACAAATACATCTTTACTTAAAATTACTTAAAATACGACAGAAACAGAAGATCCGAGATAAAATTACGCGGACACGGTATCCGAAGGCGCTGTTTCGGCGGCCACTGACACAGGAATCGGCAGAGAGTACGGTTGCACCTTCTGCTTGCGCTGTTTTCGTCGCTCACGGCGCTCGCCCATAACCAGCCGTAGTTGCTCCAGCTTGCCCCGTGTACGAGTATTTTGGTCATCTGATGTGTCTTCCCATTGCAACGTACTGCTATTACTGTCGTTTGTTGAGCCACTAGAAGACGCTTGTGTCCAATCTGTCTCTGGTTTGGCAACAGAACTCTCAGATTCTGCAGGTTTGGTTGTTGTTGATGAGAAGGTAGTTTTGTCACAGGAGGTACTGGTACTGGTTTCCCTAAATTTAAAGTTATATTTATAAATCTATTTAAAAATTTGTTACAAGTAATATTACTATAATCCCGTTAATTTCTTTTAATGTTCAGTCCACTTGTAGTTCAAAGTCCTGTTTACTTTTTATTCAATTAATAATTGTTTACATTATGCAACACAATTATCAGTCATGTAATTCTTATTAACTGAAACAATTATAATGTCTTTAGTTGAGATTAGGTGGCATATTTTGTACTTTAATAGTTTATTATTTTGTATTTTCATGTAAGTAACCAGTAGATATTTAACGTGGGAGTACTGAGTAGGAGAAAATACAACTGGATTATAATTTAATAGTGGGCGAATGATGATTACGGTAGAATATCAGTGAAGCGAATCTCTATCTATTATTCAAACAGACGATTAATTCTCAGAATTAGTTTTCCCAGTCAAGATCAGTCAAGATCAAATTCAATCAATCTTCTTGATCGAAAAATGTATTGCAATAAAATGAAGCAAATATGAACATGTACTTTGTACAAGGAAGTAAAAATGAGGTGCGATTATGATTTTTTTAAATGTCTGGGAGTAACCAATAACCAATGAAATTGTCCGGGATCATTTTTTCTTATTTTCTTTAATGGTAATTAATAAAATAAAGCTAGTCCCAGACAGTTTGTTATCATATACTCCCTACTGTAAGTGGCCGACGAAATCGCAAGGGTGCTGTGACCCGTATATACAAATAGGGTGTCTGGCCATAATTTTTTTGTGTCTTGTAGGGTAAAAATTGTCAGTTGACTAAAGGCCCGGATGGAATGGCATGAACAATTTGTGTTAGATAAAATGCACAGCAATAAAAGGCTTTACCGCCCCCCGTAACGTTTGAAAATGTCTGGCATTAATTATCGGCTAACATTTACATATACTTAATTTCATTTTATGCAAGTCCAATACAGAATACCTAGATTCTAAAATGTCATTTTTTTGGACATTTTTGGGTCATGGCCCACAGCTGGGTAGATCGTCTTTTTTTCCGGGGAAGACAACAAATCGTTCTCCAAGGTATTTAAAGTAAGCATCAAGGATCAGTATTTGGAATACCATGATACATTTTTCACGTAGCACTAGCCCCCGGTCTATGACTTCATATTGTTATTATTGTTATCGGGTTTGTGCTAACCCATGATTGATAGTACATTGAAGGTCGAATTATATATTTATAGCTTTATTTAATTCACAAAATTATTAAATGTGATACATCACTTTATTTGTCTTCTAGTCTAAGAGAAAAGCATTCTTATTATTCTTTACGTGGCTTGTCTCTTCTTAATATTCCTTCCTTCAAATAAGTAAATTTCAAGGTTCATTTTCGTATTTAGGTAAATAGATTACCATTCAGAAAAAAATAATATCTACTTTTCTTTCAATATGTAGATAGGTATTAGACTTTGTATTCTATACTTATGCACCAATGTGAATTAGATATTCTTCTAAAACTAATATAATTACCCCTTAACCTTAAAATTAATTTTAACAAAAACTAGATACGTATTTCGAGAACTAAGTTCTCATCATCAGTAATACAACAAGTGAAAGTTAAACAGAGTATTCATGATTACTCAACATGTCAACCATGCAAGAGGTCCAAACAACTCTGAAAAACAAGGGAGAGAACTGGGATTTGGCAACATAAATTAGCTTCGTTTAATTTCTTAATAAACAGATTAACTAAATTTCCTTTAAACAAAAAACGATTTAAAACTGAACTAAACTATATTAAAGAAATAGCTAAGTATAACGGCTTCCCGGTTAAAACTATCGATAAATTAGTTCATAAATTTAATAATCGCCAATCCATTTCTAATTTTACAACGTTAACGCCATCTAATAATAAAAATAATAATAAATACATAACACTACCGTACGATAAAGCTTCCAAAAGTTTAAACAAAATTTTTAAAAATCATAATTTAACCGTAACTTACAAATCAAATAATACCATTAAATCGTTATTAGGTAACCCTAAAAATAAAATAGATACTAACAAAAAATCCGGTATTTATAAAATTAGTTGTAATGATTGTAATAAAGTTTACATCGGTCAAACTAAAAGACAAATTGACACTCGGTTTAAAGAACATTTTTATCATCTAAAAAGCGGTAATCCAGAAAAATCTAGCGTAGCTCAACATATGTGCATTAATAATCACAAAGTTAACAATTCTAATATTAAACTTTTAAAACATATTAATAATGATAGATATTTAGATGCATACGAGAGTTTAATAATAAATAAATATAAAAATAATTTGATGAACGCAGATCTCGGTCCCATACCAAACTCAAAACTTTTCATTTTATTACAAAGTTAAATTTTATTGGACGATTTAAAATTTAATGACTCATTATTGGACGAAAATTATCTTAGTTTATAGGTAATCATTCACCTGTGACTCCCATCCCTATATAATCCCAGTTCTCTCCCTTGTTTTTCAGAGTTGTTTGGACCTCTGGCATGGTTGACATGTTGAGTAATCTTGACTACTCTGTTTAACTTTCACTTGTTGTATTACTGATGATGAGAACTTAGTTCTCGAAATACGTATCTAGTTTTTGTTAAAATTAATTTTAAGGTTAAGGGGTAATTATATTAGTTTTAGTTAAATTTAACCTTAGACTCCATCTATTATTAATTTTTAGATATTCTTCATTCATTAATTGTTAACCGTAGTTAGGCGGACGATCTCGTCTAATGGTGTATTTTTTAAAACCATTAATAAATATCATTTTTATTATTATAGATAAAATGTAACTCACCCATTCGTAGCGGGAGCAGGAACGGAAGCTATAGCCGTATGACTCCTCCGACTAACACGCCTAAGCTCAGCTGCAGGTGCCGAACATAAGAGATCATTCAATATATGCACAATTGTCGCCACATCCCGCCTGGGTCGCCCTCTGGTGTCCTGCAAGGCGGGATTGAGGGCTCCACTGAAGGTACCGGAGTATATACTTCCCCTGCGGGAGTCTGTCTGCGAGGTGGCCCAATCGTCACGCCCTGAGAGCACATCAGCAGACAGGCGGCGAAGGGTGTGTTGGAGATTCCGCGAAGCTTGCGTCAAACTAGGCGGTCGACACGGGCAAGTTGATGTACGTGTTGGGCTTGGGCTACGCGGGCTTTGGGAATGTCTTGAACTTTGAACAGTGCTCAGTTGAAGCTGGATCAGCATCATATGGTCCCCAAGTCGCATGGTTAAGTTAAGAGGTGCCTTACCGCATAGGAAATCGTTCACCTAATGATAAAAACTTGCACTCAAAACATAAAAACTAAGCCAAATTTACAAACTTAGTCTAATACTTTCTGATTCATTTTTAATATAACTAAACCAGTTCAAGACCATGGCTAATACTATAAAGAAGTATTTTTTTCAAAATTTTAAATTCAATAGAGCGCGAGCAGACACGTGACTCGGGCATCCTTGACGTACTTGGAATCAGCTGATTTGTGTGCGCATGTCGTTTTGACAAAAACAATGTCACTTTGACAAGACCAATGTTTTGACATGGTTTTGACTTATTTTGATTTTGAACTGCTAAAATGTTATTAATTTACAATTTTCAGGCAGTGAAACACATAAAATTAAAAAATAATAACTTCTCAAAAGTTCAAAATTAAAATAAGTCAAAACACTGGTCTTGTCAAAGTGACATTGTTCTTGCCAAAATGACAAGCGCACACAAATCAGCTGATTCCTAGCACGTCAAGGACGCTCGAGTCACGTGTCTGCTCGCGCCCTATAGGCTACTTGCGTGGTACTGAAAATCTGATATCTATCACTAAATACCTAAAGTTGAAAAACTATGTAATAATATAAATTTTATTTTTTAAAAATTATGTTTTTAATAAATTAAGAAAGAAGATTTTCTTTGACGTCATTATTTTGAATTAGAAAAAGGGATGCATATTTAAGAATGTAACCTGTAGATGGCGAGCGAGTGCGAGATTTAATTTGACATTAGTTCATTTTTCTGTTACTGTCTCTCTTCTTTATTATTTACAATTCGCGTGGTTTCTGTTACTTTTATTACATATTTCGATTTGTAAAGCAGGATTTTGAAGGATTTTAACTTAGCTTATACTCGTACAAGATTAAAATGACAAACGAAAACATTAACCTCCAAACCTTTATCCAAACGTCAAACAGATGATCTGTCATGTTTAAATTAACCGTACATGCCGTTGCTATTGGACGTATCGATGTTATTGCTTTACGGCCATTCATTGGCCGCGTTCAGCAAGGTACAGCGCTGGCAGCACTGAACGCCGAAGTTTGCCGAACGCAATGAATGGACGAATGTGATTGGTCCAGCAACTGTATTCGGCAAATTTCGGTGCTCAGCGCTGTGCCATGCTGAACGCGGCCATAGATTCAGCATATTTCTACGTCATACACGGCGGTAATTTAAATACTAAAATTTCATTATTTTTTTTTCCGGCTAATAAATGAAAATTTTACCAAAATAAAAAATATGTGTAGCAAGTTTTTATCGTCTCTTCAAAAATATTAAATAAAAAAATGGCACGCAAGTAGCCTATTGGCTCGGTTACGAAACGTGCAAAATAATTATTGAATTGGATGCAGAATTTGATACTCTACAACATTTATTTGAAGCATTATTGTCTAAAATTAATATGCCACTTTTTTATTTTTGATTGATTTAGATCTTTGTTTTTTTAATAATTGGTCAGGAGAAATGGGTTATTGTTTTTTTTTAAAAGTTGATTGCCTGCATTAATTTTGTTATTCTATTTCCCTCTCATAACAATATGCTGGATTTTGTAAGAAATGCCACTCTCTTGAATTAGTTCTCCTAACAATTTAACTTGATCATACCTATAATACGAACATTTGAAAAACTGTAATCTATATGCCACTTTTACGCAAAGAAAAACTATTTTCCCATGATAAACCCGTTTTTCATTACATCCGGTACAATTGCACATTAAAATATGCTATTTCTACACTAGGGTGCGAGCAGACACGTGACTCGGGCATCCTTGACGTACTTTTGTGTGCGCATGTCGTTTTGACAAGAACAGTGTCACTTTGACAAGACCAATGTTTTGACTTATTTTGATTTCGAACTGCTAAAATGTCATTAATGTACAATTTTCAGGCAGTAAAACACATGAAATTAAAAATAATAACTTCTCAACAGTACAAAATTAAAATAAGTCAAAACATTGGTCTCGTCAAAGTAACATTGTTCTTGTCAAAATGACAAGCGCACACAAATCAGTTAATTCCTAGCACGTCAAGGACGCTCGAGTCACGTGTCTGCTCGCACCCTATAAGAATTTCAAGATGCACATTAAAATAGGGTAATTGCACGCTAGACACATGAACATTACGAAAAATCGATATGCCCTTTAAGAATCTTGCACGCTAGGTAAGGGAACATTATCCTAATCTAATCTAACACCCGAGTTACGCGGACGTTAGATTAAGGTTTGTTTAGAAAAATTGCAGAAAAAACGAGTATTTTGTCGTTGTCATATTTTTCATCGTTAGAACAAATATTTCCTAGCATGCAACTACCCTATTTTAATGTGCCGTGTATTTATGCAACGTTTAAATTTTATTTCATTGTTCAAACTATTGCGTGCAATTTTTTTAACAAATGTGCATATTGTTATTTATTCCTATTTTATTGTCAATGTAAAAGGTGTCTCATTTTCAATGTTTTTTTAAGGTATCTCGGGTAATATTAATGATAGAGCGAAACCGTTTGCACATTGCAGGGTCTACTTTTCGTGAAAAGTTTAATAGTCACCACAGGAATTTTCGAACTTCTTTTGCTTTTGAGATACAGGCAAAAACTCGTTTTTCGCACATTTTGAAAATATCTCATATCTTATTTATCATGATAGTTAGAGAAAAATTGTTTTTACAAAATTTTTACTGTTTTTTAGATAAAATAAAATGGCGTAATTAGATTTTTTGAAAACTTAATAATTCTCGGGATATAACACAAACTTATGATTTTTTAAATGGGAACCTATGTTGAAAATAGTCTCGTTTTTTTGCTTAATTTATAAGGTTTTCAATGATATATAACAAGTCTACATTCTTTTGTTTTAAACATTAGTAAAAGAATTATTAATTTATTGGGGTGAAATTATTTAAAATTATTAAGAAACAAATGAAAAAATCTCTTACAGATCATCATTTGTTTATTTTAAGTCTATATCTATTAATTGTGTTCTCAAAATTATTCTTAACCAATTATTTTCGGGTTAGTTAAATTACTATTTATCTACGTTATAGTTGGCTTTGACGCAAAACCGAAATAAACGGTTTAATATGCCTTTGAAATAAATAAATTGAAAAAAATTGTAAAACTAAAACAAATACTATTAGAAATATGCAAATGATGATCTGTAAGAGATTTTTTCATTTGTTTCTTAATAATTTTCAATATTTTCACCCCAATAAATTAATAATTCGTCTTTTATTAATGTTTAAAACAAAAGAATGAAGACTTGTTATATATCATTGAAAAGCTTATAAATTAAGCAAAAAGACGAGATCATTTTCAACATAGGTTTCTATTTAAAAAATCATAAGTTTGTGTTATATCTCGAGAATTATTAAGTTTTCAAAAAATCTAATTACACCATTTTATTATATCTAAAAAAAACTGTAAAAAGTTTATAGAAACAATTTTTCTCTAACAATCGTAATAAATAAGATATGAGATATTTTCAAAATGAGCGAAAAACGAGTTTTTGCCTGTAGCTCAGAAACAAAAGAAGATCGAAAATTCCTGTTGTGACTATTAAACTTTTCTCAAAAAGTTGACCCTGCAATGTGCAAATGGTTTTGATCTATCGTTAATATTACCCGAGATACCCGAAAAAAACATCGAAAATGAAACACCCTGTACTCTTTTTTAATGTGCAAATATTAGACCCACAAGAAGTACTAACCCTAAGTTGAGTAACTTAAGTTAATGACAATTTTTTCTCAAACTTCCATTCAACAGCATTTATTAGCCAAAATATATCGCTTTCTCCGAATAGTATGAAATCCATTTTAAACTAGCATTTGCATAGTATACGATATACATACGTAAGGAAACCTTTTAATTACTATAATTTTTAATATAGATCTATTATCACAATTTAAATAAAAATGATAAGATTTTAAAATTTTATATGCAGACACCTTACCATGCATATAAAAAAAAATGTGTAAACAGGAAAAGTATAAATACATACCTGAGTATCATTAAGTGATTCTAATGCTTGCATTATTCCTATTTCGGGTTTTTGAGCCTGAAACAAAGTTTAATGTATTCTCAAAGATAGATATGTCCCCAGCATCGTTAAATTTAGATCCCATAAAATTAACTGTTTTTTAATAATTCCGGTACACTTTTTACAGTGGCATGACCTGTTTCCCTGGAAACCGCAAGCATTTATACAACAACCTGTTATATTTTAGCAAAACTCCATTCACTACAAATTATTAATAGGCCTTATAAATATTATAAGATATATACAATCTGATAACAGATAAAACTGTTAAATAATCAATGACGCGTCTTATGAAAATAGATGTTAATTTTAAGTTTAACATCTGATCAAATAGGTTACGAAACGGTAATGCTTAACGAAAATAGTGAAGGGTAACTAATGTCTACTTACAATCAATCCTGTTTCAACATTTGGTAGTAAAGTAATCTTTGAACCATCTGTAACGCCGTTGAATTGTAAATTTCCTTCTTGTAGTTGCCTGTAAGGGTACAATTACATCATTTAAAATTTATTAGCAATAGTAACTCCATGTTCTTCACAGTTTGACATGGCATCACCAATGCCATACATATTTATGCTCTCCAGGAGTTATAGTTAATGCTTTTTTGCATAAATGAGAACTGTAGCATGTATTTTATTGTAATATAACGCGTAATATAACACCAGTTGAGTGTAGAATGACTTGGCACAAGCAAGACAAACAATCTGTTAAGCAAATACTTTTAAGTGCACTAACAGGAATAGCAGCCTAAATGTTTAGAATAAGGTGATAGTTTTAGCAGGAAATATGAAATGATTTAAAGAATAATACGTACTTTTCTCGAAATAGCAAGCATATTCTGTCTCGAGGTACTTTGAGTTTCTTGGACACCATCTTCTTCAAGCTTTCGATACTTATGCTAGGATCAACTGTGAGGGCAAAATCTCCACCTGTTGTGGGGCTTATTTGTACAGAAATGTGATTATTTGAGCCACACCCCTGAGAAATGGGGTTAGTGCTTGATTCAGCATCATTTTCCATTGTTCTGTTTACAAAACACGACCCCAATATGAAACTTGCACTTATCACTAAAATTTAAATGCTAACTCGCAAACAACTATGAAACTCATTTTGAGCAACAAATATAACAACAAAAAAGTTAAAAATTCCTTAAAACGGTACTAACAAGTTTATTGAATATGGAGTATTTTGTAACAATGGGCAGATGACAGGAGGGGGCCACACGCAGCGACGCCTGCGAGGAATTGGTGAACAACTGGAGAACGGAGGTGGTGAACTTCATCTGATTGGCCCACGGCGCCTGAATCCCCAAATTTAAACACGAACAAAAAATAAAACAACCAAGTTCCTTCTTTATAAGTGTATATTTGTCTCAAGATATAAATATATTTAAGGCAAATAATTGGAATTATTGTTTTAAATTCAATTAACTTAAATATTTTATTACTTTCGGTGGTGTTTTATCAATATAATAGGATACATTTCCTTAATGAAAAACTTAAATTAATTCACTGGTTTAAATAAAAATGCTTCTCAAAAACAATATGAATAATAAAAAAATGAATAATATATAGATACCATATGTATAGAATTATAAATAACAGATTTCAGATCTATATAATACTTTTAACTACAAATGATCAATATACAACGCAATCTCACTCATACCATATCCTTTACACACTCGGTATTAAGTTCTTGAATTAAGCAGCGCATAAAGGCCATTTCTTTACGCGCATTTTCGAATATGATTCTAGGGTCAGACGCGGTACACCGCAAGCAGTTTGGGGCGAAAACCATTGCAAGATTAGCTGCATCCATTTTGGTAATTTGTACAACATCAGGTTTGCTGAATGTTTGCAGAAATCTAATAAGGTAACAGAGTACTAAGCGATTAAGTTGGGGCAAGCGGGCCACTATAGCAGACGACTTCGTACCGGTCATTGGTTCGGAGACGCACTCGGGGTAAAGCGAATCGGGAATGAGTGGCTCGTATAGCTCACGATACCACAGTTTAAGCAAGTTCGCTGGCACGTGTGCATCACTAGGCTCCGGCAGATCCCATTTATCAAGCTGAGCTTTACAAGCCGCAACTTCATCTACGTCTGCCGAAACTCGAAATATTCCTTCCGTGGCAAGTCCTTGTAGCCTTAAAACTTGTTTCGATAACTCGACTTGTGGCCATGGTAGGCGTCTATTCGGCCATCTAGGTGCCTGTAACTGCATCACTTCTCGTAAAGTGTTCCCAAATAAGCTGCCGTGGAAAATCTGTGTTCTCGCTGCTTCAATATCATCGTTCGTCGGTTTTCTCGCTTGGCGTTTGCCATTACAGCCTATTCTTTCTAATCTACCGCAAGCAACAGTTGCATAATGACTGACTTGCACATGGATAGGCCATCGAGATACGTCTGGAAATGTTCTAGCAAAAGTAGGATCACGATGCCTATTTAAATAACCTAACAAGGCAGGCTGAAAAGTTACACTTGGAGGAACAAATGATAAGGCTATTGTCAAGAGTTCCCAACCCCTCAAAAGCGATTCTCGGGATGGATTCTCTGTTGTTTGACGGCATAATTGAACATAAAGTTCATCACGGAGGCTGAAAAATTTTCATCATTATTTCCTAATATACTAAATTATTCATGAAAGATGACTATTCAAGGTCATGTCATTTGTTCAAAGAAAGAATACACATCACTTTATAGCAGTAGCTTAGCAACATTTTGTATAAAGGTGGCTTTAGACGATCAAATAAATTGAACTTTTTATTTGTCAAATGTTTACAACATAATTTTTGATCAAATGGTTTCATTTTACACGTTCAAATTATTTGAACATTTTTTGCTAACAAGTAGGCATACCATAGTAAGAGAATGAAAATGTAGATTGGTAGTACTGATATTTTTAAATACATATACATAATTTCATGTTTATTTAGGCTTAAAATTTGAGATATTTGATTTGTGCATTTGACGTGCGAAGATGGAACTTGTCAAAAAGACTTTATGCTAACATTACAAAATACAGCGCATGCAATCTAGGATAAATGGATAATATAATCCCCAGAAGTAACTAAAATTTGAAGTAAATGACCTTGATATTTAGAACATGCCGTAAGTTGGATTTTTTTGATCAAATGGTTTGAACATCGAATGTTCAAATTTCTTTGAACGTGTAAAGTTTCGGAATCGAATTGAACAATACGAAGTTGAAAAAATTGATGTAAATATTTGATCGTCCAAAGCCGCCTTTAGAAAGAAAAAGATTATTTGACTTGTCTATTTAATTTGTGGTGCGACAGATATACGTAAATAGTGGCATTACTTTCTAACACACTATAAATAATAATGACATATGTCGTAGAATTACAGATACCTAATTATCTACTACACTGCCCTCTGTGTTAATATTATCTCAGTGGCGTTGACGTTTAAATCAAATTATTATTCCTTGGTTTATAGTTAAGTCTATGTTTTTGAATTCTGCAAAAACATAAGTGAAGAACATAAATCTTCAGAAAGGCATTATTTAGAAAGAAACATAATTTTCAAATCTTATTTTTTTTGTTAAAATGTGTCCATAAATATTTCATGTTGCACGCCCATGTATACGAAATGCAATGAAGTTATCTGCAAGTAATATTATATCAGACGGGTCACAAATGACCTTGAATAGTCATCTTTCGTGAATAATAGTTTACAATATTTTTATTTTATAAATGACTTACGCTGGCTGGCTAAATGCGGCTCCAAGAATTTCAATCAACACAGAATTCAAACTCGTCCCAGGTCTAGCTTTCCTATCTCCCATATATACTTGGACTAATCTAAACATATCTATTGCAGTTTTGGCATGTTGTTTTCCCCGGGCCGTTGCCAACATCGGCCGGGTTATTGCTCTACTGGACCAACTTAGCATATCACGAACACTTGTTTTTCTCCTAAAAAGACCGCGTCCTCGAAGATTTAAATTATCTGCTGCGAATTTTTCCATGTCACCCTCTGAGTCGGGAGGCAAGGGTAGTTCGGCTGGTGTTCTTATTACTCCTATACTGGATCGGATCATCGGACCCGTTCCTATTCCTCCGGAAGCGAGATGAGTACTAGGAGTGGGACCATGACCGTCTCTCTCATCTGGAGGCCATTTTAATTGCATATCGCGAGGGCAGCTACAAAATTAAAAGTAATTTTAAGATATCACCTACTACACACAAACATAAATGTATGACAGACATATTTTCAAATTTATAAAATAATAAATGTGCAGTTAAATCAATAGTAAATTAAATAAAATGAACAAATTCGAATCAATTTCTCTGCTTTTATGACATTTAAATCATTACAGACAAAAATTCGGGTTGCATTTTTCATTTAATTAAATTTACTATACTCTATTCACGATAGAGAGAACTACTTGGAACTACTACTTCAACAGAGACAAATTATTCTATTGGTCAAAAGAGGATAATTTTGGAGCCGAACCAAAAGAATGACTTGTTTCTGTTCTCTCTATCGTGAATGGAGTATATGGAATTAAATTTAACTGGACGTTTATAATACAATTTTAGTGAACTAGACCATTTCTACTCATTTGTAGCCAATGATACTAGTGAAGAAGAAATGAGAAACACGAACATAAACAAGCATGCTCCACCACATAGGCGCCCACAGGGGGGGGGTCGAAAGGGTCGACTGACCCCCCTTTCATTTATGGACTGTATCCATTTTTAAAAATATAATTATGATTTTATTTTTTCATTTCAATGTATTATTGTATTTTTTAATAATTATTGGTAATATTTTCTTATATTTCAATCAAAAATTTATTACATACTATCTATTACTAAGTACGAAATAGCTGAAGTGTCAGAATGAGTAAATTATGTTATGTACTGTTATTATATTACATTATCTTCGGTGTTGTATTTTCTTTAATATGCCGTAGTTTATTCTAATCATTTTATGATCACGTTCTTCTCAAAACTTTCACAATTATCGATATTACTGTTATATAGAAATATAAAAGTAAATAATGAATAGACATTGCATATTTATTTATATAAAAAGTACCTACGTATGATTAGGGTTGCCGTATTTTGTAAGGAGCGCGATTTAATTAACATTTAATACACATTTTATTTTGAGCAGTTCAATAGAATAATTATATGTTACTCAGTAATATATTTTAATTTAATGCAACATTGTATTTTCAGATTGTCTGTTTCTGTAGTTATTGCTTATGCTCGCACCTCGCATCATAAAGCCTAGTAGAAGGGTCAATTCTACGCTTTTAGAGCGTACATACGCATTTTCGTCATAAAATATTGATTTTAATTTTTTAAGAATTTTTTTAATTTGCTTCATTGTAAAGAACTCAATATTATCTTACTTTGCACTAAAACACGTTTGACCTTGAAAATTATTAAAAATTCGCTTGTGGTGCATTTTTTTCTTACAACAAAAATTGCGACCCACCTTGTAAAAAAGTTTGCGGGCGCCCATGCTCCACCGTGATTCGAACCTATGCGATCTCGCTACTAACTTTGCTACCTTAGTCGGCAATATAAATATAAATTATAGTTCATTCACTTATTTGATTGTAAACACATGTCTACGTAAAACTTGCTGTTAAAATATATTTGTTCAAGCGACAACGATGACACCAAAAATATAAATACATTTCTCGTTATGTACTTCATAATTTAAGATATTTACCGAATGGGGTCCCTCCACCATAGTAACAAATTAGATCAAGAGTCACTTATATAAAACCCGTACGACTGGGGCCAGGTTTCATAAAAGGTTAATCTATGATTTAATTTTCTCTTCCAAAGTAACTTTAAAAAATTGAACAAATGCAACGCGATTTTTTGACAGCTATGAAATGTCATAAAACATGGTAAATGATTCGAATTTGTTCATACAATTAAGTTTACTTTGGACGTAAAATTTAAATATAGATTAATTTTTTATTCAAACGTCATAGAAATGGCACTTTTTGTGACTTGATTCACAAGGTAGTAGTTTCATTTCTACGCCGCGGGAAATTTTTACGCCGGCGACGTAGAAATAAAATAAACATCCATAGAAACTACATAGAATTAGCAAAAAAAAAAATTTAATGTGTCATTCGCAATAAGTGTCTTTGTGTGCCTCGCATGCAATTGTCCGACTCGCTTCGCTCGTCGTGCAAATTTCCATGCTCGCCATACAAAGTATCACTATTTTTTTTCAAACGTCGTAAAAATGGCATCTTTTGTGACTTGATTCACAAGGTAGAAGTTTCATTTCTACGCCGCCGGAGTAGAAATAAAATAAATAAATATCCATAGAAACTATATACAATCAGCGAATAAGAAAAGTAGTGCGATTGAAAAAAAAATTAGTGTGTCATTCGGAGTAAAAGTGTCTTTGTGTGTTTTGCATGCAATTGTCCCAATCGCTTCGCTCGTCGTGAAAACTTCCATGGTCGCCAAACAATGTTACTAGTATACGTACAATCCAATTTTTGATTACCACTGGCAGCCTATGTCTTTTATCTTCATACAAACAGGCCTAATTTCTTTCTGGAGTTGCATTATAATTATTTTGTTTAAAGGTGGCTTTAGACGATCAAATAAATTGAACTTTTTATTTGTCAAATGTTTACAACATAATTTTTGATCAAATGGTTCTATTTTACACGTTCAAATTATATATATATTTTTGCTTACAAGTAGGCATACCATAGTAAAAGAATGAAAATGTAGATTGGTAGGACTGATATTTTTAAATACATATACATAATAGGTACGTTCAATGAAGTAAGCAAATCTAGCAAATGCTAGGTAAGCAAACGAGACTTGTTGCTTAGTGCGCTGAACGATTTGCTAGCTATATGACGAACTGTCATTCACAACTGTCATCGAGAAACGTATATAGATGTCAAATATAACATTGTGTAATTGTGTACCTGTTGTATTTCTTTTCTTGGTCTGCGAACATATGGAAAATGAATTTATATATTTATTTTTAGATAGTGGGATTAATTTGGAAGAAGCTATATTGACTATAACAAAATATTTCAAATTTAATAATGTTATAAACATCCATCACAAAACTCTCAAAGCCTTTTTTACATGTGGTTGATAGACATACACCATATAAAGAAACAGAAACAGTTCAAGTTAACTTCATGTATGTAAAATTTGTATTTCCCGCCATTATATTTGACACTTAGCAAGACAAGCAAGAAAATTGTGGCTTGGATTGCTAGCGAGCAAATCAAGCAAATGCTAGGCTAGCAAAGTCGTTCAACAAATTTTACTTCCGGTTGCTTGTTTTGCTTGGCTTATTGAACGTACCTAATTTCATGTTTATTTTGGCTTGACATTTGACATATTTGATTTGAGCATTTGACGTGCAAAGATGGAACTTGTCAAAAAGACTTTATGCCAACATTACAAAATACAGCGCATGCAATCTTGGATAATATAATCCCTAGAAGTAATTGAAATTTGAAGTAAATGACCTTGATATTTAGAACATGCCCTAAGTTGAATTTTTTTGATCAAATGGTTTGAACATCGAACGTTCAAATTTCTTTGAACGTATAAAGTTTCGGAATCGTATTGAACAATACGAAGTTGAAAAAATTGATGTAAATATTTGATCGTTTAAAGCCACCTTAAGCACTTTCGTTGTTTCTTTATTTTCTGCATTCGTTTGCTTGAAAATGGATTCCGGATTTCAAATAGGCGATAGCCGAAGACTTGTGTACTACGAATTTGGAATAGAATACATGTGATGTAGATGTTAAGGGCATTAAAAACTCGAATATTTTAAAAAATAATTTTGTAATAAATTTTGATAGTCTCAAACTCGGTTTTATAAAAAAATTATTTATTATTTTATTAAATTGCTTATTATCCATGCATATTATCAAATGCTGATCATGAAAGTTATTTTTTCTATTTCGGTGTCTTTATGACTTTATAAACGCACCGAAAACAAATCCATAAACGCACGATTTTGGCGCTTTTCGTTTCCCAGAGGTGGTATGACTGCTTTTAAAACTGACAGATGAATGGCATAAATAACCTCAAATGCTTGGGATTTTCAAATAAAAAAACGCTAACTAGCGGCGAAATTAGAACTACAGTGTGTTAAAAAAATCGTACCTCGGAGTAGGCTATGAATAAAGAAACGTATGTCAATTTAAAAGTATTTAGTTAAATGTCAATTTTACACGAAATATTTTCAAAACTGTTATATAAAGAAATCAAAGCTTTTCTTATTGAATCATATTTTGAATTGAATAATGATCAGACATACGTTTCTCTGTTCATAGCCCACTCCAAGTTAGGATTTTTTATAACACACTACAAACAGTGGTCCACATTTGACATTTACATGAAACTATAACTATATGACTACAAAAACTATTACACATACTTGAATTATAAATAAAAAATACTAATAAATGAAAAAATAATACGAAAACTAAAAAAAATACAGCAATGATACGCTTACAAATGTCAAGAAAAGGTGTACCATTGTTTAATGCGATCAGCGCCATCTCTTGATACTTGAAAATCCCAATACCTATTAACTATTCTGGGCTGAATTCAGCACTCTTCATTAGTGTAGTGATCGTCTCTAGTAACCATGGAAACGACTTACATCTTTTTTTTGCATCGATGCATATGTCTCTCTTTATTTTTAGATAACTTTCTTTAGTTAAAGAAGAGTGCTGAATTCGACCCACTGTATTTCAGATACGAATATACTTGGTGGCGCTGCAGAGCCAGCCTGTTAAGCCTGTTTTACACACATAAAACTTTTTTTTTTCGTGCATTACATACTTGACAGCCCAAAACGTCAAAATTTGATCATTTTTTAATTCTTTAATAAATAAACAGTTACTTAAAAATTGTGAAATAGTTTATAAAGTCAAAATGGAAAGAATAATATACATGCTTAAATATCGCTATTGTGAACTTGGTTCGCGTTTAGACCAATACAGCATAATATATTGCTGATGCTCCTATCTTTCGACTAGGTAAAGTCTTGAGAGCGAAATGGAAATATCATTAATAGGTATATGCAGTCAACAATGCATATTTTTAAAATATCTAATAATGTATAAAACTACCTCAATAGAAAAAATCTTATGAAACATGTTTCATAAAGCCTGTTATCGTACTCGTCCAAACATAGACTCGTACATTATCAGATGGCCTTATGAATCTTGTTTTTTTTTTATACAGGGTGTTTGGCGTAAATCCGGCAAGAATATGTCGTTTATCTTGAGAGATACAAGAAAATGTTAATAAAGAAACTTAAACTAGACAAAGAGGCTCAAAAGATGACCGCAGTAGGAATTTTACATCACTTCCGGCCTTAGCGAAAATTGGTACAACTCCCAATCTAGCGTAGGGAATCTGTATTTTTATAAATTTTTCAGAATAATTTTAAAAAATCATTACGATTTAATGAATAACCATTAAAGATTTTCTAGAACTAGAGGGGGTCTCGTAGCCGCGTGCTTGAGCGTCAGGTCGCGAATCTGGGAAACTGAGTTCAATCCCGACCGACGCCAAATATTTCGAATTTTAAATGGCACAAAATTGACCCCTGTGGTGCACTCTCCACGCCAGCAATGAGTGCCCGTAAGGTGACGCCTGGTAAGCGCTCGCACGGTGCAAATATTTCATCATTACCGACATCTATGTACAAAGCAGATTGGCACAGCCAGCAATGGGTAATAAGCCGTGACGATATGTTTATATCTATTTATTTATTTATAACTAGAGACCGCTATCAATTTATACTGTATCTGGTTTAAGATTGCAGTGGTGTGAAAATAGGAGCAGTTTGATCTTGTTTGATTGGATAATATCGGGGTATTATCCAATCAGAAAACAAGATTAAACTGCCTGTTATCTTTGCACCATTGCAATCTTAAACCAGATACAGTATAGACGGTTTCTTAAAAAATAAAATAAACAACTTGTGGAAGGCGGAGGACCCCATTGGCATTTGTATACTTTTTTGTGATTCATATCACAATATTCCATCCATTTCTTAAAATAATTACCTATTATAGATATGATGATGACTACTAGGAGCGGTAGTAGTGGTGCTTTTAGAATTTGTAGACGCGGAAGCCGATGTACTACTGTGACTAGTTGTAAACTTTGAACTGTTGGCGTATGGAAGATTTAAATATTCACACTCAACTCTAAAAAACAGAAAAACATTAATATTTGATTAATATAAGTTAGAGTTTAGTATGAATCTACCTATGAGATGGTGTCGGTAACCTATGTGGGATATAACTCCCGTCGGACTGATCCGAATCTTCGTTGTCTGGTTCATGTCCAGTGAGAGACTCGCTCCCACTGTCCGAATGTTCACTAGGGCTATCTGAGTCATGGGTCGCTCCAGTTCGGTATCCAGAGTTATGGTTCATGATAAAGTGTTGCAATGGAAGAAGGTGGGCCTCATGCCAATTGGAGTATAAGGGCGACTCTCGTCGAGAGGAATCCCGCGGAGCCTGTGGATGCGAACTGACGAAGCTGCTGCTTCGACACAGATCGCTAGATTTCCGGCGCAGCTGAGGCGTGCTGGCCGAAAGTGACAACGCTTGACTTCGAGAACTTTTAAAGGAAAATGTTCAACATAAGAATGCATGCAGTGTGTAAAAATAATAATGAGATGGACACTGGTTTGAAAGAAAATTTAAAAAATCGTTTTTAAAAAACTACAAAATACATGAGGCCCGTCGTATCTGCAGCCCCGGTATTTCAGTCATCCGCGATTCAGAAAAAGCGCATGAAACGATAGTTGGTTGAAACAACGATCACAAATACACTAGATATAACTTCATAGCATTTGTTTTGTTTTCGGCTGAACAGAAAGAGACAACTAAGGATAGAGATATGTAAAGGCCCCTCACGGAGTATTCGCTAGATGTCACTGCTTGTTTTATTAAAATGAACTGTACTATATTTGAATTATTAACGAAAACCAATTATAAAATGCATAAAACAAATTGTTATCAGTATTAAGAAACGGTAAAAGTAATTGTATATAATTATTTATTTTATTCTATTGATTTTTAAACAATGTTGTTTTTATATACTTGCTTCTTATTCTATTTGTAGTTTTTTCTAAGTTTATTTTTGTTTTATATGTGGATCTGGATTTTCAAATAAATGTCTAAAATTAAATTGAGCAAGTGAATGCCATGATTATTTAATGGATCGTAATCCAGGATATCGTTATGAATACAGTCCTACCGAAATTCCCGTAGATAAATTTCTCATCGGGTCTCGTGGCCGCGATCCTGAATGTGGTCGCGAATCTGGGGAACCGGGTTCGATCCCGACCGACACCAAATATTTTTCGAATTTTAAATGGCACAAAATTGACCCCTGTGGTCAGACAGAATTTAAAGTTACAAAATCGAGGCCCGAACAACCACAACTGCCAAACAGAGGAGCAAAATGTCAAATACATTATATGGACTGTAGAGACATCTCTCGACAAACTTTAGAGTAAACTTTGTATATCTCTATCTCTAGTTGTCTCTTTCCGTCCAGCCGAGAACATAACAAACAATAGTAACGTATAGGGCATGTTTTGTCTAGCATATTTGTGGTCGTTGGGTTGAAATATGCATACACACAAACTCGCAGGCGTAAAAATTTGTCGAAACGGTCTTATTTTGCTAGGAGCTTTTATTCATTTTCCGTCAATCAGCTGCCTGTCATTATAATTAAAAATTATATTTGTCTAAAACCGTAAAAAATGTTTCGTAATAAATAATTTGGGGCTTAACAAGCTAATATTAGCAATTTTCTATATATGCGAAAGAATACGTCGGGCCTACTGTATTATTTTGAAAACATATAATAATGGTATATTCGAGGGGTGAACCACCTAGTAAAAAATGTACAGGGATTGCCATTTTTGGCAGTACTGAGGTATTTAATGTCAGTATTACCTGTATTTCAAAAATACTGCCAGTATTACTAAAATACTGCCAATATGACCAGAATAATGCCAATATTGCTAAAGAATTCCCAAAATTGCCAGTATTGTTAACGTATTTACTGTATTGCCAATGTTTTCGCATTATATTTTTTTATATATAAATAACGATTAAGATGACAAAAACTTTTTTTTTAATAATTACTTTGCGATATAACAATTTATCAGTGCAACTGTGACGTCATAACTATTGCTATCTTTCTCGCGCAGCCTAGTATAGAAACTGGTGCGAAAAGGATAGCAATAGGTTTCGTTAAAAATCAAATGCAGTTAAACAAAAACAATTAAGACTTTTTAATATTACGAATTGCTTCAAAATTAATTGAACTGTCATTTAAAATAATTTAAAAATATTGAGTGCTCCATTGCAGATCAAATAAATTTATACTTACATAGATCTGTACTAATTTCATTCAAATCTTGAATTCTATTTAGGCGCCTTAGAATATTTAGTAGATCAAAATTAACGATAGTTGAAAACGTACTTGTCATAGACCTGGTTTGACGAAATAGTTTCTCACAGGGTTGACTGCTGTAGAGCCAAGGTAAAAAGGGAATTTTGTTTTCTCGACATTTATCTAACATAATAATTAATTGATGAGCATGTAACTCTATGTGTAACTATTTAAAGTCAAGAAATTTTTCTCAATACTAAATTTGTTTTCTTTCAGCCATTGTTTCCAAAGCCTCAGAAAAAAAACTGAATACCACATAATAGTATATTATGTGGCAAGTGTGTGAAGCTGAAATTTTTACATGAGGAAGAGATTGCGGCCCGAGCCGAAGGCGAGTGTTGCAAACCACCCGAATGTAAAATAGGCTTCACACACGTGTTACATACTATACTTTTTCTACGACCTTGCAATAAAGTATAATTTTTTCTTCACATTGTCATTCTTTTAACTCTGTATCACTATTAAAATATTAAAAAGAAATATAATAAATTTATATTTTGTAAGTGACAATCTGTAAGATCATAAAATTTGTAGTAGATTGCTTAGAAATTTTTATTTATAGCTTTTGAATGCTTACTGGACTGGATTTATATTTGACATAAAGCTGTAAATTTAGAATTACAAAATTTTATTTTATGTTATTTCTCCGAACCATTTACAAACACATGATTTACATATATATATATATATATATATATATATATATATATATATATATATATATATATATATATATATATATATATATATATATATATTCATTCTGCATGTTAAAACTGAACTATTTACTTTACCCACACTGTGCGTGAAGTATCACTTCACGAACAGTGTACAAAAAATCAAACTTCACGCATAAAAATTGATACGTGAAGTACTTACTTCATGCATGGGAGTAGAAAAAGTATTTTCTTTGTTCAATATTTTTTATTAAATGAGTCATGTATATAACGTGTAACAATTAAATATTGTTGTATTTTGTGTTGCTTGGCTGTCAGGAATTTGTTTTAATAAATCTGTCACACATAAAGCAGATAGTTTAATTAATTAATTAAAATTCATTTTATCTGTATCTGAAATTTTATTATTATTATTAATTGTAAAATTAAGATAATAGAAAGGAACATCAAAAGATGCAGTTAAATAACATGTAAACTGAAATTATTTTTCTTCCGGATTGCCGGAAACAACCAACTTTTTATTTTAAATGTAACATCATGTACACAGGTATTTTAAAAATACGGATCCTGTAGAAAATTATGACTTCCATCTTACATATGAAGTTATTTTAAGTTGTAAACTATCGTACAATTTTTTAAACAAACATACAATTTAGTCATTTTTCCTGAAAAGATTATAAAGGTAAAGTACCTAATGACTTCACTCTCATGAAGATATTTTTCATATTTTCTTAGTAAATACATAAATAACTTAGTTACTGTAATACTCAGGTTTAACTATATTTAAGTCACTGCACAGTCTATCCACTCAAACAAGTTAAAGCTTCAAATTATAAAAAAAATCGTCTTTTCGCCTTGCTTTTCGCAGAGAAATGATGATGTATCTCTGTATTGCTGTACGTATTGCCACTTATTGCCGAGTATTTCACAGTATTGCTACGTATTTCCAAATACTGCCTCGTATTCCCTAGTATTCCTAACTATTGCCATGTACTGATAGTATTTCCAAATGTATTCCTTAAAAAATGTACAGGGATTCCCACCAGTGGTTCACCCCTCGGGTATATTACATACCAAGCCGCGAAATGCTCCATTATAGCATAGCCGAGCACTAAGTTAAATGACGAGATCAGCTATGAGCGCGAAGCTGGAATAAGTATTCCTGCGATATGTGCATACTATTTTATTCACAATTAATTAATAATCATTAGGTTTTAAACATTAATGTTATTAATATTTTATGACTTTATTATAAATTTATTTAGCCTGCTTTATTGTAGAGATCTATGGCAGCATTTTAGGCAATTTTTACAAAATGTTTATTGATTCTGGACATTATTCTTATAATTTGACGTAAGTGTTGCAAAAAAAGAAATGTATTCGAAATTTTTGACGTATTATTTTCTAATTGGGCGGCTATGCATGGTATTTTTAAACTCTCATGATATTTGCTTCCATTATAACAAAACAACTTTGTGTAATAACGTAGCCTACGTCATTAATACAAGGCCGGGAAACAACTCAAATTTTGTTTAAAAATCTGGCCAAAAACTCTAGTTCCAAAACCGCTGATGAGGGCGCGACTTATTCCGGCTGTCATTCAAATGTCATCTTTATAGCGTTTTCAGCTTACACAGTGCAAGTGCGCACTGAGTGCAACATAGCACGTGACCACACTGAACGAGTTCTGCCCTCATTCGCCATATTTGCACTGACATTATTGCACTTGCCTAGGGAGTCAGTGCACAAAAGTCGCACTGAGCCAGTGCACGGTGCAATTTTTTCATAAGCTGAAAACGCATCAGCTGACTAATTTTTGCACTCAATGACAAGCTGAAAACGCTCAGTGCAAAAAAGTGCGCACCAGTCCGCACTCAACCTGTAAGCTGAAAACGCTATTAGACTGTCAAAATAATATATTGATATTATCAATTTAGCGGTTATAGCCAATGTTATACGGTTTTTTGAAACTATATAAATGAATAAAGAATACAACAAATAAAAATGTAAATAATATATAATTTATATGTAATTATATTATTTATATTTTTTTTATACACTGTTGTATTACTATTACACTATTCATAAGTTAAATTAACATAACAGAAGTTGAGCTAATATATGAAATATGTTGGAAAACGCTGTAGAAGGGATAGGTGTTGTAACGCCACAACAACGCACACTGCACAGCTGGTTAATGCGCACGCACATGACCAAAAGTGTTTGCGCGCGAATTAGCAGCCAGTCAATCGTCCCTCAGCATTGAAACATGTGCATAACCGCTTTACAGACCAAAAAAACACTATGTGCTTGTACAACAATATTTTCTATTCTATTGTAGTAATAAATAAATGTTCAAGTAGTTAATGTGTTTGCGTGTATTTATAAACAAGATTTAAGATTAACCAGCAAACCACAGAAGGGTGAAGGTACCAGCCATTGATATGCATTTGAGTTTGAAAACCCATCCAGTAAATAAGATATTGGATATTGTTGTGAACAGGTATTATGATAACTAATGTATCATAATGAATATAAACTATTAATTATTATTACAGACATATTGTTCTTATAATTTCAAAACTTTTCGAGACAATGGTTGTTCATATTTTCAAACTGTATGTCATTGGCTTTGTGAACTATTTTACTTAATAAGGGTTTGATAAATTTGGAACACAATGTACGTAGAAGTTGTTTGTTGTCACATTTCGTTTTTCTGATATTTCAGGAGCAACGATTGATAATAATTGTTGCAATAGTTTATAGTTTTATGGAATGGCTGCAAGTCCTTTTTTTATATAAGAAGCAAACATCCAATCAAATTTTTTAAAGGGTAATTCAAATTCTCTTATGTTCTTAATTAAACTATATAACGCTTCATTATTATATGGCATTGAAAGAAGATTTAAACATTGAGATACACAATATTGTTTCATTATTGTGTTTAATTTCAACAGAAATAAGTCAATAATATAATGATTGCAATACAACAATAATTATTAAATAATACAACAAATGCTAAATGAAAACTACGTTGAAACTTTATGAAACGAAATCACAAAACGCACGTCAAAAATGACAGCGAGAATGTCGCGCCAAAACGGCAAGTTTGGAACTAGAGTTTCTGTTTGACAGATATTGTGATGTTTCCCGGCCATGTATTAAGTAACGTAGGCTACGGTAATAATTATTTCCTCCACTAGCGCGGAAATTGACTTTCCAACTTTTTGAAGGTTGGAAACGCACATATTGTGAATAAAATGCTAGTTTTGTTTATATTTGTACGAATATGTCGGCACGTTAGTCGAATTGAAAAAAATTAAATAATCCTCAATGCCCATCTCTAAAAAATAGTGTATAAATTACCCATTTCTATTATGTGTCGGTTGCAGATCACAGGTTTGGGTGGCCTGGTTACTAGTACTTGTCGCAGTAGCTGCATCTGTATTTTGTTTAAGGGTTTGTAACTTGGCCAAAGGTATTATATCACAATCGCTTGGTTTATGCCATACAGTTTTTTGAGAACTGGCATTATAATAATAAAATCTTGCAGTATTCGTATCAAATAATTCCCACCACTGATTAGAATCTGTTCGTTTCACTGGCACGCCCTACGAATGTTCACAGTTTCATATTAATGAGCTATATACCATAGCACTAAAATAGTAACTTTATGAGATTTGTTTATAGTTATTGCGTGTTAATGTGTTGATAGTGTTAGCTTGTTAAACATAAAAAGATAACATACCTCCGGTGGATCCCACACACATTCTCCTGTAGTGAGATTCGCATACATATGTTCCCCAGTCTTGGGCTCTATTATTTCAACCCATTCTACCCTATAATTCATAACAGCAAGAAATAGTAGATCAAAAATGTCAAAAAATATTTTTTTTCATTTGAGGTTAGACACCAATAAATTAGGACGAAGAACAAATTATTGGAATGTACAATTTGCAACATTCATTTTATAAGACATTACGTTAATGTTAAACCACAAAGAATAAAGAAAAATGTAAATAGAGAAAGTTAAGATGACGGGTGTGACAAGTTTTATTGATTTTATGAAAAAAAATCTACCAGATGGTTAACTCACCTCGGTGAAGTCATGGCGTTATCAGCTAAAGAAATGGAGATGCAAATATTACGAAAACATTGTCACCTTGCCAAATTAATGATCATTTTAATTAAATAAACAAATAGTTTCTGTTCCACAACACATCAGGAAACCATTTTGGACATTGTAGTGACATTTTATTTCCTAGGAGAAAGTTTCTAACTCTGGATCTCCCTAAAGAAGAGCGGGAAGTCTTGTGATAACCCAAAAGTTCGTGGCTGGTTTTTAAGTTCATGTATGTACAACTTAATAAGTGAAGTGTTAATTGTGACTGTGTTGCAAATATGTCTATAAAGAAACAACCTTTACGTTATGCTCATTCAGAAGGGCATACAGATATTTGTTATACAGAAGATGGAAGGTAATTTTGTAGTGTTTGTGTACCATATAAACTGTAACATAAAGTACAATTCTTCCAAAAAGGCAAATGATAACGTGTGGAAATGATGGGGACATTCGTATATGGGCTGGAATTGACGATTCCGATCCAGAATCATATTGTGTTGGCGAAGGAGCTTTCAGTGTTGCTCAAAAGGGAGACGACATTTACGTTTGCAGAGACGATGGACGAGTTATGGTATTAAAATATCCAGGAGGAGAAAGAAATGGAAGTCTTACAAGATTTACAGCACCTGCTACTCACATTACAGTTGCTAAGAATGAACCCGTAAGTTTAAATTACTAACTTTTAGTTGCAAACATTAATTCCAGTAGGTGTTAAACAAATACTGGAAATTTCAGTCATACAGCATTTATTCTTACAAAACCGACGTTTCGCTATCCATTTATACCTCCTTCAGGGTTAGTAAGATCTTACTGATTTTTAAACAAAATCATATACACAAAGTCGAGCACAATACACTTACATACACTGACCGGCAATAAAAGCGGACCACCTTCAATATTATCAAACGTTTACACTTTCCTAATGCCCGGTTGCACCGCTCACCACTGACACTTAAATTTTAAGTGTTCCTTAAATTAAAAATATCGTATCGAAACGAAACGTCAAATGAGTAATTGAATATTGCTGCCAATTTTTCGATTTACATTTTTTTAAGCCTAGCTTAAAATTTATGGGTTAGCGGTGCAACTGGGCATTAGTCATTGAGTTACAGGCAAATTTGTTTTTGTTAATAATTTTAAAAATACCTCATATCTCGCTTATTATGAGAGATACCGATTGGATACCGAAAACACGTTTAAACAATTAACAAACCAAATAGGTCGTAGTTTGTAGCTTAATATAGCTCCCACATATCTAATATGTCAAATCTGTAAATATATGTATATTTTTAAGTGGTCCGCTTTTTTTCGGTCAGTGTACATTCTTTTATTCATTCAGTTTTACATCGTACAACAATTTGAAGAAACAAACATCTGTTCGCTCTTAAAATCTAAATCAGAATTCATTCTGTTACCGATTTTCAGAGCGAAGTATTCAGTCTTTAGATATTTGGTCGGTGGTATTCAGGGTGGTATGTCCGTATAGGTGAATAAAATACAATATTCAACATATATATATATATATATATATATATATATATATATATATATATATATATATATATATATATATATATATATATATATATATATATACAGGGTGTTAATTAAAAAGCGGGCCATAGGCGTTTAACTTGGGAAATCAGTTTTTCCTTGCGCAAAAGTTCCCAATTAATTTTAGACAAAAGTGTTTCAAATAAAAATTGTAGATAATTAAATTATACACCAGCATCACCAAACAGATTTTATTTTGCATGTTTAGTAAACTGTAAAATCCAAATTGAAATTTTATAAATATTGCTCGTATGTAGTGATAGCCATGGAATTTAAACAAAATTACAAAGAAATGCATATCGTTTGAACTGTCAGAAATTCGATTTTCAAATAAAAATTACTGATAATTATATTCTATCGTAAGTACTTAAAAATATAGAACTGACAGTTGTCAGCTTAATAAACAACCAAATTTTACAATGTTGCCGGGTTAAATATAATGCAAGTTGGCTATTTAGTAGTGACCAGTTAAAGTACAACTATGCATACCATCCTGCTAATAGCATTTTATCTGGTGTTACTGGTCACTACGTAAAATGCTACTAAAACTATTTTAAGCTTGCACTTATGCATACGGCTGTTAGTTTTTACATCTAAATTATTGCTTAGATTTTATTTATTTTTATTTTGTAACCTGCAAAATCGAAATTCTGACAATTCAAACAATATGCATTTCTTTGTAATTTTGTTTAAATTTCATGGCTATCACTACAAATGAGTAATATTTATAAAATTTCAAATTGGATTTTACAGGTTACTAAACATGCAAAATAAAATCTGTGTAGTGATGCTGGTATACAATTTAATTCTCTACAACATTTATTTGAAACATTTTTGTTTCAAATTAAATGGGAAGTTTTGCGCAAGGTAAAACTGATTTCTAATGTAAAACGCCTATGGCCCGCTTTTTAATTAACACCCTGTGTGTGTATATATATAAATCTAAAAAATGACAAACAACTCTCGGCGAGCCGTAATGCAACACCCAGTATATATGAAAATAATTTTACGCTATGCTTCTGAGTAATCGAATAAGTTCTGTTAATAAATTTATGCTGTATTTCTAACGCCAAGGGAGATATCGTAGACGGTCATTTCAAAGACTAACCTGTATATCGAAACACCGTTTTTTTAAGAATAAATGCTTTATGTCAGATTTCGAGAAATTTACCCACATTAATTCCCGTTTTGTAATTTAGATTATTGCGTGCGTTTCTGAAGACTTTTCTGTAAAAGTATTCCACAGTCCACAAGATGTCGATTGTGCTACATTTAGCGACCTTAAAGGTCCAGCATTAGGTGTAGCTATATCACCTAATGAAGAATTACTAGCAGTTAGTTCTGGCGATTGCAATATTTATATTTGGAAATGGAAGGAGAAAACACTTTTAAAAACTATCGAGTGTATTCCTCGATACAATATTTTCACCTCTGCTAAAGTATTAGGACGTATGAGCTTTGATCCAAAATCAAAATATATGGTATATCCTACGGGTAAAGAAGTAACCGTAGTAGATACTGAAAGTTTTGAAACCAAATTCACATTAAGTAGTAACAAAGTACAATCTTCATATTCAATAGCACAATTTTCACCTTGTGGTAATTTTATTGCTGCTAGTTCAACCAATGGCGATATTTGTATTTGGCGAGCTAAACCTGGTTCTGAAGCTGCATTTACAAATCATGAGCAGAAATATAACATTTGTGCGATGGCATGGAATCCAGAAGGTAAGAGAAATGTAATTTACAGATTTATTTATTTGGAAACTTTTAAATTAATTGACCGATTGAAATTAGCAATGCTTGAAAAATATATTCCTCACTGAAATAGATAAAATCGACGAAAAGTAAATTCTGTGCATAGTTTAATGAGTGTAACAACAATTTAAAATGCTGATACCTATTGAAAAAAAATTATTTCAAAAACAACTAATTTCAAGTTCAAATATTATTTTTTTTTAATTTTTTAAAATTCTGTGCATAGTTTAATTGTGGTATTCTGTTCAAAACTGTGTACAGGCTGTCTCATTTTCGATGCTTTTTTAAAGTATCTCGGGTAGTATTAATGATAGAGCGAAACCGTTTGCACATTGCAGGGTCAACTTTTCGAGAAAAGTTTAATAGTCACCACAGGAATTTTCGATCTTCTTTTGTTTCTGAGATACAGGCAATACGCTCATTTTGAAAATATCTCATATCTTATTTATTATGATAGTTAGAGGAAAAATGTTTTTACAAAAATTTTACCGTTTTTTAAATAGAATAAAATGGCGTAATTAGACTTTTTGAAAACTTAATAATTCTTGAGATATAACACAAACTAATGATTTTTTAAATGGGAACCTATGTTGAAAATAGTCTCGTCTTTTTGCTTATTTTATAAGCTTTTCAATGATATATAACAAGTCTACATTCTTTTGTTTTAAACATTAATATAACACGAATTATTAATTTATTGAGGTGAAAATATTGGAAATTATTAAGAAACAAATGAAAAAATTTATTACAAATCATCATTTGTTTATTTTGATTCAATATCTATTAATTTCGTTCTCAAAATTATTCTTAACCAATTATTTTCGGGAAAGTTAAATTACTAGTTACCGACGTTACAGTTGGCTTTGACACAATCCGATTAAAATGGTTTAATATGCTTTTGAAGTAAATAAATTGAAAAAATGAGTAAAACTGAAACAAATATTATTAGAAATATGCAAATGTTGATCTGTAATAGATTTTTTCATTTGTTTCTTAATAATTTTAAATTTTTTCACCCCAATAAATAAATAATTATTTCTTATTCAAGTTTAAAACAAAAGAATGTAGACTTGTTATATATCATTGGAAAGCTTATAAAATAGGTTCCCATTTAAAAAAAAGAGTTTGTGTTATATCTCGAGAACCATTAAGTTTTAAAAAAATCTAATTACGCCATTTTATTCTATTTAAAAAACGGTAAAATTTTTGTAAAAACATTTTTTCTCTAACTTTTATGAAAATAAAATATGAGATATTTTCAAAATGAGCGAAAATCGAGTTTTTGCCTGTAGCTCAGAAACAAAAGAAGATCGAAATTTCCTGTGATGATTATTAAACATTTCTAGAAAAGTTGACCCTGGAATGTGCAAACGGTTTTGCTCTATCATTAATATTACCCGAGATACCTTAAAAAAACATCGAAAATGAGATATCCTGTACAGTTCTTTAAATCTGTAAACAACTGACAAAACCACAGCTCGAGCCACAACTATTTTTGTTCATTAATATAAAATTATACACAAGAGTGGCAGCTTTCGTTGAGATTTTGTTATTTATTTACAGATCTGTGACAGTTTTGAGCAGAATACTTACATTAATATTTGAGTCGTTACTTAAACTAGAGTTTTTTTTATTTGATTTTGATGCAAGAATGTTTCATCTCTGGCCTAGAACATAATACTGCACTTTATTTATTCCTACTTCAACTTTTTGTGGACAAATAAAAATTGAAAAAGCAACATCTGGATTGTCATTTGTTCACATTCTAGAAAAAAATTAAAAAGGATGTTCATCAATCATATGATATTGTTGTGGGAACTGTTAGAGACTGAAAATTAAGGAAATAATTTTCATATAGCACTGAATTAGAAAACTTCCAAATTAATACCACAAATATTACATAATATTTTTTTTATTTTTTGTAAATAAATATCTAGTAAAGCAGTATTGAGATTTAAATCTATATTTGGTTATATGAAGTCGTATTCCATGCATACATACATACATACATAAAATCACGCATTTCCCACTTAGTGGGTTAGCACAAACCCGAAAGAATTAAAATAACATCATGCAAAAAATAATCAGTCTCTCTTTCAACAACATTCTTACTAACCTGACATCATAGGTACAACATATATTTCTCACTCTTAACATATTAATGTGACTGAATTACGATAGCGAAATACCGCAACCGGACCACAATAATAGTTACGAAACAATCATCCTTCGCCACACATTCCTGTCTAAGCACACTTCTTTCGCCTCGGCCACATTCATAATCGCATTCATACACGCTCTTCTTCTCTTCCCACTCGGAAACTTTCTCACTTTTAGTACCTTATCAATGACATCCATCCACTTACACACTGGACGGCCACGCAATCGAACACCCTCAATTTCACCAAGATATATTCGCTTTACAAGACGTTCACTCTTCATTCTCTCCACACGACCAAACCATCTCAACTGGCTCATTCCTACTCTCTTAACAACATTCTTCCTAACCATACATTCTTAAATATATATATATATATATATATATATATATATATATATATATATATATATATCATCACGGCTTATTACCCATTGCTGGGTGTGCCAATCTGCTATGTACACAGATACATTCTTCATACACCAAATTATTCCTCACGCGATCCCGTTTTACATATCCACATACTCCACGTAAATACCTCATTTCCACGGCAGTCACTCTCTTTTTATGCTTTCCCGTCCATGCCCAACATTCGCTTCCATACATCAAAGCAGGCACTAGCACTCCATTATACACACTTAAACGAGCTTCGCTAGATACGTATTCTATTATACATATAAATGATTAAATATTTACGTTCTCTCTATATTTTCCATCTTTATCATTTATTTTTGCACAGAGAAAGGTGAACTATCATTCTGTGATGTAAATGGCCAAGTTGGAACATTAGAATTTACTCCAAAACCTGAAGATGATGACGCACTTCCAGAAATTTCAGTTAATCAAGATATTGATATAGATCCTTCAGCTATAGACGTTGAAGATGACGATGTCGACGATGACAATGTAGTTTCTTTAGAAAAACTGAAAAATGAAACTCTTGGACTAAATGTCCCATCGCCAACTATAGGTAAGTAAAATATTTTTTTTTTGCTAGAATAAATTCAAAATTAAATTTAGCTTCAAGTGAACCAGGATCTCGAGCACAATCTCCAGAAAGACCCAGAACTCCTACTGTTAACTTGCAACCACCTTTCCAGCCTAGTTCAACGCCAATTCATTTATCAGAGCGATTTATGGTTTACAATGATATTGGAGTTGTGAGACATTTTAGCGAAGAATCGGATGAATCTAGTATTGATGTTATATTTCATGAAACTTCTTTTTATAAAAATTTATACATGAAAAATGTTTTACACCACACTATGGCTAGTTTATCGACATCAGTTTTGGCTTTAGCTTGCGAAACACCAAGGTATTGCTTGCAATTTTATGAAGTGAAGTGGTAATAATTACTCGAAATCTCACATTATTCTTACAAAACCGACGTTTATACCTTCATCAGAGTAAGTTTGATCTTACAGATTCATAACAGAAAATCATGCACATATACATTTGTTTAAACACTCGGTTTTACTAACATCGTACAAAAGTTTGCAAAAAAAAACAAAATTTCAATTTTGAAAGTGTATTTACAACAGTATTTATTATGTATCATACGGTTTATTTCCTCGGCCCTACGGATCTTGGCAAATAAATTCCACATTCATACAGGCCGCGAAATTGGATTTCGCGACCGTTGTTATGGTAACGCCCGCGAAATTCATTTCGCGGCCATTGTCTTGGTAGCGGCCGAGAAATTAGGTAAACAATCACTTTGACGCTTGAGAATTGCATGGTTTTGTTCATCAAATGTCAATCCCATAGCCACCTTGAAAGCTAACTTTCTATTTACAATGAAACTGTTTAAAATTAATAAAATTTGTAATTAATTATTTTTTACGGTTGCACAATAGTATATTAAAGAACGTGTTTTGTAAGACGTTTTTTTCGCACGCGTCAAAATTTAGAAAACGTGCGTTAGCGAGTTTTCTAATTGACAAGTGCGAAAGAAAGTCTTATAAAATGAGTTCTTTATACTATTTTTTATATTTTGCGCCTTCTACAATAACATTAACTTACTCAATTTGTGATTATATTTGTAACCATTTGTACATTTTCATGTAAATAATCTTCACTAAATAAAAAATAATAATAATAATTTCGACATTATATTATTAAAATGAATTGTCAATTAACTAAAAATAAATTAGGTAAAAATGGGTTAAAGAAACGTCATCTAGTACCAACCGTCTAAAACAAAAAATTGCATATCGTAATGACTTCATTATGAACGCAATATAAAAAAAAAATATTGTGTACACCTTGTCCGCGAAATCCTTTAGCGCCCTCGAGGTGGTCTAAAGAGTGATTTCGCGACCTTGATATACAAATAACTATTATTTGAAATCGAAAAATTGTAAAAATGAAAGGAATATTTATTTTTATAGGTTATGTTTACATATCTGTCACTCAATGTTGATAACCTGGGACACTCAAAATTATGTGTTTTATCTCAAACTTCGTCATCCGGAATTATTTAGTTCGTTCTTCTTGTACTACTCCCGAATCTTGGTCATTAACAACGCTAGCGCCGCTCTTGGCCGTTCTTGAAACCAATGCCAATGCTTTTCTTATGTAAACTTTGAAAATGAATTATAAAAAAAACTATGCAGTATTTTGAAAGAACATCTCTATAAAATTTGGCATCGATATGTAAAACTGTAGATATACATAGACATCAAACTTTCACTTTTATATGTGATATAGAATCAACATAAACAAATGATGATCAAAAATTGCTTTTTCCACTTGTTTCTTAATAATTTTCATTTTTTTCACCTCAATAAATTATTAATAGACCTTTTCATTTTAACAGCTATCTCTTTCTATCGATGCAAATAGTAAGTAAAATAGCGCAAACGAAACGTCAGAAATATTGCTTTCCCTAAAATACCTGTATTTTCGGTAAAAATTTGCATTGTTAGACATTTTAGCTTCAATAAAAGATTTTGTAACTTCTTTTGAGAAGTTTTCAAAAAATTTCTTAAAGTTTTATGTCTAAATTTGGAAAAACAAACGCCATGAATTTCAGCAAGGAAGCACGTAGCGTTTGGTTCTTACTATGCGCAAATCCCCATTGCGCATATCTTCTATCTCTTTAAATAGAGGGTTATGATTTTGACGTCACATGCAAGAAAGAATGCGACGATGTAGAAGTTGAGATGGTAGATCAGAACCATCGCTATTTTTAAAGTTCTGTCTTCTGTCACTTGTGTTTTGAAATTTGAGTTTTACATATTTCAATGTCTTCGGATGTAACTGTTGCAAAGACTATACACTCACTTATATTTGGCACCATCGTGCAATTGTCACCATGACAGCGATTTGTTTGTAAAAAAGCAACGGAGTGAACTGAGTTACAAGTGTAGTTCAAGGAAAATATCAATAGATGGCAGCCTGAAAATATACCTCTGTATAACCCTTCATTGAAAAGGTCTATTGATGCTTAAAACAAGAATATAGACATGTTTTATCGTTAAAAAACTTAAAAATAAAATAAAAATTTGTTTGTATTATATCTCAACAAAAATATAATTTTCAAAAAAATCTAATCGCACAATGCTATTCTACGTAAAAAAACAAAAATTATTTAATTTTTTTTCTTTCTCTTATAAGCGAGATACATCGTATTTTCAAAATGAGGAAAAACAAGTATTTATATTTTGCGTTCATAATGAAGTCATTACAAAACCCAATTGCGTATGGAAAGACCATTAAATTATGATACGCAATTTTTGTTTTGTAAGGTTTGTACTAGATGACAATTGAATCAATCCAGTGTTACTATCTATAACATTACACATACAAATTTTCCTAAATCGGATTGGTTTAATATAGCAGGCTTTTTTAAATATTTCTTGCTCTGTTCCATTTAAGCCATTTAGTAGATGGCGTTTACATCAGCGCCAGTTTTAAGTAGCCGAAATTACATTGGGTAATTGTAAGACTTTTTTCGCACTTATCATTTAGAAACTTGCCAGGGCTTGTATTGTAAATTTTGACGCGGGAGAAAGAAAAATGTCTTATAAAACTCGTTCCATTTAGCTCGTAGTTCAAAAATACAAACAATATAAAATTAATATGACGACTATTAATTTTGTCTTAAAAAATTGACTATGGAATGTACGAACAGTTTTGCTCTATCTTTAATAAACGTTTAAAAAAAATCTGATGTGACCAGCACATTACCTTCCGTCAGTTGCGTCAGTTATATGAGGTATTTGCGAAAATTCTACCGGTGAACTGTTACCGGTAAACAGCTTTATATCAGGTTATAGCTACCGGAATCGATATTTTAAGAACGCAAGTGGTAAACAGGGTATATCCATAATCTACGAAAAAATTTGAAAATTTAAAACAGGTTAGAAATTTGACGTAGTTAACAAATTGAACAGAGTTCTACTTTGAACACATTTCCACTTTTACCGCGCACGCTTCGCTTTGCATTACTACCTTTTTTTGAGATTAGATTCTTCATGAATCCGGTAGATGGATCTGGTAGATATTGAACAATTTTCGAACACGGTAACTTTTTACCACTCGTGTTTTCAAACACAGTCGGTAGATGCGGTATCTATCGGTAAAATTTTCGTAAATGAGTACGTATTTTCTATAAAATCCATATAGAAAGTTCCTTGCAAAAGATTCTAAATTTCTTGTACGTACGTTACCTTTCGACTGTTGTATGTATTTTACACTAATTCCATACAGAAAATTTCGAGTAAAAAGATCCTAACACAAATATACTACGAATATGTCAATTGCACTTAACACTGACATCTGACATCTTTCAATCAGAATTTTCTTAATATAGTAGCTGTTTCTAGCATAGCTAGCTAATTTATGAAATTAATTTCTTTATAATTTTATAACTGTATATCCATTTAATATAAAGTATAAAATGCAGTCAAATCGTATAGAGAATACAATGTTCTTTAATATTTATAATAACATTAAATGTGAAAAAATGATATTTAACATCGTTTTTTCAAGAAAAACTGTTAAAATCTGCAAATAAGGGCACTTCCGGTTGACCAATTATAACCAAAATCTAATCAGCTCTTCATATGGATGCAACGAAGAGGAATACGGAAGAATTATAATTTTTGGAATTGTAGTATTAAAGTTATCGTAGACGAAAATTTTGTTACATACACATGCATCCCCCCCCACACACACACACACACACATACACACACACATATACGTACATCATCGTAAAAATAGTAAAATCGTATTCTAGGGTCCTTAAAACGTGCTTATTCATTAAAAACTCACCACCGAATTTTTTGACCAAAGACAAAACCTTCCTTACCTAAAGGTGTCGGAAGGTAAAAATGAGACACCTGTATATGATTCTATGTGAATCTGTAAAATTTTACTCTGATTAAGGTACAAACGTTTGTTTTGTAAAAATAAATGCTGATTTCGAGGTATTGTTTACACATTAATGTAGACCCTACTCGAGAAATTTATCCATATGTTTATTAACTGTTTTCTATTCCAGCAAATTGGTTTGCATTCCCTTGATATCTGGTGTAAAAGAATGGTCGACCGAACTAACAGATCTGGAAGAAATATTATGTATATCTGCATCATCTGCTTTAATTGCAATAGCATCAAATGTCAGAATGTTAAGAGTTTTCACACCTTTTGGTTCTCAACGTGCTATTTTGTCTATTCCAGGCCCTGTAGTTTCAGTTGCTTCGTATAAAACTTACATTTTAGTTGTATATCATGCCTGTACTTCCTATTCAAAAGATCAAAATTTAAATGGCATGTTAGTGCACCTTGATGGTAAATATTAACTCTAATTTGTTGTACAGGCTGTCTCATTTTCGATGTTTTTTTAAGGTATCTCGGGTAGTATTAATGATAGTGCGAAACCGTTTGCACATTGCAAGGTCAATTTTTTGAGAAAAGTTTAATGGTCACCACAGGAATTTTCGATCTTTTGTTTCTAAGCTACAGGCAAAAACTCGTTTTTCGCTCATTTTGAAAATATCTCATCTTATTTATTATGATAGAGAAAAAATATTTTTACAAAAATTATACCGTTTTTTAAATAAAATAAAATGGCGTAATTAGATTTTTTGAAAACTTAATAATTCTCGAGATATAACACAAACTTATGATTTTTTAAATGGGAACTTATGTTGAAAATAGTCTTGTCTTTTTGCTTATTGTATAAGCTTTTCAATGATATATAACAAGTCTACATTCTTTTGATTTAAACATTAATAAAAGACGAAATATTAATTTATTGATGTGAAAATATTGGAAATTATCAAGAAACAAATGAAAAAATTTATTACAAATCATCATTTGTTTATTTTGATTCAATATCTATTAATTTTGTTTTCAAAATTATTCTTAACCAATTATTTTCGGGTTAGTTAAATTACCATTTATCGACGTTACAGTTGGCTTTGACACAATCCGATCAAAATGGTTTAATATGCTTTTGAAGCAAATAAATTGAAAAAATGAGTAAAACTGAAACAAATACCATTAGAAATATGTAAATGATGATCTGGAGTAGATTTTTTCATTTGTTTTTTAATAGTTTCCAATATTTTCACCCCAATAAATTAATAATTCGTATTTTATTAATGTTTAAAACAAAAGAATGTAGACTTGTTATATATCATTGAAAAGCTTATAAAATAAGCAAAAAGACGAAACTATTTTCAACATAGGTTCCCATTTGAAAAATCATAAGTTTGTGTTATATCTCGAGAATTATTAAGTTTTCAAAAATTCTAATTACGCCATTTTATTCTATTTGAAAAACGGTAAAATTTTTATAAAAACATTTTTTCTCTAACTATCATAATAAATAAGATATGATATATTTTCAAAATGAACGAGTTTTTGCCTGTAGCTCAGAAACAAATGAAGATCGAAAATTTCTGTGGTGATTATTAAACTTTTCTCGAAAAGTTGACCCTGCAATGTGCAAACGGTTTCGCTCTATCATTAATACTACCCGAGATACCTTAAAAAAACATCGAAAATGAGACACCTGTACATATAATCGTTTTAAAAAATCTCGATAAGGCGTGGTTTAGTACTAGAAACTTTTGGGACTTACACAAAACGATTGACCGTTGTTAAACTTCTTACTTTTCATATCTAAATATAACCTAACGCACAAAACTCGTACCGAGTTTTCCAAGCGTCACTGGTGTTATCGGTCCCATCACGGCTTCGAATATTTTTAGTGCCCGGACAGAGACCGCTTTTGTGCGAAGAACCCCCACCCCTTTTAGTGAATTGTGTTTATTTGTTAAACAAGTTCTTCGCACCAGCGTCAGATCCTCGTTACAACCCTCCCGTTTTACAGGTAGTGTCGAGGGGTAAACCACGCCTCATCGGGTTTTTTTATGTTTTTAAACGATCCCGCGTTCGAGACTAAACGGTTTCTATAAATAAAGTCAATTTTAGGTCCAGATATAACTAACAAAATTCTTCCAATACCAATTACTCCGCAGTCAACTTTAACTTGGATTGGATTCACAGATGTGGGATCTCTAGCAACTTACGATTCTGCTGGTTTGTTGAGACTTTGTAGATTAAATGCAGGAGCGTGGATTCCCGTTGCAGACACTTCACTTCATGTAATTTTTTTTATTAATACTGATAATCGGTGCTATTCTGTAACTTTATCATCATCTGTTATCGATCATTAAATTAATGACAATCGTTTATTTTTAATGATCAAGTTATCGATTGTCTCAATTTTCGTATTCTATAACTACAATCATTTTCTTTGTCATTTATTTGAAAATTTTACGCATTTCGCGCCCATATGAACTTAGCAGTCATTTACCAATAAGTTTTTCAGTTCTTTAATTATTGCGTTCACAGAACTGCAAAAAAAAATAAAGTTTTAACAATATAAAATGTACCTACCTAAAATTTTCCAAAAAAGAAAAACTACCTAATTTAAGAAATAGTAATATAAAATATTTTTTAGATTTAAATAATTATATAGGCACATTGTTCTATTGAGCCCCTTGATACTATTATTTTTTATTGATTACAATATATTATATTTTGATTATTGCTTAAGAAAACTCATTGCACAAATTAATCCAACTAAAAAATTATTATGTAGTATTTTGCAAAGAATAATTATGATTTACTATCATATATTTTTTATTTATTTAAAACTACGGTGGCATTTTGAAAGCTGATTGATTTTATGTATTTTTTTCCACCGATATTCCCCTTGCGTACTATTGATATTTAGTAGAAAAAACTAAAAGAAATATTCTTCCAAGCGCATATTTCTCTGTAAAATTATTGATTACAACAACGAATATTTTATTGATTACAAGAATGAATCCAACAAAGGAAATTTCATCAATATTTTAATAATAGCATTTTGCGAAGAAAAAATACAATAAAATTGTGGTGGAAATTATAAATGTATAGTTTCGAATTCGAAGGGGCCATGAATGTCATCATAATTGCTCTGGGCCTCGCGGTTTCTAGCAGTGGCTCGGCCACCGGATGTCATTTCTACCATTTCGCAGATGAGGCCTCAGTGTTATTATTAAATATTGGGCGAGTTCTCTGATTACTTAAAAGATTTGTTTAAAATTTTCATCGCTTAAGGAGAAAGGGTCTATAAATAACATAAAAATGTAAACTGTACGAATTATATTTTATAATATAAAATACTTACTTGTATATTCAATTTCAATTATGTATATTGCATTGAATTACTGGTAATATAATATTCTAACTGCTACTTTTATCTGATTTTGACATTTGTTATCGATCATTAATATGATAACGACCGCATATTACTGATCGATAAATTTCAGTGTGTTATCGACTATCATTAACCAATTTTAATGATCAAGTGACTTACAGAATCCCAATTTGAATCGCAATCAATCATTACCTCGATAATGATCGATAAATAATAATGATGGAGTTACAGAATAGCCCCGAATATTTATATTCATATATGCATATTTCAGGCTAAAGGTGCGTCTGATTCATATTTTATGGTAAGCGTAAGTGAAAAAGAACAAACTCTGCGAGTAATTCACTGCAAAGGTGCAATCTATCCGGCAACAACACCCGTACCTGTTAGTTTAGAACTTCCAATGCAAGTTCCATTTTGTGAACCAGAAACAGATAAAACACAATTGGAAGATAAACTATTTAGAGGGAACGTGTTTGAAACAGATCAAACTGAAAAGGCATTCAAGGAAACGTCTATCAAATTATTTGCGGTATGTTTGATTATACAATATATCCCATTTAAAACAGCCAAAACTCGAAAATTATAAGAGCTATGACTTTGGTTAAATGAACTTTTTGTGCGCCTTTAGGAGGCTACTTTTGAATTCCCAAAAATTCTCATATACTACTAGATTGGCGACTAAAACTACCGATGGCGGCGCTAGTGTTGTAGCATACGCGTGCTCTGAAAATGGTATTGTTGTGCTATAAGATCGTATACAGAAACATTGTATAACCAACATTCATTGTGAAATATACTAACAAATTCATTAAACTTTTTATAAATAGTGTTAGTAATAATTTTGTGTACGTACTTAAATTATAATGACATTCGGAGAAAGTCTTAGAAAAGACTTATTTCTAAGGAAATGTTTACTTATTTGGAGGCAACAAATTCTTCTCGAAGTTTTATAGAAGGAGGAGAATTGTTGACTAAAAAACAATTAGACTAAAGAAATTGAGCTGTGTTTAAACAAGTGCTCTAATGTCACATACTTATGAGATTAGAAGAACTTTAAATTTACAATTGATTATTTACAAAATGCTCTTGTATAGCTGGCCATAGTGGCCAGTGCAAAAACATTACAGCTGTCTTAATATTTTGTACAAGATAGTAAAATAGTACCATACATTATTCAAAGATGTTAAATAAATATGTATTTACTTCAATTAGTAAAAGAAAATTAAAATGGAACTAATGCCAAATATCTTTCAAATTATTTTAATTACAAGTGTAAGAAATATATTGAATGCTACACATAAAGTGAAAAGTGTATTATTTTACTCATGAATTGGTCAGGAAATCATAGAATACTTTTCATTTTTGTTATCCTCTTATGATTCGTCACTTGTTTTCCAGTTCGTATTTTCTTAATTCAGCCCTCTCTTTTGTCGAGAGACTCCATTTTGCCAAATTTATTTTGGATGTCACTCTTCCTCTCATCAATTTTTGGGACATATAATTTCTTACTACCCTGTGCTCATATTGCAAAGACAAACAAGATACCGGCAAGGAATCCAATACCATTTTCAAGAGTTGCAAATATCGTCTGCTTGAGGGATTCACGTTAATTTTAGTCTCCAATAATAATGATTGTGGACGATTTTAATTTAATTTTTTTAATAACTTCTTGGGTCTTAAAACTATACTCTGGAGTATAGAGAACGCTCAATATCGTTCCAAAAAGAGAATACACTTTTAGCATACTCCCGAGACGTTCCAAAACTAAAAGTGTACACTCCAGAATTTACTCTACGTGCCCTACTTATATAGGAGGAGTACGTGAATGACATTATAATTTGTATAAAAAGCAACTAATAAAATGGGTATTAATTTAGAAGAGTATAAATACGTTGGCGTCCTAGAAGACGAAAGTATAATATAAATACTTGCACATGTAATACTTAGTAAAGAGCTTTTATTTGCCATCTTTACAATAACAAAAGAAAATTTAATTTAATCAATTTGACAAGTGTATAACTCTCGATGCCGTTCCAAAATAAAAGGATACTCTTAATCACGTTATCTTACTCAGTATTCTGTACACCATACTCCAGAGTAAAGTTTTAGAACGTACCGCTTGTGTTCTAAACTATTAATAATCGAGAAAAAAAATTTAAAAATAAAATTAGATATATCAAGGCCGCGAAATCACTCTTTAGCGTATCGAGAGAAAAATTGTTGCCGAGGCCGCTTGCGGCCGAGGCAAAACAATCTCGAGGGCTCTAAAGGATTTCGCGGACAAGGTGTACACAATATTTTTTGTGCAACCGTAAAAAATATGTAATTACAAATTTTATTAATTTTAGTCCAACGTTAAATTCCAGCCCCTCCTTCATCCCAGTTAAAACCACGGTTCTTGCCGTCCCTGAAAAGTTAGGGATGTTATATTAAGCATCGATGGGAGCGGAGTGATTGACTTCCGGCAGATCGTCAGTGAAGCGTTTTATCAAATTGTTTCCACAAAAACATTCAGTTTTACAAAGAAAACCACCTTAACACTCAAACATTTTCTTACATTTATTGTGTGCGGTGAAATTTGCGCGGTGATTTGTAGCCGGTGAATGTTCCTAGAACCTCATTATCTAGTAGTCTATGAGAATTTTTGGGAAAACAAAAATATATCGGAGATAGCTTCCTAAAGGCGCACAAGAAGTCCCGTTTAACTGAAGTCGTAACTCTTGTAGTTTCCAATATCCCTTTGGTTTCAAAAGGGATAGAATGTATTTGCATAAATCAGGATTAAAAATAATTTTTATTACAGCTTGCATGTAGAAGTAATTTGGATGATAGAGCTTACGAATTATTAGAAATGTTAAGTTCTCCCCAATTAGTTAATATAGGTTTGAAATATGCCAATAAATTAGGAAGAACAAGATTAGTAGAAAAGTTGTCAAAACTTCTAAAAAAATTGCAAGGAGAAGATGTTAATACTGAGGAGGTAAAAGTCTTACAGCGGTAATAATAAATAAGGGTTCAATTCAGAATAGCCTCTTTTTAAAACACATACATACATACATACATACATACATAATACATAAAATCACGCATTTCCCACTTAGTGGGTTAGCACAAACCAGAAAGAATAACAATAACATCATCCAAAAAATAATCAGTCTCTCTTTCAACAACATTATTACTAACCTGACATCATAGGTACAACATATATTCCTCACTCTTAACATATTAAAGTGACCGATTTTCGGTAGCGAAATACCGCATCCGGACCACAATAATAGTTACGAAACAATCATCCTCCGCCACACATTCCTGTCTAAGCACACTTCTTTCGCCTCGGCCACATTCATAATCGCATTCATACACGCTCTTCTTCTCTTCCCACTCGGAAACTTTCTCTCTTTTAACACAGATATTGTTTATTGTTCAGCTGCTTTGACTTCTTCCTTTACCGAAAAAACCCGTTCTACCTTTCTTTTCTATACTATCTATTTATGCATTGGGGCGTGTAAGGAATGGTAAGGCTGCGGGTTTGGATGGGATTACAAATGAGATGTTGAAATATGGAGGAGAGAAAGTATTTGAATGGTTAATTTATTTATTTAGATTTTGTTTGAAACGTAGCGTGGTTCCTGATGATTGGAAAAAAGCTGTTATTTGTCCATTATTCAAAGGCAAAGGCAGTTCGAGTGAATGTACGAATTTTCGCGCGATAAATTTGTAGAGTGTAGTCGGGAAACTTTTTGGTAAGGTTTTAATTCATAAGGTGCGAACCTTAACAATTTCAAAAATTAGTGACGTTCAGGGTGGCTTTTTGCCTGAGGGGGGATGTGTCGATCAATTGTTTGCTCTTCGTACGATTGTTGGGAAGTCACTTGACAAGAACAAGGTGTTCTGTGGCTTTCTTAATCTAAAAAAGGCGTATGATAGTGTTCTTCGAGATACTTTGTGGGATGTACTCAGTGCATTGTATGAGGGTAGTGAGGCTGATGTAAGAATAGATGGTAGGTTGAGTGATTGGTTTCGTATAAATGTTGGTGTGAAACAGGGCTGTGGTATGTCTCCGTGGTTGTTTAATTTGTATATGGATGTATTGTTGCGGAGAGCATTGAGTGAAATGGATGGTGTACAAATTGGTGAAAGTATTGTGCCTGCGTTAGCGTATGCGGATGATGTAGTTGTTTTAGGTGAAAATGAAGAGGAACTCAGAAGAATGATAGAGAGCATACATGTAGTTGGAAGAAGTATGAATCTGGAGTTGAATGTTGATAAATCCAAGGTGTTAGTATTTGAAAGGAGTAAATTGGTGACTGTGTGCATTGTGTTGGTGGATGGAGTGAAACTGGAGCAAGTAAATGAGTTTGTATATTTGGGTAGCATGATGTCAAGGGATGGTCGAATTGATAGAGAAATTGAAAGGAGGGTGAGTGCGGGGTGTAAGGTAATGGGTGCTCTGGGTACGTTTCTCGAAACGTATCTAGAGAAGCTCGTTTAAGTGTGTATAATGGAGTGCTAGTGCCTGCTTTGATGTATGAAAGCGAATGTTGGACATGGACGGGAAAGCATAAAAAGAGAGTGACTGCCGTGGAAATGAGGTATTTACGTGGTGTATGTGGATATGTAAGACGGGATCGCGTCAGGAATAATTTGGTGTATGAAGAATGTATGGTTAAGAAGAATGTTGTTAAGAGAGTAGGAATGAGCCAGTTGAGATGGTTTGGTCATGTGGAGAGAATGAAGAGTGAACGGCTTGTAAAGCGTATATATCTTGGTGAAATTGAGGGTGTTCGATTGCGTGGCCGTCCAGTGTGTAAGTGGATGGATGTGATTGATAAGGTACTAAAAGAGAGAAAGTTTCCGAGTGGGAAAATAAGAAGAGCGTGTATGAATGCGATTATGAATGTGGCCGAGGCGAAAGAAGTGTGCTTAGACAGGAATGTGTGGCAAAGAATGATTGTTTCGTAACTATTATTGTCCGGTTGCGGCATTTCGCTACCGAAAATCGGTCACTTTAATATGTTAAGAGTGAGGAATATATGTTGTACCTATGATGTCAGGTTAGTAAGAATGTTGTTGAAAGAGAGACTGATTATTTTTTGGATGATGTTACTTTTATTCTTTCGGGTTTGTGCTAACCCACTAAATGGGAAACGCGTGATTTTATGTATGTATGTATATTGTTTATTGCGAGCTTAATAAATGTATAAATAATAAACATGGAATAAGACTTAACTCTAGAATAAACTTTCCATAAACGTCATTTTAACACATGATTAAGAGATATTCTCGGAATACCTAATCTGAAAATAGAAAATTATTTATTATTACCGCTGTTAAAGATCCAAAAATGTAGTTTATCTCAACAAATTATTCATGTATTCTAGAATAAACCAGAAATATCTATCAGACCAGTTCTAAACCGTCGCCCTAAACCAAAACCACAGCCAAGTCAAAGTACAGAAATACAATCTCAAGAAAATTACTCTCAGGAACTTTTTTCAAATACTACCATGATGTTGAATGATTCACAAATAACGGTAACGTATTCAAGAACTAATTATAAATTCGTTAGTTAATTCTATCTTCCAATAGGCATCACCTAAACTTTCAAGAACAGCAATAAAAAACCCTTTTCTTAAAAAACAAACTGAAAATAAGCGAAACCCGCTTAGTTTAACAAATTCAGAGAATGAACATGATAATACATTCCCTCCAGAAATTGATTTAACCAAAGTTGAGAAACCAACTCAAACTAAGAAAATCGAGAAAGAAACTTTTACAAATTGGTTTAACAGCCAAAAATCTATGATAGAAAAAGAAAATCCTGAATTATCTCAGCAAGAAGTTGTGAAACTAGGGCTGAAATTATTTAAGAAACAAGCAGAAAAACGTAAAGCCGAGGAGGATAATAGTAGTCAAAAGTCTAAACAACAAAAGTTAAGTGCTTTTGCGTTCAGCAAAAAATAATTATATTTTTTTTATTTATTAAGACTTTTATTTTTTTAATTTATGTTTTATATAATTAGAATAATAGTTATTTTATTTAATAAAGTCTTATATTCTACTGTATTGTTCAAATTATTAGTTTCATTTATTCGGATGCGGAAAAAGTCCTTTCGCAAACATTGATTGCCATTCTAAACCATTTGGATATTCATATTGTTCTATCGCGTCTTTCTTGAATTTTGTACTGTACCCTGGTGCCTAAAATATTTACATTATCATCTAGTATTTTATCATTGTTGTTTTGTATTTAAATGTATGTCTTTGACCTAAAAAAAAAAAACTCACTGTTGGTGCCTGATACCGTGCGTTGTCAACTATTGTAGGATTTTCAAAATGATCGTGTTGTTGATCAACATATTCAATCAATCTGTCCTCCATAGTTTTGGATAATGATACATAGTCCCACATTTGTAGATGCTGTACCATTTCACATAAACCCACGCCGCCCGCATGCGGACAAACCTTAACTAAATGTACTTTATTAATATCGGTAAATTTCTCAAATATGATGTATTACTCGAAATCTTGGTCATGCAGCATTTATTCTTACAAATATATTAGCGAAACAATACGGGTCTAATATTTTATGTAGCACAGATTAAGATTACAAATAAAAAAATCTGATGTGGCCAGCACATTACCTTCCGTCAGTTATATGAGGTATTTACGAAAATTCTACCGTCGAACTGTTACCGGTAAACAGCTTTTATCTGTTTATAGCTACCGGAATCGATATTTTAAGAACGCAAGTGGTAAACAGGGGAGATCCATAACCTACGAAGAAATTTGAAAATTTAAAACAGGTTAGAATTGACGTAGTTAACAAAATGAACAGAGTCCTACTTTGAACACATTTCCACTTTTACCGCGCACGCTTCGCTTTGCATCACTACCTTTTTCTGAGATTAGATTCTTCATGAATCCGGTAGTGTTTTCAAACACAGTCGGTAGATGCGGTATCTACCGGTAGAATTTTCGTAAATGCGTATGTATTTTCTATAAAATCCATACAGAAAGTTCCTTGCAAAAGATTATAAATTTCTTGTATGTACATTACCTTTCGACAGTTGTATGTATTTTAAACAAATTTCATACAGAAAATTTCGAGCAAAAAGATCCTATCACAAATATACTACGAATATGTCATTGAACTTGACATTGACATCTTTCAATCAGAATTTTCTTAATATAGTAGCTGTTTCTAGCATAGCTGGCTAATTTATGGAATTTAATTTCTTTATAATTTTATAACTCTTTATCCATTTAATATGAAGTATAAAATGCAGTCAAATCGGATAGAGAATACAATGTTCTTTAATATTTATAATTACATTAAATGTGAAAAAATTATATTTAACATCGTTTTTTCAAGAAAAACTGTTAAAATCTGCAAATAAGGGCACTTCCGGTTGACCAATTATAACCAAAATCTAATCAGCTCTTCATATGGATGCAACGAAGAGGAATACGAAAGAATTATAATTTTTGGAATTGTAGTATTAGTTATCGTAGACGAAAATTTTGTTACACACACACATCCACACACACACACACATACAGGCATCATCGTAAAAATAGTAAAATCGTATTCTAGGGACCCTAAAACGTGCTTATTCATTAAAAACTCGCCACCGAATTTTTTGACCAGACAATACCTTCCTTACCTAAAGGTGACGGAAGGTAAAAACTAAATCGTCGGTAAGTACCTACCTACTATGACTGAGATTTCGAGTAATTATTAATATTTTAATAGCATTCACTTACCTCCTAATTTTTTGGCCATCAAGTAAACTGAAAGTATTTCATTAACTCCCCCAATTCTACAAGAATCAATTTGGCAAAATTGCATAGCCTCGGCTTGTAAAAATTGTTTGAACATAATTCTATTGCAACACATTTCCCCAGTTGCTACTCCAATTCCCAAAGGCGCCAAAGCTTTCGATATTTTAGCATGTCCTAAAATATCATCTGGAGAAGTGGGTTCTTCAATCCAATGAATTTTAAATTGTGATAACTTTTTCATCCAATCGATTGCTTGATTCGTTTCCCAAATTTGATTTGCATCTACCATCTAAAAAAAATTATTTACTTACATAAGATACACAAATTGTAACTCATAAATGTTACCAGTTTTTTATCCCAGCCAATTAAATTACGAACTATAGAACATCGTCTGATATCATCTTCTAAATTTTGTCCAACTTTAATTTTAAATGCAGTAAAACCCAAATCTACGTATTTTTTGCACAGTTCTCTCAATACTTCTTCGGAATATCCAAGCCATCCTTAATTAATAATAGTTATTTTTAATAAGGAAAGTGTTAATTTGCGAGTTAATTATTTTTCGCCAGTCGGTATACAAGATGTCCCATAACTTCAGGTACATATTAGAAGGGCATATAGTTCTTAATGTCCTGATTACGGAACAAAAATAATTTTTTCAAAATTCCTATAATTAAGGGTAGTTCACTTAAGAAGAACATTTTTTTTTTGTACCCGTGGATACTATAATACTTGGAATAGTGAAATTAGTTATAACTATTACATAAAATAATTTAACAATGAAATTAATTTATGCAATTACGTAAAGCTTTGTCACACCAATTAAGTTTGGGAGATGTGTATGTAATGAAAAAGACACACAACCTATTCAACCAGTGTCCCAAAACTGTTTCCTTCAAAAACCTCAAAAACTAATTTTTGAATTTTGAAAAAAATTTTTTGTTCCGTAATCAGGACATTAAGAACTATATGCCCTTCTAATATGTACCTGAAGTTATGGGACATCCTGTATACAGGGTGATTCATCGGTCTGTCCTCTCTTTATAACTCTTTTATTTTAAGTCACATAGGAAAACTCTTCAAATATAATATATAATATTGTCTATCTACATACCGTATGCATTTGTGTACAGGGTGCTCCGTTTAAGCGCAACAATATGTAACTTTATATTTCTTAATGGAACACCTATATATATTTATTCATTTTGATAGTAAATTAAATTCTCTTTAAAAAAGTATTAAGTAATAAGGGGTCTAAAATTATAAATTAAGAAGTTATTTACGTTAATAAAAATAGTGGTTCATAGTGGAAAAAACCATAATTTAATACAAAATTTTGATACTTTTTTATTAATACTTCTTTTAAACATTACACTAATTACAAAGAGGCTATTAAAATTTAATGACAGATTAAATAACGCAAATTTATAATAAATGTTCTAAAACTTGCCCTTCAACAATTGACCAAATTATCCATAGCTTACTTTGTTAATAATAACATGATATGAATATATGCAACGAATAAAGGTAAATAACTTCTTAATTTATAATTTTACACCCCTTATTACTTAATATTTTTTTAAAGGGAATCTAATTTACTATCAAAATGAATAAATATATATCGGGCGTTCCATTAAGAAATATAAAGTTACATATTGTTGCGCTTAAACGGAGCAGCCTGTATATAAATGCATATGGTACGTAGATAGACAATAATATATCATATAAATTATATTTGAAGAGTTTTTCTATCTGATTTAAAATAAAAGAGTTATAAAAAAAGGACAGACCGATGAATCACCCTGTATAGCAGATTTATAAATAACTTTAATTACACAATTGAAGTTGTTGTTAATACAAACCGTCAAAGTTTATAATGTGTAATTTAATTTAAATAAAAACAAGCTGTACCCGTTCCAAATATTTGCAACAAACAATATTATATAAATCAACTATAAACGGTTGACGGACACTAAATAAAACAGCGATGAGCAACCGCCAAACAAAAAAAAACGAAAGTTAATTATGATTCATACTCGAGTTTTTATTTGATGGGCGCACTCCCGAATGTTTACGAATGCTCCCGAATCCCTGTCACTAGTATCGCTAGCGCCGCTCTCGAAACCAATGCCAATGCTTTTCTTATGTAAACTGAAAATTAATTATAAAAAATCTGATGTGGACACCACACGACTTCCTTGTACGCAGGACCACAGTATACACAACATATACAGTAGCGAAACTCTGTGTCGGCACCTTTGAACTTTTGATACCGAACTGAGTGACCTTGAAGAAGCCGCCATGTTTTGCCATGTTTCTGTTGCGCGTAGTGGCGCCAATTCAAATGGTACCGCAAAGTATAATATCGTAAAAGTACTTTATATGGTTTTAGTATAATAACAGTACACCACATGATGTCTTTTTATAAGTTAGACGCAAATTTTTATCTGCGATTTATTATCGTTCCCACCTTCTGTCAGAATCATTGAAAACAATGCCATAGGCGGCGATATCAACAGGCAGACACGGATTTACATTTTTTGAGCCTTATTTTATGTACAAAAGACCCTGAAATTTAGCTAAATTGTTATAAATTTAAAATATATGACTGTTCAATGTATTTTATGTACAAATAAATAATTGTATTGAATATTTTAATTGTGATAAAAGTTAAACTCTACGCTCATGTTCCTAATTAAAGGGACGCCATGTTCTCGTTGCGCTGATTGACGCATGCGCGCTGTGACAGAGAATCCTGAGTTTCGCTGCTGTATAATACTTTTTATACTGTGGCAGGACCAATATGAAGATGAAGTATAGACTCAATTATAAAATTGCACGTGTTTGGCGTAATTTGACATTAACATCTATTTTTTTATTATTTTTTGTCCTAATCCATAGCAAGCTTCATTACAAAAACCAAAATGTATATAAGTTTTAAATATACATATCTCGATTATACAAAGAGCTAATTTAATAATACTTGATGTGCTAGACGCAGAATTTAATTCTCTAAAACTCTTATTGGAAGCATTTATTTCTAAAATCAAAATGAAACCATTTTATTCAAGAAAAATTGTTAACAACTTCAGGTAATATATCACTTCCGGTTAGCCTGTTTTAACCAAAATCTGCTATGTTATTCCAATTGATATAAAAGTCTTATATACCAAATTTGAATAGTTTTGGATTATATTTTAATATAGTTTTTCATTAAAATCTATTATAGGCTTCAAATAAAGTACCTTTTCTGGAAATTATGTAATGACCAAAAAGGGAGGTGCACAACTAGATGTTATAGAAGTCCTAAATACAAAATTTCAACTTTCTACGGCTTACCGTTTTTGAGTTATGCGAGATACGTACGTACAGACGTCACGACGAAATTAGTCAGAATGGATTCAGGGATGGTCAAAATGGATATTTCCGTTGAAATCTCAAAACCGAAATTTTTCGCGATTACAATACTTCCTTTACTTCGTACAAGGAAGTAAAAACTATGCAAAATTTTGAACACGACTACCTCTACAACACGTCCGGACGCTAAAAGAACATCTCTACAAAGTTTGGCGTCGATATGTAAAACGGTGAAGATTTGTGTACACGTCAAACTTTCACTTTTATACAGGGTGGGGCAGAAAAACCTATCCGATTTCAAAACGTTATAAAATTAAAACCACTCAACTTGTCAAAAAATTTTTTTATTAACATATCGCAAATTTTATGCCATTTTTAAATTTAAGTTTTGAAAAGCACATCACTCAAATGTCGTCCTTGGGAGCGGATACACTGATTTAGGCGCTCGCGGTAGCTTTCCATGACTTTCACCGTCATTTCCACAGGAATTTCTTCAATGGGGTCATACCACATTTTCCAATTTATTTTTTTTCTGAACGTACATTTAAAACTACTTACGAAAATATATATTTTATGACTTATAAGTTTCTAATTTTACAGTAATAATTTTTTAAAGTTTATATAAAATTTCGAATGACGTAACAGTTTTGCGGCCGTAGTGACATCTACCGAGCAAAAATGGAACTACTTTTGACGTTTGTCATTGTGTTTTGAAACCACGCTTGAACCCAAACGTAATCTTCAAAACTTCTGGAGTATTTATTGCCTTATACCATCTTTCCCTTATATCTTGAGCCATAAGAATACAAACAAAAATTTTATTTTTATTTCCCAACGAGTTATTCTCGTAGGACGACACAGAACAATATTGTACAACCATTGTAATATCTAAATCAAACATAAATTGTATATATTTATGTTTTTATTTAGCATATTTCGTTATTTGTACTTACTTTTTTTAAAAAATAACTTGTTGCAAGATGTTGACGTTACTTTCAAAATATTGGTTATATAAGGTTATGTTAGAAAAAAGTGACAGATCTGTTCATGTACAGTAAAAGCACGAGTACGGGTGTGCCTCACTATCGTGTATTTGTGTACAAAACTGTGACGTCAAAAACCAAACTCAGAATCTTTATAAAGAAAATCATGAATGAAAAGTATAATAATATTAAATATTTTTGATGTATATATGCATAATATTAGGTAAATTTTTCATTTATGAAAGAAAAATCAACATTTTTTCTTTTTGGTATGACCCCATTGCCCGAGCAATTTCCCTTCGTAAAGCAAGAAGGGTCCTTGGTCGATGCTGGTAAACCTTCGATTTGAGGTAACCCCAAAGGAAGAAGTCACATGGAGTGAGATCCGGTGAGCGCGGCGGCCAGCCAAGATCACCTCTCAGGGAAATGAGGCGACCGGGAAACAGTTCCCTGAGAATGTCCATTGATCGTCGCGATGTGTGGGCGGTTGCACCATCCTGTTGAAACCACACATTTTCCACGCCATTTTCTTCCATTTTGGGTCTAAGAAAATTTTCCGGCATGAAACAATAGCGCTCGCTGTTGACCGTTACGGTTTGCCCATTTTCTTCAAAAAAGTAAGGCCCCCAGACGCCTAGGCGGGAAAGAGCACACCACACAGTCACTTTTGGGCTATGGAGGGGTTCCTGATGGATTTCTCGAGGATTTTCGTCACTCCAATATCGAAAATTCTGCCTGTTAACGGCACCACAAAGGTGAAAATGGGCTTCGTCCGTGAAGAGCACAACATCGTCGTTTGGGAGTTCTCGGAGATCGCGACACAGGTTCGTACGGGTTTCAAAATCCCTTTCACTTAATTCCTGTGTAACAACCATTTTGTAGGGATGCATTTTGAGGTCCCGGTGCAAAATGCGCCGAATACTGCGGTTGGAAATCGCCAAAGCGAGCGAATGTTTTCGCGCCGAACGACGCGGGGAACGTTCAATCGCGGCTCTCACATTGGCCACGTTTTCAGGTCCTGTTGCTGTCCTGGGACGTCCAGGCGACTTCTTTTTCAATGCTGAACTCGTCTGTCTAAAATTTGACACCCACACTTTAATCGTAGCGTGATGTGGAACAGGATCATGACGCCCGAGTCCGAAATGAATTCGAAAAGCACGTTGTGTAGCAATTATCGAACCGCCGCATTCGATAAACCGCTCAATAACAAAAGCACGATGTTCACCAGACCAAGGCATGTTGACTACTGACAAATGGCATAAAACCGGCTTTCTAACGGTTTTTACCCCACTACTCTACCTGCTCCCTCTTCTGGGAAAAAGGGATTTGAAATCGGATAGGTTTTTCTGCCCCACCCTGTATGTAGGTATACAGGTGGTTATAGGTAAAAGAGCTACTTCAAATAATTTCTATATTATTAAAGATACAATAAAATGTTATAAGACAGTCTTACAGAAGACCAAGAGAGGCATCCGATTAAAGGAGAAAATATTATTTTAGACCAGTGGTTCTCAAGTTATAATACAAAGTTATATTTTCTTAAATGGGATGATATATTTTTAGGCCTATTCGATAGAGTATTTTTTTATGAATTCAGCTTGATTATGTTATATCCTTACATAACAAAAATATTGAGAAAAATACAATAGACCTTTTCAATTTAACGGTTATCTCTTTCTATCGCTGCGAATAGTAAGTAAAATGGCGCCAACAACTGCCAGTTGGACTGTCAAACAAAACATCAAAAATATTGGAGTCATTAAAATACCTGTATTCTCGATGAAAATTTGCATCATTAGACATTTTAGCTTCAATAAAAGCTTTTGTAAATTCTTTCGAGAAGTTTTTTAAAGTTGTCTCAGACTTTTCACACTTTTACGTTTGAATTTTTTAGAAACAAACGCCATGAATCTATTGTTCTTACAAAGCGCAGATCCCCATTGCGCATATCTTCTATCTCTTTAAATTGAAAAGATCTATTGAAATTTAAATAAATTTGATTTTTATAGTTATTTTTCAGGAGGCTATGTATGAAAAATAATTGACCTTAAATTAAAATGAAACAAATATTTGTTAATAACGTTATAAACAGTGTTCATATTAATTTGTATCCTAAATAATTCAAATTGACAAATAGAAGTTTTTGTTTTTCATACATAGCCTACTGAAAAATAACTATAAAAATCAAATTTATTTAAATTTCAATTAAATATTTCTCAATATTTTGGTTATATAAACATATATACTATACTATTATTCACGAAAGATGACTATTCAAGGTGATTTGTTCGAAGAAAGAATACACATCATTTTATAGCAGTAGCTTAGCAACATTTTGTATTAGAAAGAGAAAGATTATTTGACCTATATCTATTAAATTTATGTGGTGTGACAGATATACGTAAATAGTGGCATTACTTTCTAACACACTATAAATAATAATGACATATGTCGTAGAATTACAGATACTTAATTATCTATTACACTACCCTCTGTGTTAATAATTACTCAGTGGCGTTGACGTTTAAATCAAATTATAATTCCTTGGTTTATAAGCTAAGTCAATGTTTTTGTATTTTGCAAAAACATAAGTGAAGAACATAAAACTTTCAGAAAGGCATTATTTAGAAAAAACATAATTTTCAAATGAATTACTCTTAGTTTTCAGTTAAAATGTGTCCATAAATATTTCATGCTGTACGCCTATGCATATGAAATGCAATGAAGTTATTTGCAAGTAATATATCAGACGGCTCACAAATGACCTTGAATAGTCATCTTTCGTGAATAATAGTTTAAAATGAATATACGGTTGAATACAGAAAAAAAAATACTCTATCGATTGAGCCTAAAAAATATACAGGTGTTCTTTTTAAATGGGCCACCATTGCTATCTCGAGCTCGAGAACTATAAAAACTACAAAGATGGCTAAATGGGCAAACAATTTCTATCTCCCAAGACAAATTTAAAGAATAGAAAAATTATTTTTTCCACCAGTGATTTTCATAATACGGGACCTAACTTTTTAATTTTAAATGAGAATATATATTTTTATTCGCTCATTCGTTAGAAAATTTAATTATGAATTCAGTGATATATTTTTATTCCCTTACAAAACGATTTTTTTGAAAGTTTAATATTAATTTGATTAAAATATCGCTATAATAAGAGTGTCATGAATGGAAAAAACGAAAACGTATTATTTTTTTACGTAGAATTAGAATTCCATGAAAGAAATGTGTGAATATGTTGTTTGCGTTGACATTTATGATCATATATAATATCATAAGTCGTAATTTTTTGCCGGAAAAATTTTCAGATTGTTACGAGAGCCGGTTACCTAGCAATTTATTGAATGGCATTGACAAAAAAATTACGAGTTATCAAACGAGTGATTTTTGATCAATGTCACGAGATAAATTGGCAAAGGGCTCGAGTAAAGCAATCGGAAAATTTTTCCAGGACAAAATTTAACCACGAATGATATTCGGATGACTATTTCCAAAATAAAAATCAGATAATCATTTATTTATTTTTTTCTTGATAAAAATCTTGTAATATTTATTATGTTTAAGAGATATTATGTTTCAATTTGCTTTTTCAACGTTTTAAATAGATTCCTGTCCAAATCGACTCGTTTTTAATAAAAACTGATAACACTGAAATTATACAGACTTTGACAGGTATGTAAACAATATGTTTCTAAAACGTCAAAAAATTTTCGCTTATCAAAACTCACTTACTTGTAAAAATACGACATCTTATTGGCTTAAAGCAGGGGTGGGGAACGTCCGGCCCGCGGGCCGTATACAGCCCGCCTAGTAGTTTGGTCCGGCCCGCGGGCAGGACTTGAAATGCAATTTTTTTCCATAGAAAAATAAATTTATATTAACTAAATAATACTCGTAATGTAAATTTTGATAAAATTAAAATATATATATATAATATATTATATTCAGCTACAAAGCTAGGTAGGTACAACAATCTTCCACTGCTTGAGTTCTATAAACGTTATATAAGTAATGATGATTATCCCACTTTATGGAGACATGCATTGAAATATGCATCTATGTTCGGAACAACTTATTGCTGTGAGCAGTGATTTTCAAAACTCACCATCACAAAAAATCGACTACGCTCCAGGTTGACCGATACAAACTTGGAAAATCAGTTGCGAGTAGCAACGTCAAATATATTAATTGATATCACACGAATTATCAAAATGAAGCAGTTCCAACCCTCACATTAGGGGTGGTGGATTCTAGACTTTAATTTAGGGAGGAGAGGCAATAATATAATTGTTTAATATGCATATTATATGTAAACATGTTGGTACACAAATAAAAACTAAAATAAAAAGCTAAGGTTACATTATCATTTAAAAAACCGAGGGGGGGGGGGTGTTATCTTTTGTATGGCCCGCGAATGATGTGAATTTTCAAATGGCCCGTGACAGAAAAAAGGTTCCCCACCTCTGGCTTAAGGGGTGCGAATTTTTTTTTGTGACGATGTTTTGTCGAAATGGTACTTGGTAACTAGGTAGAATCCTGAATTTGGATTGGTTTATATATTTATGAGCGAAATAGTCAATTATAAATTGGTCAATTACAAGAACAAAACATTCACTTCTTTTTGTGAGGGCATTCTAATTATTATGTAATAAAAATAACATGTATTCATTTTTTCCATTCATGACACTCTTATTATAGCCATATTTTACTCAAATTAGTATAAAATTGTACATGCATTTTCCTTAAAAAAAAAAAAAAAAAAAAAAAAAAAAACGTTATTTAAGGGTATAAAAATGTTGTATCACTGAATTCATTTAAAATTAAAAAGTTAGGTCCCGTATTTTGAGAACCACTGGTCGAAAATAGTTGTATATCAAGGCCGCGAAATCACTCTTTAGCGTACCGAGAGAAAAATTGTCGCCGACGCCGCTTGCGGCCGAGGCAAGACAGTCTCGAGGGCGCTAAAGGATTTCGCGGACAAGGTGTACACAATATTTTTTGTGCAACCGTAAAAAATATGTAATTACAAATTTTATTAATTTTAAACAGTTTCAATGTAAATAGAGAGTTAGCTTTCAAGGTGGCTATGGGATTAACATTTGATAAACAAAACCATGCAATTCTCAAGTGTCAAAGTGGTTGTTTACCTAATTTCGCGGCCGTTACCATAACAACGGTCGCGAAATTAAATTTCGCGGCCCGTATTGCGGCTGCGAAATGCTTATTTCGCGTCCGGTTGCACAAAAAAATAATTTTTCTTTTCTTTAAATTTGTCTTGTGAAATAGAAATTGTTTGCCAATTTAACCGTCTTTGTAGCTCTTATAGATTTCGACTTAGCAATGGTGGCCCATTTAAAATGAACACAGCCTGTAATATCACCCCATTTAAAAAAATATAACATTGTATTGTAACGTTTAAAAAATATTTTCTTTAATCTAAATTATATGAGGTAGCTCGTTTAGCTGTTACACCCTGTATAAGAAAAGTACTTTATCTACCTTTGCTGTTAAAGTATTATTTTATCTATGCTTTATTATTTCTGCTATAAAATAGTATATTATGTTATTAGGAGTAGAAAGCGGTCTTTTTGTGTTGAACCCAGCTATTGCGGCCGAGGCGCTAGCCAAGGCCTGGCAAGCTGGGTAAAACACAAAAAAGGCGTTCTACTCCGAATGACATATACTACTTTTTCTTCAAGCGTTTCAAATAATTTTTTGACATTTTTTGGTCTTTATTTACTCGTAAAATTTGTAATTTTAGTCAAAGCTGGCCGTGTACACTACAAAACATAAACGATTCAACTGTCAAAAAACAATTTTCAATATGATCTGTGTTGCTGTGGCTACTGCCGCCGCCAGCGGTGAACTAAGAAACTAACATTTTTTTACTAGTACGACAATAACAACATTTTTGTACTAGTAAGACAATGAATATCTTCTACAGTGTGTGTACAGTAGCATAATATGCACATTATAATACGCTTGAAGAAAAATATATATATATATATATATATATATATATATATATATATATATATATATATATATTTGCTTTATTTTTTAATTTCTTACCAACTTGAGTAGTATATGCAGGATATCCGTTATTTATTATTTCATTAATACGCTCTTCTTTATTAATTTGTCCTTCTTTTAATAACATGAGAGCTTCTTCTCGTGTAATGACATCTGATAAATATCGAAAATCTATTGTTGAAACAAGTTGTTCAGGTTCCATATCGACTAAAAGTCTCCATAATGGTTTGTGAAGTAATACAGCCCACAAATCCCATAAAGAGTTTATTATTGCAGCGGTTGCTAAATGAATTACCCCCTTTTCTGGTCCAACCTACAAATATTTTAAGTTTAAAAAAATTAAATTCTATTTAATAATTATTTTTATCTACACCTGTTTAGTAATATTGATTATGTACGTAACCATGGATACATAATACCGTTCATTAACCACGCCCCGTGGATTATGACTTATAATCCACGGGGCGAGGTTACATAAGGCACGGAACTGTCAAATTTATTTTTGAGGGTTCACAATCATCTTCATTTAGCGGTTATGCGCAAAGTATTTTGTAAGAAATAATTTTTTTTATCATTAATATAGTTTTATGACCATATTAACCTGGTAAGTCATGATATTTACGCTGTGAGTAATATTTCAGTAAATTGATTAAATAGTAAGTTATTTTTATAAGATTCTACAATTTGTTACAAAAAAATGATTCAATTATTTTTACAAGCAACCTGGTATTATGGTACCAGAGTAATTATTCGTAATTTTCTCTTCCGTTTTTGTAATTTATTTCATCAGTAAAAATTAAATTCAAGCACATGGTTGAATTCATAATTTTACGTAGATTCTAAATATATAAAAATATATTAAATATCTTATTTTAAATATGAAACTTAATGTCACTTCCGGTTAAACCGGAAGCGCTACCGTCATGCCTAATACAATGATTTGTGAGCCCTTCAATCTAGTTTACAAATATATATATAAAAAAATAATTATAAATAAGAAAGTTATTTAGAGTGGACCATTTTTCAGTGTCACCCGGTATAATATGATTTCAATTGCAGGTGTAGATAAAATATCGTATTCTATTCGCGTATAATGGCTATTAATCACTCGGATGAATTACCACACTCGCCTACGGCTCGTGTTCTAAAGTCATCCTCGTGAATAATAGCCATCATAATACGCTCGTTGAATAATATACTATTACCCATCTTAGTTGCGATTCGCTAGTAAGAGATCTCCAAAATTGAGCGAAATCTTTGTAAATATCAATCGCACTTTCTCCAACAATTAAATGCGATAAAGATTTAACTGCTTGGACAACAATTTCTGTCCCTCGTCCTAAAGTAAAGGATAATCCATGCCCTTTCGTACCTTGTGTTGTGCGAATTGTTACATATACACAAGAATAATCAGGATCTGTGTGCTATCCAATATAATTTAAATAATATTATTTATAATAAATATATATTTTTTACCATAGCATCGGAACCATGGGCGCCTAACGACGTAGGAAACCGTATATCTTTAACATCTAAAGAAACGATTTTTAAATTTGCTCTTGTTAATTTTGCCATTTTAGAACGTGCTCTTCGGAGAGTGAAACAACTTTGAATAATATTTGTTTTGAAGAAATATAAATATGCTGAGTAAATTGTTTTTCAGATCTTATTAGCGAGTCATGTGCTTGAATGATAAGAAAAGTAAGTATTTATAAATACTATCTTTAGCTCGTCCAAATTTAGAAAAATCTTATGCTTTAGATAAACACTTGCATTTACTATCGCAATAAAATTTGCTACTAATTTCGTTTATCTTTTGTATATCTTTTTCCATTAAATTGATTTTGATTTGGGTATTTAGTAAAATGTTATTGTATCTATTTAATAAACACTTGACTTTCATTACTGGATCGTCAGTTTCTTGCCCTGTGTAATTGTCATCATTACAAATTGCTTCTAATATTTCTTTCATATGTGAAATACTTAAAAATATGTATTCCATACTGTGGTAACTACAAAAAGATATATTTAATTCTGAGTATAATAATATTAGGCATTTACGAAAATTCTACCGATAGATACCGCATCTACCGATTGCGTTCGAAAACACGAGTGGTTAACAGTTACCGTGTTCGAAAATTACACCATATCTACCAGATTCATCTACCGGATCCATAATTTGTGGATCGAGTAATGAGGCGCGGGCAGACACGTGACTTTGACAAGTGCTTGAAGGGCCCCTCAAGGGTGCCAAGTATACAGCTCGTATAATTTGTTGCCAAATCAATTTGAGCGTAAAATTAATAAATAAAATTGTTTTATTTTCTAACATATAAACTTAATTTTTAAAATATTTTATATAAGAATAGAGGGATTAGTGCTGCCTGCCATCTACGATACATAGATGTCTTGGCGCGTTAAATTTGAGGAAACCATCAGTTCATGTTGAATGCTCTATTTTTATAAAAATTAATTTGAAAATTAAGTTTAATGTGACAGAAAATAAAACATGATATTAATAATAACTAGTTTTACAATTTTATTTATTAATTTTACGCTTAAATTGATTTGGCAACTCAGACAAGTTATACAAGCTGTATACTTGGCACCCTTGAGGGGCCCTACAAGCACTTGTCAAAGTCACGTGTCTGCCCGCGCCTCATTCAGCCGGTAAATGAAGAATCTAACCTCAAAATGGGTAGTAACGCCAAACGAAGCGCGCGCATTAAAAGTGGAAATGTGTTCAATATTGGAATCGGAAGTAGCACTGTGCTCAGTCTGTTACGAAACGTTCCGTTCTGCACAATCCCGTTGCGTTAAAATTTCGTTCTACACAAATGTCGCTCTGCACAATTCTCATTTTACATAAAGTTCCCCCCACTCCCAGTGCCATTCCGACCAAACAGCGAATCTCGTTCTGACCAAAGTATGACAAATCGGGAAGGGTCTAGTTGTCACTGCCCAAGAGAACCCGAAGGTACACGATTTCGTTTCAAGCGCCTCAAAACCCGGGGCGTTATATTAGTTTTTAATAAAAAAACAAGTATAAGGACTCGAGTTCTGTGCGTTAGGTATTGTTTCTGTTGGAGTTTTTTAAAAAAAAAATTAAAAAATGAGTAATTTTCCACTCGGAAAATATCGTGTATCAATTTTATTCAACCCTTCCCGATTTGTCATACTTTGGTCAGAACGAGATTCGCTGTTTGGTCGGAATGGCACTGGGAGTGGGGGAAACTTTGTGTAGAATGAGAATTGTGCAGAGCGACATTTGTGTAGAACAAAATTTTAACGCAACGGGTTTGTGCAGAATGGAACGTACTCGATTTAAAGATATTTTAAATCTGTTTTAAACTTTCAAATATTTTTCATAGGTTAGAAATCTACCATGTTTACCACTTGCGTTCTTAAAATATCGATTCCGGTAGCTATAACCTGGTAAACAGCTGTTTACCGATATATACCGGTAACAGCTCACCGGTAGAATTTTCGTAAATGCCTATCATTTGTGCCCTACAATGGTATGCGAATATCGTTAATATAGTCGCTACAATGACATATTTGATGTTCCATGCTATCAACAATGTAAGAAATTTGTTTAAGAAGGCAATCTCCTGAACTTATAGTGTTGTGTAACTTCTTATCTATAAACTCTATTATTTTGAGTTTCTTCCACAGTTCTGCAATCTAAATAAATGTTTTAGTTAAAGAACACGTTCATGTTAAATTTATTACTTGTTCCGTGTTAGAAATAATTTCCATGTCTCTATCTATGGTTTGTTTTACTAAACATTTAAATATTTTAACTTGTTGATCTGTTTCAAATAGCCAGGCATTAATTTGTTCATTAAATTGAGCAAATGAAATGTCAGTATTTTGGTCACACATTACTTCAAATTTTGATAACTTGATGAGGATTTCTATAGTTACTGCACTTTTTTATTGAGGCACTTTTTTCTTCTAACAGTTATTACATGAGAGATAATACTTGTTGTAGATGTTTTCTTATTACTCGTACATTCACAATATTCTTCTAATTGTAAACAATATTAATTATACTAATAATACAACAAACGGAGTATTTAAATTAAACCAAGAATTAATAAAATATTTCTATTACCTAAAACTTATTCTTTCAAAGATTTATCATTTTGATTTTTGATAGCATTACTATGTAGTGAATTATTTCTTTTCCGATTTATTTATTTTCTGAATGTTTGAATAAAATGATGAATTTTACCATTTGTTACAATTTCCGGTTTTCAAAAAACATTTCACTGAATTTCAAATTAGGTGACTCAAGCGCCAGGACGTTCATATTTTTTGCCCTTTTCGTTCATTACCATTCAAAACTATTAATTTGAAGTTGTGAGTGACGTCATACCGTTATAGGGCACGGAAGATCACGTGACCTATCATATGTTTTGTCTCTTTCTCACTTCAGCTCTGTCCCATGCTAACTTCAGACTGTACTTTCGACGCAGTGCGCATGCGTCAGTTTGAATAGCTGTCACATTTCTAGCAAGATATCAAATGAGAATAAAATGAAGACAATAAGAATCAAATAGGTTTTTATTGAATTCTTCAATAATATAATATAATGGAAGATAACAATGTGATGATATGTATATTCATAAGTATTACGATCAGGATGTTCTTAGTCTTCATTCTTGTTTAAAAAGAAAATATTACCAACAGTAATTGACAATTTATAAAATTAGAGCTTCATCAACGACCTGCTATCAAATCTGAGTAATCGATAATATGTCAACAAGTGATACTCTCATAAACATAAACGGCCACGAGCTACAGACGACGTCTCTCTTGTTTTTCACATGTAACCTACCTACCACACCTACCCTACCTATACAAATTGTCACTTGTTACTTATGTTCAAATATTATTAGGTTTTAAATATTACATCGATAATCGGTGCTTGATAGGATAGCAAATAGTTTTATATTATAGTCCGACGACAAACTTGCACCCAACAACGCACTGGCATCTTTTGAAAAAGAATAACAACACTCACAAACAACAATAAAAGAAATAACAACAAACAAGATAACAAAAAGAAACAAATAATAAAACAGGACAATGAATAACAATAACACAATCAATCGATATATGCACAAGAACCGCCAAATAACAAAACGGCAACAAATTCCACGATTGCGCAACTTCATTCTTAAAATTTACCGCTAGAAAAATATGACAGCTATTCAAACTGACGCATGCGCACTGCGTCGAAAATACAGTCTGAAGTTAGCATGAGACAGAGCTGAAGGTCGAGTCTGAAGTGAGAAAGGGACAAAACATATGATAGGTCACGTGATCTTCCGTGCCCTATAGCACAGTTATAGCGCCAATACTTTTTATTAAAATAATGATTGAAAAGTTTTATATTCTAATAAAATTTTGGTATAAAATTATTAAAAATCAGTCATATTTTGACAAAAATAATATACAGGTTGTCCAGATTTCGAAGGCCACTATTGGGATTTTCAAGTATGAAGAGATGGCGCTGATCACATTAAACAATGGTACGCTTTTCGTTGACATTTGTAAGCGAAGCATTGCTGTCAATTATGTTTCTTTAGTTTTCGTATTATTTTCTCATTTATTAGTATTTTTTATTTATAATTCAAGTATAATAGAGTTTTTGTCGTCATGTAGTTGTAGTTTCATGTAAATGTCAAATGTGTACCACTGTTTGTAGTTCTAATATCCGCCGGTAGTTAGCGTTTTCTTATTTGAAAATCCCAATAAGAGGTACAACTTCGTTTAAATGGGACATCTGGTGCTCGGTTGGAGGGCCATCTTAGATGTGCTTTTGTTTCACCAATAATTCTCATACGTTACTAGATAATAACGGAAAACTGAATTTGATCGATTTTATCATTTTAAAATTACTTCTAAACTATCAGTAATTGGTATAAATGTTTCAAATAAAAGTTAGATATTTTTGTCTATCTAGTGGCGTACGAAAATAAATTTTCTATCGAGATATAACACAAACATACAATTTTTTAATGGAACCCATATTTGAGTTTCACTCTAAAAAATAAAAAATTTTAAAAGCAAATGAGATTGCGGTTACAGTTTACAATGTTTTTAATTGATGCAGGTAATAGTAATATATTTTTAAAATTCCTGGTCAAATTTTACTCACTCCTCACTCCTCTAATATTCTTGATTACACAAAAAAAGTAGCAAAGATAGCAGATAATATGATTAAAAAAATAAAAAATAGTACTGAATAGTTACTTCTGCAATAACATGGACCATTTTTTTTCCCTGATTTTATTTCTTCACATATGCAATGCTTTCTTTTCTTTTTTCCTTTTTGTTCTTCGCAGCATTTACTTTTAGCTTATAAAGATAAATTTGTTAATATGAAATATATGTTCAAATAATTTTTATATTTTATTTACGTGATGGTGATGGACCAAGTTTGCTGGGAGGGAGTGGCTCACAAGAACAAGGCGGTAGAGAATTTGTTGACGGCGAAGGGTTGATAGGAGGTGGACAAGGGTTGTTAGATGATTCAAGAGGTTGTGACTCACAAGGGTTGGAAAGAGGCGGTGGACAATTTGATGGCAGCGAATAGACGCATGCTGCTTGATAAATACAATTATATTTACCTATTATTTTATTGGTATTTATAGCCAGTTGCACCGATATTGCTTAAATGGGGTCATACCAAAAAGAAAAAATGTTGATTTTTCTTTCATAAATGAAAAATTTACCTAATATTATGCATATATACATCAAAAATATTTAATATTATTATACTTTTCATTCATGATTTTCTTTATAAAGATTCTGAGTTTGGTTTTGTGACGTCACAGTTTTGTACCCTAATACAGTGTGTTCAAAAAAATTCTTAACTCGGAGTAGGCTTTGAACAAGGAAACGTATGTCAATTTAAAAATATTTAATTAAATGTCAATATGACATGAGATATTGTCAAAAAAGTTATCTAAATAAATCAAAACTTTTCTTCTTGAATCTTATTTTAAAAATGGAAACAAATTAGAAAACGGCGAATGTCAATATACTGGATCCTTATTTATAGTCTTTTCACCTTAAAATTAAATTTCAAGATCAATTTTGACAACTTGACTTTTGAATTGAATAATGATCAGACATACGTTTCACTGTTCGTAGCCTACTCCGAGTTAGGATTTTTTTTGAACACACTGTACACGATAGCGAGGCACACCACACCCGTACTCGTGCTTTTACTGTACATGAACAGATCATCTGTCACTTTTTTCTAACATAACCTTATATAACCAATATTTTGAAAGTAACGTCAACATCCTTGCAATAAGTTATTTTTTCTTCAAGCGTATTATAATATTCATATAATGCTCCTGTACACACACTATAGAAGAAGTTCATTGTCTTACTAGTACAAAAATGTTGATATTGTTGTACTAGTAAAAAAATGTTAGTGTTTTAGTTCACCGCTGGCGGCGGCAGTTGTCACAGCAACACATATTATATTTAAAATTGTTATTGACAGTTGTGTCGTTTTTGTTTTGTAGTATACACAGCCAGCTTTGGCTGAAATTGTAAACACTACAATTTAAAAATTCCAAAAAAAATGTCAAATTATTCTTTAAAACACTTGAAGAAAAAATAGTATATGCCATTCGGAGTAGAACGCCCTTTTTGTGTTTTACCCAGCTTGCCTAGCCTCGGCTAGCGCCTCGGCCGCAATAGCTGGGTTCAACACAAAAAGAACGCTTTCTACTCCTAATAACATAATATTGGCGAAGAAAATGAACTCGTAGCCGCCTGGTGGCAAAATTATAAAGTTGCCAGAAAAGTAATCAAACTGTTTATGGTTGTCATACTGCCCTTTAAGCAATATTGCACTTCAAATCAATATACATTTTAAAATATATAAACTTTATTTGTTTATATCCCTGTCTAACAATAATAATAATAATAATAATAATAATAATAATAATAATAATAATAATAATAATAGCAATTTATTCATCGACATGTGTACATGTATTGAATACGTCAAACAATATTATAAAAATTATATATTACATACATTGGTATTATAGAATATTAGTAAGTAATAGGAGATGTTTTCAGCATTGACCCCGATCAGTATTGTCTGTAAAAAATTCATTTAGTGTGTAGTAGCTTTTCTCTATAAGATAGTACAAGTTTTGACAGTTACTCTTCTCGCCGGCCATTTTCTAAAATCGGTGCTGCCTCTATCGGTCATTTTCGTTGCCAATACTATTTTTTTAAAAAAAATAGGTACAAATAACGAAATATGCTAAATAAAAATATAAATAAATACAATTTATGCTTGATTTTAGATATTACAATGGTTGTACAATATTGTTCTGTGTCGTTCTACGAGAATAACTCGTTGAGAAGTAAAAATAATTTTTTTTTTGTATTCTTATGGCTCAAGGGAAAGATGGTATAAGGCAATAAATACTCCAGAAGTTTTGAAGACTACGTTTGGTTTCAAGCGTGGTTTCAAAACACAATGACACACGTCAAAAGTAGTTCCATTTTTGCTCGGTAGATGTCACTACGACCGCAAAACTGTTACGTCATTCGAAATTTTATATAAACTTTAAAAAATTATTACTGTAAAACTAGAAACTTATGTGTCATAAAATATATATTTTCGTAAGTAGTTTTAAATGTACTTTCAGAAAAAAAATAAATTGGAAAATGTGGTATGGCCCCATTATTCCTAAGCTAAATCAAACTTATATAAATTTGATTATGTTGTACCCTAGTACCGTAAATGTTCGTATCGAATATAAATAAGAGTTATTAATGATTAGGTATTAACGATTACTTGAAATTTCAGTCATAAAATATTTATTCTTGCAAAACCGACGTTCTATACTTATAATTAGGGATGCGCCGAAGCTTTGCTTTGTCCAAATAACCGAATAACGAATATTCAGCATGAAATTTAGCCGAAGCACCGAACTTTCGGCCGAAACACAAGAGAAAATTGTGAATAATTAACCTGGTAGGCCATATCAGGTATGCTGGGATAACAAATTGATTCTTTTTACCTTCCGTCACCTATTAGGATTTTCAAATAAGCAAACGCTAACTAGCGGCGAATATTAGAACTACAAACAGTGGTACACATTAGACATTCACACGAAACTACAACTATTGGGACCCGCAGAATCCGTTGGCGACGCTGTAAACGCACCTGTCATGGCGGCCAGTAGGACATGTCGGATTTGTTTTCATTTTCAATGACGTCTGCAGGAACAAATATTAGTAAAACAATGAAATTATAAATTTTATTTGTAAATGAAGGACATAAATCTTTCAGAAAGGCATTATTTAGAACGAAACATAATTTTCAAATAAATTACTCTTATTTTTTCAGTTAAACTGTGTCTATAAATATTTCATGTTGCACGCTTATACATACGAAATGCAATGAAGTTATGTGCAAGTAATATTACATGAGACGACTCAGAAATGACCCTGAATAGTCATCTTTCGTGAATAATAGTTTAATTATTTTTTGTGAAATGCAAGGAACAGTCGTATTTATTTATCAGATTAGAGCTTTCCGATATATTTAAATTTCTTTTCCATAATTTTAATCGATCAAGTGTTTATCTTTGCCAAAAATTATGGAATACGTCTTTAATTTGCTTACTTTTCGAACAGGGTACCTTTATAACCAGGGTATGGCCATGGCGTGGCTCACGTTTCGTCCGCCATTACCGGCCCATCTGTTATATGTGTTGTTCTTGTGCAAATTATTATGTATTTTCGTGGCTATTTGTTATATTTTAATGAAAAACACATTTAATTATCATTTTAATATGTATTTAAAGTGTAAGTAATATTTTTATTTTATTTACTTGCGTAGTTTGTTAAGACACCCATAACGATTACTGACATATTGAAAACAACTATAAATTACCAATATTAAGCACAATCGTTTAAATTTTTAAAAGGTAAGTTTAGAATATACAATTATTATGTAAATAAGAACTACAGATATTAAATTAGATGTGATAATAACAACCCATATCATATATTCTACATAACCTCTAAATGTATGTCTTAATAATAATTGTGTATCTCTAAAATTAATTATTTTTTATTACCTTTATAAATTCACAGTGTGATAATTTAATATTATTTTTTAATATATCATATTTATTACAAATAAATAGGGAAATGAATTACCGACAATGGCGGTGTTCTTGGATCATGGCCATACCCTTGTTATTCGCAATCGAAATTAACGATAGAGGTGCTGATTTTCGAAACAAGATGGCGGCCATACGATGGGTTTGACATATGACAGTTCACATTGTTCACTGTATTTCGTTTCCTGTGTATACAAACCGAGTTTAAAAATTTATTTATATGAAGGCGATAAGTTAAAATATTGAATTATTAATTACTACACTACAAACTCAGCTGTCATTTATTTAATATGGCGCTTGTACGATTGCTTTTAGTAGTATTGATTTGCGCCACTAGAGGGAAATTTTTTATCTACGATTGCGAATAAAGGTACCCTAAAGTAACTAACCCAGTAGCGAACCTATCGGGAGAAATATTGTGCTAAGGCTCTCATTCCGCCGATGTCGCATGCTATTCTGCGGGTCCCAATATGACGATAAAAGCTCTATTATACATACTTGAATTATAAATAAAAATACTAATAAATGAGAAAACTAAAGAAACATAATTGACAGCAATGCTACGCTTACAAATGTCAACAAAAAGTGTACCCTTGTTTAAAGCGATCAGCGCCATCTGTTGATACTTGAAAATTTCTATAGGTGAGGAAGGTATTGTCCAAGGAGAATCGTATTATCTTTGGTCAAAAAATTCGATGATGCGTTTTTAATGCGCGTTTTAGGTTCCATAGAGCACAATTTTACTATTTTCACGATATGTCTGTATGTCTTTCGGATCGCATAAATCAAAAACCACCTTTCCAAAAATTATAATTTTGCGTAAATTGGTCTACCAGAGAAGTTCACTCATTTGAATATTGAATTGTTTTTCTTGAAAAAACGCCGTTAAATATAATTTTTCACATTTTACAGTGTTTGCAGTTGTTTTTTGCAGTGCGTTTGCAATGATAGGATTTTATTACTTTTTTCCAGGCCCGCGAAAAAAAATTGTACCCAACATGACCTGAAAGTGTCTTTACTGAGTCTATAGGGCACGGAAGATCACGTGACCTATCATATGTTTGGTCCCTTTCTCACTTCAGACTCGATCTTCAGCTCTGTCCCACGCTAACTTCAGACTGTACTTTCGACGCAGTGCGCATGCGTCAGTTTGAAAAGTCACATTTCTAGCAAGATATCAAATGAGAATAAAATGAAGACAATAAGAATCAAATAGGTTTTTATTGAATTCTTCAATAATACAATATAATGGAAGATAACAATGTGATCAAATGTATATTCATAAGTATTACGATCAGGATGCTCTTCGTCTTCATTCTTGCTTAAAAAGCAAATATTATCAACAGTAATTGACAATTTATAAATTTAGGGCTTCATCAACAACCTACTACCAAATCTGAGTAAACGATATGTCAGCAAGTGATATTCTCATAAACATAAACGGCCACGAGCCACAGACGACGTCTCTCTTGTTTTTCACATGTAACCTACCTACCACACCTACCCTACCTATACAAATTGTCACTTGTTATTTATGTTCAAATATGATTAGGTTTTAAATATTACCTCGATAATCGGTGCTTGATGGGATAGCAAACAGTTTTATATTATAATCCGACGACGAACTTGCACTCAACAACGCACTGTCATCGTTTGAAAAAGAATGACAACACTCACAAACAGAAAATAACAATAAAATAAATAACAACAAACAAGATAACAAAAAGAAACAAATAATAAAACACTACAATGAGTAACAATAACACAATCAATCGCTATTGGGATTTTCAAGTATCAAGAGATGGCGCTGATCGCATTAAACAATGGTACACTTTTTGTTGACGTGTGTCAGCGTAGCATTTCTGTCAAATGTATTTCTTTAGTCTTCGTATTATTTTCTCATTTATTAGTACTTTTCATTTATAATCCAAGTATGTATAATAGAGTTTTTATAGTCATATAGTTGTAGTTTCATGTAAATGTCAAATGTGTACCACTGTTTGTAGTTCTAATAGTCGCCGCTAGTTAGCGTTTTCTTATTTGAAAATCCCAATATGCACAAGAACCGCCAAATAACAAAATGACAACAAATACCACGCTTGCGCAAACTCATCCTTAAAATTTACCGCTAGAAAAATATGACAGCTATTCAAACTGACGCATGCGCACTGCGTCGAAAGTACAGTCTGAAGTTAGCATGGGACAAAGCTGAAGATAAAGTCTGAAGTAAGAAAGGGACAAAACATATGATAGGTCACGTGATCTTCCGTGCCCTACGGCTGGCCTTGGAATATTCTTGCTCACCCAGTAAAGTATCACGTTCAGGTCTTGTTACGTAAATTACTATTATTTATCTGAAAGTTAAAATTTTAAAGAGTTTGTAAAATTGGCCCTTACTAATTTTAAGCTAAGGTGCAACAAATTTAAATTAAGCTTGATTAATTTTAAAATTTAATAGACGGTGCAACCGAAGATAAGTATTATATTTACGTTCTGGGGCAAATGTCACTGTTCTCATTCTTTGACACTCACATTTTGCCATGTTATAGACCTGAAATTTTATTAAATTATTTATTACTTTAAATAATAACAATAAATGCAAACCGGGTAGGTACATCCTAATTCGGTGGTGGATATTTTTTTGTTGCAATGAAATTTATTTTCATATGTTGTGGGATAACATTTCAACTGTTCTTGTAACATAACGTTTTCCAGTTCTTGCAGTTCTAATTGTTTCATGGCAATTTGTTGTTCAATGGTGAAATTTTGCATATTGGGGAAAGATTTACAAGGGGGTCGAGGAGGTTGACATGGTATTGGATTTGGACATGGAGAAGGGCACACGTTGGCGCACTGAACCGTCTGATAAGGAATTCTTAAAATCAAAATTAAAAGAAATAAAAATAAAGATATAGACTAGCACAATACTAAACAAAACCTTGTCAATTTTTGGTTTTGAGGACGTGATGTAGAAGTTGGCTGAAGAGTTTCATAAGGAATACTTAAAAAGAAATATTATAAAGAGAATAAATTAAATACAATATTAAAAATACTAATGCTACAGGTGTACTCGTATATATGCTATGCAAAAAATCGATTTTCTATATGGAATAAATAAACGCCATACAGATAAAAAAAAAATAAACGCTATATAGGAAAGATAATCATTTATAAGCTTAATCACTATTACTATTTACTGTCAATTATGTAAAAAAGAGGTGAGCATAACGTCTCGAGTGTGAAGAATTTGAGTGTCGCGAACCTAATTAAAAAATGAGTTTTGCGGACTTGAGTTTTATAAGTTTAGTTGACATATTAGAAAAGTTGCAACCGAAAAATGTCCACATACTGACGAATACAGTCAATGAAAATAATCTTCAACCTTTGACTTTTATTTATTGCAGTCAATAATTCTACTTTTATAGAGGGTGCAAAATCGTTATGATTGCAAAGCACTCAATATGTAGTAATAATCAGTTTCGAATTAGTTATATACCTTACAGTTTTAACTTTCTTATTTTAACGATTTTTTTAAATATAACATTTGTTCATTTCCTATACAGGGTGTTTGGTAAATTGTATTTTTAAAGTTGCGCGCCAAAAATGTAACCACATTCAGATTGCAGTGCCAGGCAGAGCACATGTGTAGGATTGAAAAGCAGCAAGCTTTTGCAATATAAGCACGACTTCAAGTACAAAGCTGTGTATCATTTGTTACCCAGATATTCCTTTTACCAAAGAACATAACACAGGGTGTTAATGAATACATGTTACAAAATTATAAGGTATGTAAGGGATGCAAAATAGACTAACTTTTACTAATAAACTCATATCTGGAAACGCAGCGTTTTCGAGCTCTTAAATGTATATACCTTAATTTCGTTTTTGTAATACATATTATAATAATTGCTCAAAATGACGACCACCTTCTTTAATGCAAGCATTCCACTTACAGAGCATATATTGATACATTCGTTCAAAAATGCTAGGATTTACTTGAATATCTTGTAAATGTCAAATGTGTACCACTGTTTGTAGTTTTAATATTCGCCGCTAGTTAGCGTTTTCTTATTTGAAAATCCTAATATTGCGTAAGTTAAAATAAACAAAATAATGACTGGAGTGATGGGGCACAGCCAACCTAAATTAAGGTAGATATAGATTATTAGTAAGTTAATCTATTTTGCATCCCCTACATGCCAAATTAATTTGTAACACTTATTCATTAACAGTACCCTATATAGCACGATATTCGTTATACTGTTCAATAGTACAGATTTACAGGTAAAATAGTACAGTATCAGCCAATGTACTGAAAACTATATATTTCTTAATGATTGTAATTTTATAAGCAGTATTTTATATGAAAGTTTACGCAATATATTTTATAGTAACAAAAAAAATTGTTATTTTCGTAAATAATGACGCCAGGAATAGTCATAAAAACAAACCCCCTCTCATTGACATCTATATAAAAAAAAATTATACAGAGGTCAATGCCGCACTCCCGTGATGCCAAATTACATACTGCACGTCATTCATAGCCAATAGGAAAACAGTTTCTCCATCTCTTACGTCCTATCTTATTTATACAGGTGATTCTAAATTTTTTTCAAATACATTAATAAAAACTAATACATCGTTGAAAAGAGAAAAAAATGGCGGTTTATATTGTACCAAAATAATTAATAATTTGAAAAATAAAAGTTGATAGTCGTATCTTGTAAATCTGACTTTATAAAAAATATCTACATCTGCCATCAAATAGTATATGTAAAAAAATAAAACTTTTCTATGAGCCATTTGTTTCTATTATAATAAAAAAGTTAAGGGGGGGGGTCCCAGACTCTCCCCGTATAGTACGAACCAAAATGAGTAAAAAAACTATTTTCATTTACTGTTTCCGAAAAATCGAAAAAAAACTGACAAAGATAATCTAACAAAATTTTGTCTGTCAGTAAAGACTATAAAAAACAAAATTTTATATAAAACATTATTCGCAATTTCTAATATTTACGAAGTTATTTGAAAATTAAATATTGGCAAGTCACCACAACATTTAATTTATACCTTGTTCCATTTAAGCCATTCAGTATTGTAGAGAATAGGACATAGTTTTGAACTCATAGATTGGTTGAATGGAGACAAAATTATTACGCAAACTGTACTCATATTACAATAAGGATCATTGTAATACTTCTCTTTCAATACAGGATGTTTCACGAAAACCGACCACCGTTATTATTTTCTTTGTTATTATAGTTACAAAAAAATACTATAGAACAAAGTTGTAGGAGACCAAGGGGGATATCCCATTAGAGATGAAAATATTTTTTTAAACCAGTGGTTCTCAAGTTATAACACAAAGTTATATTTTTTCAAATAGGATCCTACATATTTTTTATTCCTATTCGATAGCGTATTTTTTTCTGAATTCAACCATGTATTAGTTTTATATCCTTACATAATAAAAATATTGAAAAAAATGAGATTGAAATTTAACATAAAAATTATTTTTAATATTTATGTACAGTAGGCTATGAATAAAAAACAATAATAAAAGAACAAAATGGAAATCAAATAGAACATTACTTATGAAAAGTAATTCACAATTATTATTTTTTTTATATTTTGCGTTCATAATGAAGTCATTACGATACGCAATTTTATGTTTTAGACGGTTGGTACTAGATGACGTTTCTTTAACCCATTTTTACCTAATTTATTTTTAGTTAATTGACAATTCATTTTAATAATATAATGTTGAAATTATTATTATTTTTTTTATTTAGGGAAGATTATTTACATGAAAATGTACAAATGGTTACAAATATAATCACAAATTGAGTAAGTAAACGTTCTTTAATATACTATAATTTAATTTTTTTCACTCTTGTTTTTCATCCATAGCCTACTGTACATAAATATTAAAAATAATTTTTATGTTAAATTTCAATCTCATTTTTTTCAATATTTTTATCATGTAAGGATAGAAAACTAATACATGGTTGAATTCAGAAAAAAATACAATATCGAATAGGTATAAAAAATATGTAGGATCCCATTTAAAAAAATATAACTTTGTGTTATAACTTGAGAACCACTGGTTTAAAAAATATTTTCATCTCTCATGGGATGTCCCCCTTGGTCACCTACAACTTTGTTCTATAGTATTTTTTTGTAACTATAATAATAAAGAAAATAATGACGGTGGTCGGTTTTCGTGAAACACCTGTATACTACTGTATAAACGCGCGAGAGAATAAAATTGTATATATTGATAATGTTCTGTGAAAACAAAAACACCGATAGGTGTGTAAGATTTTATAATGATATCCCCTGTTGTTATAGACCTACCTTTGGCATGGAACTCCAGGACAAACAGAAATAAATGTGCATGTAACTCCACCTGGAATTACTTCCATTTTAGTTTGTGGTGCGACATTAGAAGCACAGTCAATTTCTGTCATACTGTATTCTATAAAAGTACAGGTTAGTATGTTAAAGTAACTTCAATATTTTACTTACCTATTTGTGGATCAAGTGTAGGGTCTGAAATGATATCATAGTTCATGATGTGAAAAATGAAATGAAAATTTTGCAATATGATTTTATTATAAAATGACAAATGACATATTATTTCGAACAATCTTTTTCACATATTAGTTTCGATAAGTTTTCATATTCTGCTTTAATTTTTGCTAATTGGGTTTTGGCTGTGAAAAGATCTGGTTTTAAGCCACAATAACATTCTACTTCTTTTTCTAATCGTTTTACTTCGTCCTGCAATCTGTAGATTTTCTTGATTTCTTCTTGAATACTTAATAAGTTGTACTCAGGCTCTTTGAGCCATGGGTACTTATTTATATATTGCAATAATCTGTCTTCATACGACTCGACTTGCAATTTAAGTTTTTGTAATTCGACTTCAGATATAGGTGCAATGCGATCAAGATTTTCTTTAGCTCGTATAATTTCTCTGAAACGAAATTATTTTTTAAAAACTATTTTGAAAATATAGTGAAAGAATATACTTGTTCACTGTCTCTGTTTCTTGAGCTACATCTGCAGTCATCTGTTGTAAGTTTTCTATGTGTCCTTTTAAGATATTTGATTGATTTTGATAATTATAGCGTCGTGTTGCACAATCCAAATAAGACATTTGGACGTCAACAAGATCAAGTTTATTAACTCCTGACGCTTCTTGGAGCTTCGCTAATTTATCTAAAGTATCTCTAGATGTAAAACTTAAACTATCTGAAGTTAATTTTAACTTTGAGAGAACAGAATTGTATTGAGTATCTAAAAATTAATAAACAATATAACCTACCATTATTTTTTATTAAAAACTAGTACATACTCTTATTTTTGTAGAATTCTAACTGATTCTTCATAATATTTATAACATAGTCCGCATCTTGGTCATTTTTAATTGTATAATTAAAGTCTTTTATTTCGGAAATATCCATTATAATGTAGAAAACAACAATCTATAGTCGAATACAGATTTGAACTTCTTTAACGTTACCTGTCAAACTAACACAACACGTCCTTTGGGGTTATAAATAATTGTGAACAAACCTTAAAAAGTTCACAAAAATAATTAAACCAACGACCACAAATATACTAGACGGAAAGAGACAACTAGAGATAGAGATATATAAAGTCTACTCTAAAGTTTGTCGAGAGATGTCTCTACAGTCCATATAATGTATTTATGATATTTTGCTCCTTTGTTTGGAAGTTGTGGTCGTTCGGGTTTCTATTTTGTAACTTTAAATTCTGTCTGACCACAGGGGGCCAATCTTAGCCGTGTTCCTTCGGGATGTGATTCGTAATCTAAATGATAAAACTGATCATGATTAAGAAGAATAATGTTTTTACGTTTCCTATTCGTTATCCCCACTTTCTCATTTTGTGATCACTAGACAACCTTCCCTCATCCCTTCAGAATCAACCTTTTTGAGTGATTCACATGGATTCAGTTCAGAACAAATTGAAAATATACTATTTCGAGCGTAGAAATTTACGAATGTGGGGTTTTTGGCATCACGGGAAATAAGATTTTTCTACAAAAGCGTATAATGAACTACATAAAGATTTGTTTGAAATAAACATACTTCATATTCCAAGAACATTATTTTTTACTTCAATATAATCCATTTTTAATTCTTCCTATAACACTAGACAGTTGATTATTTATAAAATAACGTAGGATAGTTTGCATTAGTCTGCATATGACATTGACATTTGACGCTAGATTGTGTTTTCTTGCTATAATTTTTAAATCCTGTTTCAAAAGAATCACGATTAAATTAATCAGGATTCACAAAATCACAATCACAACCCGAAGGAACACAAGGAACACGGCTTTTGTGCCATTTAAAATTCGAAAAATATTTGGTGTCGGTCGGGATCGAACCCGGTTCCCCAGATTCGCGACCAGACACTCAGGATCGCGACCACGAGATCCGATGAGAAATTTATTTACGGGAATTTCGGTAGGACTGTATTCATAACGATATCCTGGATTACGATCCATTAAATAATTATGGCATTCACTTGCTCAATTTAATTTTAGATATTTATTTGAAAATCCAGATCCATATATAAAACAAAAATAAACAGAAAAAAGTACAAATAGAATAAGAAGCAAGTATGTATATAAAAACAACATTGTTTAAAAATCAATAGAATAAAACAAATAATTATATACAATTAATTTTACCTTTTCTTAATACTGATAACAATTTGTTTTATGCATTTTATAATTGGTTTTCGTTAATAATTCAAATATAGTACAGTTCATTTTAATAAAACAAGCAGTGACATCTAGCGAATACTCCGTGAGGGGCCTTTACATATCTCTATCCTTAGTTGTCTCTTTCTGTCCAGCCGAAAATAAAACAAATGCTATGAATGGTTATATCTAGTGTATTTGTGATCGTTGAATTAAACCATTAATAACAAAATAGAGAAGTGTTTATTATTCATATTATAGTGTTGTAGGATAAAATAATTATAAAAATATTAAACTTTCTCCCTGTCTGGTCCTTTTTAATTGAACTAATATTTTATTGATCTGTTCACAATTGAATGGTAGCATTGTAGATGTCGTGGACATAACCTATTTATTTATAACAAAAGATAAAAACGTCAAAAAGATATTTTTTCTGTGGAATTACAAATATATTATTGTATATTTTTCTACATATTAATTACGTATGTCGCACGAAAACTCCGAAAGAAGTAAAACATTTTTCAAGTGTATTAAACATAATTTTCCAAATGTGGATGAAACGAAAATTGAGACAAAAATATTTTTGGAAGCATCTGAAGAGGTTGTGGATTTAATTGTGCGACTTGGGAAAGTATTTGCCCCTGTCAAATATGATATGAATAATAATATACAGAAAATATACTCTGTGTATGAGAAAGATACAACTAAAAATAAATATCTTCATGACCTTATTTTGTTTGAAAATGATCAGAATGTTAATTCTGCAACTAGTGGATTACTATGGTTAAGAAGGTAAAATAATATTATTTGTGTAGAGCAAAATTAATATTAAAATGTATTGCAGAGCTTTACATTTTCTGTTAAGATTTTTTGAGGGTATAATTGATGCTTATAAAATGGATAACTTACCTGAGAATTTGGAAAATCTTCTGCAAATGTCTTATAAAGAGACATTAATGCCTTATCATAGATGGCTAACTCAACAATTATTCAATGTAATGTATAATTTGCCAAAATAGTTTATTATATATCAATTTTATATTGGTTTTTAGATATTATGTAAAATGAGTATAACACGTCCACAGTTTTTTGAAATACTTGCAAATTCTAAGAATATAGATCCTGAGTTGATTATATGTGATATGGAGAAATTTAATGAAAATCTCAGAAAGTGTATAAATGATTTGACATCATTTTATGTGAATAATCAATTGGAAAACACGCAACGTGTATAAATTTTATAGAGTGCAATAGTTTTCTTTGAATTTATTGTTGTTTTAAATAAATCTGTTTATGAATATAGTGTTATGATTACGTGTATTTAAATTATGAATTATGCTCAACTGTATGTAGGATTAGAAATAGATTCATAATTATTGTTATTTTTTTATTTGAAAAAAATAAATATTTTAAAATAAAATTAATTTTATTCTCTTTATATTTGAGTAATTTTTAAAATTAATTTCATACATTACACAATGACAATTTTTATTATTATAGTTACAAAAAAATACTATAAAACAAAGTTATAGGAGACCAAGGGAGATATCCCACGAAAGAAGAAAATATTTTTTAAACCAGTTACAACACAGTTATATTTTTTCAAATGGGATTATAGATATTTTTTTGCGTATTTTTTTCTGAATTCTTCCATGTATTAGTTTTATATCCTTACATAATAAAAATATTGAAACAAATTCAATTGAAATTTCAATAAATTTGATTTTTATAGTTATTTTTTAGTAGGCTATGTATGAAAAAAAAATTAAGTTTAAATTAAAATGATACAAATATTTTCTTAATATATAACTTTATATACAGAATGGTAAAATCTTAATGTGCAGTTATTTGCTCCCCTAATTTCGGCGACTTTGACTTGTTTATTGTCTACAACTGTAAACATACTGTCAGTATGTTTGGTCGTCGTATTTAGTTGAACATCTCACAAATATCAAAGAAACTATGCTTTTCACAGACCGACGTATGAAGGTTCCATTATTGCCGAAAAACTGTATGAAACGAGTGAATATCTTAGCACCAGGATCTTTTGTACACTTTTTTTTATCTCTATGCTATAACCAAGAAATCTTAATTTAATGATGTTGCAAAAATTGATCATGTTATACTTTAAATTTAATGTATCGCATAAAATATTACGGTGCATAAAGTATTCTCGTGTTCACCTGGATTGTAACATGTAAATCAAGCTTTATTCTACAGTGCCATCTATGATACAAGTTATAACATCAATATCAATTCTAACTTGGGCTTGGGAATTAATTTTTTCGACCGTAAATGTAGAATCAATGTCGGTATTAAATAAATTTAATTTCTTTTTATCGACGTTTCGGTTTTTATTCTTATACCTTTGGTCCTGTTGTTGCATGTTGATTGTGTAACAATCTTATACCTCACGATCTCACATTATATCTATGTATGCGGCTGCAGCCACGGCCTTGCCTTACTTTTATATTGCAATAGGGCGCGAGCAGACACGTGACTCGAGGGACCTTGACGTGCTTAGAATCAGCTGATTTGTGTGCGCATGTCATTTTGACAAGAATATTGTCAATTTGACAAGACCAATGTTTTGACTTATTTTGATTTTTAACTGCTGAAATGTTATTATTTTTTATTACATGTGTTTTACTGCCTAAAAATTGTAAAATATTAACATTTTAGCAATTGAAAATTAAATTAAGTCAAAACAATGGTCTTGTCAAACTGACAATGTTCTTGTCAAAATGACATGCGCACACAAATCAGCTGATCCCAAGCAAGTCAAGGTCGCTCGAGTCACGTGTCTGCTCGCGCCCTATAGGGGATTCCGATTAAGCGAATTTTAAGCGCCCCGTCGCGGTATTTTTATGAACTATGTGGACATATAAGTAACTGTCATCGTGCTGTCAAGTTGAGAAATTTGTGTTTTATATTAAAAATGGGGGTATTAGGTGCGCATATGGCCTCTGTACAGTACAGTGATAACAGGAATAAATATAAAAAATATGAGAGGAGTTAATTTTATGCCATTTTCCAAGCCGATCTCATCTCATAGTTTATGCGAAACTACATCATACTAAATGGTTTCGTGGAAGTAGTGGTATATGTGTCCGTAGTTAAATAGGTTTGATATGGTATGAGATGGAAAATAGCCCCACTTTATATTTACATCAACTACCACACACGTATTACATGAAATTACCGCAGATACCCATTTACCACCATCAATGCAGGATAATATATTATCACTGCGTCCCGCATTCATACAATTTTGATTTCTGAAATCGTTAAAACATTTTGAGTTAGTATAAATCAGTAAATACCCAGTAACTAACCGGAACTAAAACCTTAAAATAAAATCGCTCTTTTTCCGCCTATTTTCAGACTAACCATCTTTTTTAGGTCATTCACAGAATGATTTTCAATATTTTTCTTTTTTAATTTCATCCCTGGCACTAACTCTGCCTTAAAAAAATTCATTTTCATCGCTAACCGAACATATGTCATCAGAAAATGTCTATTTGTCCACATAGTTCAAGATTTCACCGCAAATGGCGTACTTTGTGACGTCACGATCGGGATCCCCTATTTTTTTTTTCAAACAATATTATTAATTATTATACATATGTATATTTATTGATTGTAATTAGATTATAAATAATAAAATATTAATACCAAGACTCACCTCATTATTCCACTTGTTAACACTGGGTACCTATTATGTTTCTCATGTTGATGTAAAATTTCGTTCACAATTGTAATGCTAAATATACAGAGTGTTGACGGTTTGGTGCGAACATTAGGATTTAACATGGGATTTTTTTTGCAATTTCCTGTTCATTTTGCGGCAAAAACCGTAGGGTGCAAAGTTGTACAGAATTAAAAGTTGTATATAAAACTGTTTTTACATTATTATCTTTCTAGTTTCTTTACAATTTTAATAAGAATTTTAAAGTTTCGGTTTATTAGTAGCTATAGCCATGACACTTTTCTTTTTTTTGTGCAACCGGACGCGAAATTACATTTCGCAGCCGCAATACAGGCTGCGAAATTAAATTTCGCGACTGTTGTTATGACAACGGCCGCGAAATGAATTTAAACTATTATTCACGAAAGATGACTATTCAAGGTCATATGTGAGCCGTCTGATATATTTCTTGCAGATAACTTCATTGCAGTTCGTATGCATAGGCGTGCAACATGAAATATTTCTGGACACATTTTAACAGAAAAAATAAGAGTAAATTATTTGAAAATTATGTTTCTTTCTAAATAATGTCTTTCTGGAAGATTTATGTTTTTCACTTATGTTTTTGCAAAATACAAAAACATAAACTTTACTTATAAACCAAGGAATAATAATTTCATTTAAACGTCAACGCCACTGGGTAAAATATTAACACAGAGGGCAGTGTAGTAGATAATTAGGTATCTGTAATTCTACGACATACGTCATTATTATTTATAGTGTGATAGAAAGTAATGCCACTATTTACGTATATCTGTCACACCACATTAATTAAATAGGCATTGTTTGTTTGTTTGTTGTTTGTTCAATGGGGGGGGGCCTTGCAGCCGCGCGTACTCAGGCCTACTGGCCCATTGTACTTCCCCTATACTCAGGGTCCCTTAGCTAAGTCCTGCCGCCTTCACGAAGGTGGCAAGCCTATTGTAAGAGATCCTCTGGATTTCATGAGGCTCTGGAAAGAGAACCTCCATGTGTCTCCTTCTGGTGGCAACTAGTGCTGCACATTCACAGAGTATATGTTCCGTCGACTCTTCGTCGAGACCGCATCTTCTGCACGAATCTTCATCGATTATGCCGATCGTCTTCAGATGTTTGTTAAGAAAATGCCCCGTGAGCATTCCAACACAAATTCTAAGTTTTCTTCTACTCAATTGTAAAAGATCCTTGGCTTTCCTTGGAGCAGGTCCAGGTATGAAGAGCTTTGATTGTCTCAAGCCCGGTTGTTCTGACCAGTATACTAGATGTTGGGTGGTCATCCAGTTCCTGATCGTGTGTCTAGTAAAGCTTTTGGGGAGCCCGAATGCTGGCTCCGGCCCAATATAGGCCCTATCTGAGCCCTCACGTGCCAGAGCGTCAGCTTCTTCGTTCCCCCTTATGCCTTTATGACCAGGTACCCACACAAGTTAAATAGGCATAGGTCAAATAATATTTCTCTTTCTAATACAAAATGTTGCTAACCTACTGCTGTAAAGTGATGTGTATTCTTTCTTCGAAAGAATGACCTTGAATAGTCATCTTTCGTGAATAATAGTGTAATTACTATATTCTTTTTAAAACGTTACTATTATTATTTTGAAATGATTAGTTCTTTAATTTATCTGTCAGTTACATACATTTGAGATATGAACTCTGTGTAAACAAAGGGTTGTGTTTGTTAGACAATTTTCTAAATTTATCCATAAAATATATAGAAAAAGTATTAATGCAAATCTGTTGAAAATTTAATAATCTTTAATTTTTATAATACCATAAATCTCGAAAAATAACATTTATGGGTATTTTTCGAAGAAATCTATTTTGAGCTTCAAGTAAAGTGCCATTTCCGAGTATCTGATTTACATCAAAATCTAATGGCTTCTTTCCAAGGTAGAAATACAAGGTTTCAAAATTTTATGAATGATAGTATTTGAGATAGACTGGAGGATCCATACACACACATACACAGACATAATCGCTTACCAAGGGTAGCGGGAGGTAAAAATGTAAAATCAGTTTTGTATACAACTTTTAGTTTGAAAATGGACTTTTTCCGGCCTTTTTGGGAAGGGATTTATGTTTATAAAACCTGTAGTTTTAATATTTTATTGAATTTGGACGTTTCGAAGGCCCAATGGCCTTCATCTTCAGCTTTTTTTTCCTATCTATCGTTACATTTTTGTTATTCCATTTTAATGAAATTTTTTAATCAAACTACATTTTAAAAAAAGGGGAAGAAAAAGTTCTCCAAAAAATATACAACTTTTAATTCTGAACTACTTCGCACTCTCCAGTTTTTGCCGTAAAATAAACAGGAGAGCAGAAAATTGCAAAAAATTAAAGTCCCCATGTTCGCACCTGACCGTCAACACCCAGTATACAGGGTGTTAATACTAAGTCGTTACACCCGAAAATGGTAGATAGAACTCATGAAAACAAACAACTTTTCTTAGCTCAAATTTTTGATTTGGAGCCCCAGTTCATAGTTATTGGCGTTCTCTTGTTTTTCGAAAAATCGTCATGACTCCCTTATTTTAAGGAATAATTTAAAAAATACAAAAACTTTCAGCATTTGCTTTCGGTTCTCTAAAACACTTGTATTTACAATTATTTTCTATTTCATCAAATAACAAAATGGCGACCAATCAAAAATTTCAAAACAAGATATTATGAAAACCACCCCATCGATTTTCGAAAATAAAACATTTTTAAAATCCATAAACTTTCTATTACAATATTTGTCTGAAACATTTTTTTCTATCTGTCCACGCAACTGGACCTCTCCTCCCAATCCACTTATTCGGGTATTTTCTATTTAACAATGCGGTGACTTCTCGCGTTGTGTGAGCCGGTGTCCCATCATGCTGAAACCAAAGTCTCCGTCTTATGTTTAGTGGCAAGTCTTCAAGTAGTTTCGGCAGCACAGTATCCAAGAAAATAAAATAATTTTCACCATTCAATCGGTTTGGGAGAATGAAGTAACTTGTTTTGTGTACTTGTCAAATCTAATCTCTTTTTTGTTTCATTGTTTTCAGAAGCTACTTCTTTTTAAATGCTTTTTTACTTCCTTGTACAAAGTAAAGGAAGTATTGTATTCGCGAAAAATTTCGGTTTCCAGATTTCAACGGAAATATCCATTTTGGCCATCCCTGAATCCATTCTGACTAATTTCGTCGTGACGTCTGTACGTACGTACGTATCTCGCATAACTCAAAAACGGTAAGCCGTAGGACTTCTATAACATCTAGTTGTGCACCTCCCTTTTTGGTCATTACATAATTTCCAGAAAAGGTACTTTATTTGAAGCCCATAATAGATTTTAATGAAAAACTATATTAAAATATAATCCAAAACTTTTCAAATTTAGTATGTAAGACTTTTATATCAATTGGAATAACATAGCAGAATTTGGTTGAAACAGGCTAACCGGAAGTGATATATTACCTGAAGTTGTTAACAGTTTTTCTTGAATAAAATGGTTTCATTTTGATTTTACAAATAATTGCTTCAAATAAGAATTTTAGAGAATTAAATTCTGCGTCTAGCACATCAAGTATTATTAAATTAGCCCTTTGTATAAGCGAGATATGTAAATTTAAAACTTATATACTTATTGGTTTTTGTAATGAAGCTTGCTATGGATTAGGACAAAAAATAACAAAAAAAAAAAAAAAATAGATGTTAATGTCAAATTACGTCAAATACGTGCAATTTTATAATTGAGTCTATACTTCATCTTCATATTGGTCTTGCGTACAAGGAAGTCGTGTGGTGTCCACATCAGATTTTTTAGTTTGTTAATACTTATGCAAGCCAAGTAAGTGAATAAAAACTTTTTTTTTGGGCAGATAGAAAAAAATGTTTCTGACAAATATTGTAATAGAAAGTTTATAGATTTTAAAAATGTTTTATTTTCGAAAATCGATGGTGTGGTTTTCAAAATATCTTGTTTTGAAATTTTTGATTGGTCGCCATTTTGTTATTTGATGAAATAGAAAATAATTGTAAATACAAGTGTTTTAGAGAACCGAAAGCAAATGCTGAAAGTTTTTGTATTTTTTAAATATTCCTTAAAATAAGGGAGTTATGACGATTTTTCGAAAAACAAGAGAACGCCAATAACTATGAACTGGGGCTCCAAATCAAAAATTTGAGCTAAGAAAAGTTGTTTGTTTTAATGAGTTCTATCTACCATTTTCGGGTGTAACTACTTAGTATTAACACCCTGTATAGAAGATATGATTCCCAAGTTGAACAATCTCAAATAATCAAATTTGAATTAAAATTACTTGAAAAATATCATAAATTAACAAGTAAAAGGTCTAATGTATACTGACGACAAGGTAGTTATTTGATACATTTAGTAATATTTATTTTATTATATATTTTTACTATATTTGTACTAAATATATAAGTAAGCCTATATAAAAATACATCACTCTACACACATTATACATTCACATATAATTTATATTGTGCAATTTAAAGAATAATTAAATTATTTAAAAAGAAGAAATCTTAATTCACAAAATCTAATACATAATATATACCGTTAAACCTGTAAATAAAGGTAGGTATAGAATAATTTGTAGGCCTGTTATAATTAATCAATTATTCAAATTGCACAACCCTAAATTTTACAAATTTACAATAGAATTGAATATAGTTAAAAACAAGTACGTAAAATGTTAAAAATATTATCGTATTTTCTATAACATCAAAATCGATACACATTAAATTTATTTGACATTACGCGATATCACAATATACGTGACCTTTCTACCACACACGTATTAATTCGTTTCGTTTCGAAGACTCACGTTTTGCTAAAAAATAACGATATATTATAATCTAATACAATAAATAGGTTTATATACAGTCTTTTTGTCTAAGCTCAAAAATTCTACATTTTCAATTTCAATACATTTCCAGCAACCACTCATACCTTCAGTAATCAAAAAATAAATAATCATCATTATAAAGTATACAAAACGGCAATGAAATTATGAAATACAAATTAAATTATCGTACTTTCTTCATTCAACGTATCTGCCAGCTCTTCATCGATGGACGACGTGAGACTGCCCGTGGAGAATTCATCCAAGAAGTCGAAGCTGGACACTGCTTCCTTTTCTTTCTCGCCGTAGCGCACGAAGAAATCATCTCGGCCGATAATACAGGGCCGCTGCACAGCAGGCGTACAACGGAGCACCGCAAGTTGGGGTCGAATGGCGGACGCTAGAACCACAGTCAGGTTCTCAGCTCCAGTGGTTAAACGGCCGTTTCCGTGGGGGTGCATGGTGCCGAGTTTGATTCTGAGATCGGTATGACATAAATACAGTTCGTTCGGCAACTGGTGCAAGCAACAACGCAAGAAGACTTGAACTATCAGTATTATTTTGTATTGCAATTTTACAATTTATTTTTTCACCGTAAAAGTACAGTAAATTTAAAACTAGCAGAATGGATATGAGTGTAAATGAATAAATGAAGGTAAATTTTATTTGGCATCAAATTTAATTTATTTTGTACGATGGTCATGCAAGAATTATTGAGAAGAAGACACATAATTTATATTTTTAATTTATTTTGAATATGGTCATAGTTCCCTTCAACAATAGTACAGGGTGTTTCATTTTCGATGTTTTTTTAAGGTATCTCGGGTAATATTAATGATAGAGCGAAACCGTTTGCACATTGCAGGGTCAACTTTTCGAGAAAAGTTTAATAGTCACCACAGAAATTTTCGATCTTCTTTTGTTTCTGAGCTACAGGCAAAAACTCGTTTTTCGCTCATTTTCAAAATATCTCATATCTTATTTATTATGATGGTTAGAGAAAAAATGTTTATACAAAAATTATACCATTTTTAAATAGAATAAAATGGCGTAATTAGATTTTTTGAAAACTTAATAATTCTCGAGATATAACACAAACTTATGATTTTTTAAATGGGAATCTATATTGAAAATAGTCTCCTCTTTTTGCTTATTTTATAAGCTTTCCAATGATATATAACAAGTCTACATTCTTTTGTTTTGAACATTAATAAAAGACGAATTATGAATTTATTGAGGTGAAAATATTGGAAATTATCAAGAAACAAATGAAAAAATTTATTACAAATCATTATTTGTTTATTTTGATTCAATATCTATTAATTTTGTTCTCAAAATTATTCTTAACCAATTATTTTCGGGTTAGTTAAATTACTATTTATCGACGTTACAGTTGGCTTTGATACAATCCGAACAAAATGGTTTAAGTTTGAAGTAAATAAATTGAAAAAATGAGCAAAACTGAAACAAAAACCATTTGAAATATGCAAATGATGATCTGGAATAGATTTTTTTCATTTGTTTCTTAATAATTTCCAATATTTTCACCCCAATAAATTAATAATACGTCTTTTATTAATGTTTAAAACAAAAGAATGTAGACTTATTATATATCATTGAAAAGCTTATAAAATAAGCAAAAAAATGAGACTATTTTCAATATAGGTTCCCATTTAAAAAATCATAAGTTTGTGATATATCTCGAGAATTATTAAGTTTTTAAAAAATCTAATTACGCCACTTTATTCTATTTAAAAAACGGCAAAATTTTTGTAAAAACATTTTTTCTCTGTCATAATAAATAAGATATGATATATTTTCAAAATGAGCGAAAAACGAGTTTTTGCCTGTAGCTCAGAAACAAAAGAAGATCGAAAATTCCTGTGGTGACTATTAAACATTTCTGGAAAAGTTGACCCTGGAATGTGCAAATGGTTTTACTCTATCATTAATATTATCCGAGATACCTTAAAAAAATATCTAAAATGAGACACCTGTACACTTCACCATTCTCTCCTTTCCCTTTTTAAAATTCCCCAACCAGTCTTATTTTTCTGGAATTCTTTCAAAGTAATTTCAAGGAGACTTAAAAACTGTCAACGTCAAATTAATAGATCAATCCACAAATGAATTAAGCAGAGAGCAGCTGTCAGAAATAAATTGCATACATATTTTAGTCAATGTTGGAGCTATGGAAAAAATATGGTTTATTATTATGAATTAATTGCATTAAAATCAAAATTTCTCGATATCTATCATAAGATATATAATTAATTTTAAAAAGTATTTGCATTAAATTCAAAATTTCTCGATATCTATCATGACATATAATTAATTTTAAAAAGTATTTAAAAGTGAGGTTAAAATCACACCTGCCCCCTGCTTATGACGTGATGTTGGACCGTCTAATTTTTGGTAACAAAACTGTCAAACTAATTACTGGGAGACTTAAAAATGTCTTATTAATTTCAGGCTGACTTAAAAACTGTTAAAGCCATATCACACTAGAAGTAGTATCTCTGACTAGTAACGCATTCGCATTATCCATTTACTTCGGTTTATTATCGTTGACTTACTCCAGTATGATAGGAACCTTTAAAAATATGCATACGTTTATAGTTTGATTAGTTTGAACTACCCGCCGAAAGTAGGCCGAGAGCCTGGATTTTTTCCAATATGGCGTAGTTCAATTAGTTATAAGAATTTAAAATGGGATACGAAATCCAGTTACGTATAAAGATCAGTGGTTTTATTTCCTCTATTTATCGCTGACTTCTCTATTGCGCATGCACAACTGTCTCTGAAGTACAGGCTGTCTCATTTTCGATGTTTTTTTTAAGGTATCTCGGGTAATATTAATGATAGAGCAAAACCGTTTGCACATTCCACGGTCAACTTTCCCAGAAATGTTTAATAGTCACCACAGGAAATTTCGATCTTCTTTTGTTTCTGAGCTACAGGCAAAAACTCGTTTTCTGCTCATTTTGAAAATATCTCATATCTTATTTATTATAAAAGTTAGAGAAAAAATGTTTATACAAAATTGTTACCGTTTTTTAAATAGAATAAAATGGCGTAATTAGATTTTTTGAAAACTTAATGATTCTCGAGACAACACAAACTTATGATTTTTTAAATGGGAACCTATGTTAAAAATAGTCTCATCTTTTTGCTTATTTTATAAGCTTTTCAATGATATATAACAAGTCTACATTCTTTTGTTTTAAACTTGAATAAAAAACGAATTATTAATTTATTGAGGTGAAAATATTGGAAATTATTAAGAAACAAATGAAAAAATTTATTACAAATCATCATTTGTTTCTTTTGATTCAATATCTATTAATTATGTTCTCAAAATTATTCTTAACCAATTATTTTCGGGATAGTTAAATTACTAGTTATCGACGTTACAGTTGGCTTTGACACAATCCGAAAAAAATAGTTTAATATGCTTTTGAAGTAAATAAATTGAAAAAATGAGTAAAACTGAAACAAGTAGTATTAGAAATATGCAAATGATGATCTGTAATAGATTTTTTCATTTGTTTCTTAATAATTTCCAATATTTTCACCTCAATAAATTAATAATTCGTCTTTTATTCAACTTTAAAACAAAAGAATGTAGACTTGTTATATATCATTGAAAAGCTTAAAAAATAAGCAAGTGTTATATCTCGAGAATCATTAAGTTTTCAAAAAATCTAATTACGCCATTTTATTCTATTTAAAAAACGGTAAAAATTTTGTATAAACATTTTTTCTCTAACTTTTATAATAAATAAGATATGAGATATTTTCAAAATGAGCAAAAAACTAGTTTTTGCCTGTAGCTCAGAAACAAAAGAAGATCGAAATTTTCTGTGGTGACTATTAAACATTTCTGGGAAAGTTGACCATGAAATGTACAAACGGTTTTGCTCTATATATCATTAATATTACCCGAGATACCTACCTTAAAAAAACATCGAAAATGAGACATCCTGTACAGGAATGTAACTTTACGGAGTAAAATATAATTGCAGAAACGTTTGTTTGATGCGCATAAAATTATTATGCTTGTACACAATAGGGTACTATACCATAGTCAAATTTTAACTATCTTAAATAAGACGAAAATATACATAAATTAATGAGTCCGCCGATATACTTTGTGTCATAATAATGTCAAACTGTTTCAATGTTCTATAATTTATTAAGAAAAAAATGTTTATTATTTATGTTAAATAATAATTTCTTCGTGAATATAACGTATAAGTTTTTAAATAAAAAATATTTCAGCTATGCAAACATGAAAAAATCTGTTCTCTCTAAATAACACCACTGGAAGTACCAGCTACGTCACGCAAGAAATTCTTAACTTTAAAAATTCATATCTCGTTTATTGCGTAAAATTTTTAAGTCGCGTTTGCAGTAAAATTCTTATTTCATCCTGTGTTTACAGAAAAAAAAATTAATGAAAAATTGGTATAGGACCCTATTGCATTATTTTTCCATCGTTATGATTCATTTTACTAGAAATAGTTTGTTATGTCACACAAATTTTAAATTATGTTGGCATTAAAGAAATCATATCATAACCACTAAAAGTAAGAGAAAACGTAACGGTTGTTCGAACTTGCAGTGTGATAGATCGAGTTGGTCATACAAAATAAGTCAGCGAAAAAGAGTCAGACATATGATTGTAGTGCGATAGGGCCTTTAAAGCTCTTAAATTTTAAATCATGATTCGAAAATGCTCTCTGGTTAATTTCATATTTTCACTCACTGTGATATTTCCAAGTTCTAACAAACTTAACTTCCGCAACTTAATTTCCAATGACAAATATTTAAAATAAAAGTATTTGTTTTGTATTGGTCATTTAATTGGGATAATTTACTTTATATGAGATAAATGAAATGTAATATTATTGTGAATAAGAAACCAAAAATGCAGTATTCAGTATATTTAAAAAAAATCAAGTTATCAAAAAAATATCAGTAATAATAGAACAAGAGAGTGAGAATAAATTACAAATAATTTGACAGATTTTTCGAAATCGTGTTGCCGGGCTTTCGTGACTATAGGGCGTGAGCAGACACGTGACTCGAGCGACTATGACGTGCTTGGAATCAGCTGATTTGTGTGCGCATGTCATTTTGACAAGAACAATGTCACGTTGACAAGACCAATGTTTTGATTTATTTTGATTTTTAACTGCTAAAATGTTATTATTTTTAATTTCATATGTTTTACTGCCTAAAAATTGTAAAATAATAACATTAAAGCAGTTCAAAATCAAAATAAGTCAAAACATTGGTACTGTCAACGTGACATTGTTGTTGTCAAAATGACATGCGCACACAAATTAGCTGATTCCAAGCACGTCAAGGTCGCTCGAGTCACGTGTCTGCTAGCGTCCTATTGCCAAATGGCAACAAGTTTGAGAAAAATCTATACCTTGTTCCATTTAAGCCATTCAGTACTGCGGAGCATAGGGAATAGTTTTAACCTCTCTGATTGGCTGAAATTAGAACCAAGAGACAAGTTTACCCAATGTAATTTAGGCTACTACAGATTTGCGGTGTTGCCAGGGCCATCTACTGAATGGCTTAAATGGAACAGAGCATAGAAAATTATTTTCTAGTTTATCGAACTCTCGAATTTAATTAGATTATTTGTTGATCCACAAGTTTCAAACAACGGAATCAGTCTGTCACTATTGTAACGCTCTCTACTGTCTTAATTAACTAGTTTCATTCATTTACATAGCTCAGTTGGTAAGTCTGTTTAGACAACTAAAAAACACTTTGACAATGCAAAATAAATAATCAAAAGATATAATTACTAATTATGGTATTTCTAGAAATGGTTTATATAATTTTTTTGTTTATTTCATGATCAGAAATGGCACAAAATTGGTCTTTTTCGCTCATTATACTTATGTGTTGATTAGTATCTGACATATGTCAACAAAATCAAAAGCTACAGAGATTATTCCCGGGAATAATCTTTAGTGCTTTATTTTCAGTATAATAATGACAGGATTGGTTAAAATGCAGACACGTGATACAAAATGGAACATTTCATTGGTTGTACGAAATATAAAAAAATAATCAATTTAATGTATTCTAAAGTATAGATTATAAATAATAAGGCGTCAAGAATTTTACACAGACATTTTAAATTTTCTTTCTGTTGTAGTTCAAGTTTCCTTCTGAAATTTTAAATAGTAGGTAGGAAAATAAACACATGGAAAGTTTAAATAAACGTAACGTAAAATAAAATGAAAACAGCAACAAAAAATTATTAGTGTTCATTCAGCAGCTGAACGAACTGTATCTCACTGACGTGATTTGAATGAATTTATTTACAAATTTATTGCAAGGATATCGGTACTGGTAGTGTATGGGCTCTACTCTAATCTACATTACTTACGAATGAACTGATTATGTTACCTTTCTTTTGCCTGTTGAATCGATGAATTCGATGTAGATGACCGTAATCTGGTGGATCATCAGTTGATTCGCTACTAACGCTTCCTCCACATGATGAAGTTGGGGAAGAATCGCTCGAAGCCATCATCACATCAATCAGATTTTCCCTTGCCTGAGAATAAACAATTTAAAAGTTTTTTTTTATCAGTATTTGCACACGAAATGTATACTGTTTACCTTTGGGTCATTCAAATCTACAGTTTTTTCAACATGGATCCAACCAGTAGGTCGACAGGCTTCATCTAATTTTGTATTCTTTTCAACACTCTCCGTTTCTTGTACAATACCATTTTCTTCTCCTTTCCTAATCATTCTATTGAGTTCATCAATAACATCTTTGGACGTTGCTCGCTCGTGGAAACTAACTGCTCGATGAGGTGGTCCATCGATTACGCTACTTCCTAATAATCCAGAAGTACACTGTGGTAACCTCTCAGAGGTTATAACGGGTTTACTTGGTTCTTTTAACAAACTTGGTTTAGATGCTTTAGGTTTTGATTTGGTATTGCGGTGATCTTTTGCAGGAATACGAGATTTCGTCGCAGACTTTGATTGTTGGATTGGTTGTGGAATTTTCTTTGAATGCGTTGGACTCGCTTTGGGAGAGCTGGTTTTGAGAGGAGTTGAGGATCTTGATATCTGGCGGCGAGGAATTCGACTAACTATTGTATCCGGAGTGGAAACGCTTGAAGTTTGGGACTCGGTCATTCCGCTTGAAGGAGATAAGTGTTCCCGGTCGGATAATTCAGAAGTTGAAGTGTTTATTTCTGTTTCAGTTTTGGCATTCGGAGTATCACTATTATTTATAAAACTATCATTATTTATGCTTGTTTCTAACTCTTCGTTAACTTTTGTATTGTCACTGCTGCAATCACAGCTGTCATTATTTGTTAATGTACTATCTTGATCAGTCACTGAATACGCGTCTATTAAACTACAATTTTGTACAGTACTATCTACATACGAAGTATCATTACATATCACTGTATTTATAATGCACTCAGTTACTTCTTCGCATTGGTTCACTTTATTTGAATTCTGTTCATTTAAAGCTAATTCTGCACGTAACTGTTTGAAATTAACATAATTTTCATTGAACTTTTCACTGTACAGTTTCGCACTATCACAACAGTTTGTTAACTCATTTTCACTATGCGCAGAAGTTGTTTCTTCTATGTTATGTGGTGGAGCTTCTATGCTGAAATCTTTCGTTTGTTCTTCATGGTGGACAGATGATGGTCTGGAATCACTTTCTGCCCTGGAGTGGCAGTAGAGCTGTTGTTCTGCAATGAAAGTGAGAACGCTTTGGAGCGCTTGTTCTCGATCACAATGTTCAGGCAGACATCCGGCAGCACTTCTCGAAGAAATGGACGCTAAACTCTTAGTACTCTCAAACTTAACAAGACGATAAAAATCTCTGGTGAAATCAGTGCCGACTGGATGGGATTCATTTGTATCGTCACTGCATCCGCTCAACGCTGCTGAAGATCTCTTTGAACACGTTTCTTGTTCATACGCATGAAAACAATCTTCGGAATTGGTTTCCGCACTTGACCAACTATCACCAGGGGAGGTTATATTTTGATTTCCGTTAACTGCATACGGCCATCTTTTCTCTGATTCACTGTGCCCAGAAGCATCCATTAGAAGAGCAACTAGTTCCCCACCGACTTTATCAGCCATATAACTAGAATTGTTCCATAAACATTCGTTAGAATCTTCTTCTAATTCTAAGGTATTATTTTCTTGAATACTAGGTAATGTAGATAAAGAGTATTGTCCTGGAGTCATAATTTCACTGGATTTCCTCCAGATTGGCTCGTGAACATCTTCAGAAGACAAGCTTAAGCTCCAGTCTTCTAATTCGGCACGATCGTATTCTAATTCTAAAAGATCTCGTTGATGTTGTTGTAAGGCAGTTCTTGACTCGTCTAGTCTTAGCCACTGTTGAACGTACTCGGTGTCCCAGGTAGTGTAATCGTGATCATCTTGGCCACTACACCACGAAATTCTAGAATGACTTTCTTCCTCGTTATATTCCACGGATGGAATAAGAGTTGTAGCTTTCGCTCGCCTGAGAGGGTTGATAGTTTTATCTGTAATATCTAACAAAAGAATGCTCGGTGAGCTTGATATGGGAGAAGATAACGAATAACAAGGTGAAGGAGCTGTTGTGATTTTTAAACAAAGATGGGAATCCGAAAAACTCCTCATGATATGTTGAAATGGAAGAATGCCTTTTGAAGGTGGAAAACTATTTCTAGGATTGATGCCAAGAGCAAAATTTAAAGGGATGTACAAGATATCAGGATCACACTGGTCTTCAACAACCATTATTCTAGCTTCTGGAAGATCTGTTTCATCTGTTGCCTCTTTCAGATCTTCTAATCCACGGACAGCTTCACCGGAAACTCGATTGACTTCTCCTTGAACATCTGAAGACATGGTGGAATATCCTTCGTCTCTGTTTCCACTTTCTGGAGATTCGTTTCCTGTTTCTTCCTCACTCTTACTGTTTGATTGAGCTGTAAGTGATGATCAAAAATTAAAAATAGTACATTTTATTCTAGATATATGTTTACCTAAAAGAGGCCTTGATCTCCTGTGACACTTGGCGCTTTGAAAAAGTGGAAGTTGTAGATTTAAAGATACTGGACGTTGTGGAGGGACCCAAAGTGACGAATCAACAGCAGACAGTGCTTCCAATAACCTCTGAGGTGTTACTTCAGTACTACCTTTTAACTCAGTCCACAGTTTCGCCAAAATATGATGCCGTTTTTTATCCTCTAACGACAATCTAGTGTCTAAAATATCAGCATCAGCTGACAAGTGTTTCTCACTTGTTTTCGTAATAATTTCATTAATTATTATCCCTCGATCGTTGCATTCGGGTGAGATTTTCGCTTCGGTTAGAATATCAGAGTTAAATGAGTTACAATGTTTGATTGTCAGATCTGAACTGATTGGAGAAGTGGGTAGCAATGAATTATTGTGATCGGAACTGTTGGAGGTGCTTTGCATATCAGTTGTAATGGAACTTTGTAGCGTGGATTCTTTATCTGAGGGAGAACTTTCCAACGCAAGTTGTGGCTTCGGACTCAGATCTACGTCGGAGTTACTGTCACCACGGAGTTGATGGACTAACAGGGTGGTTAAAGCGCGGTTTTGAGATTCCAGGTCCTTGATGCGGCGGGTTAAGGATGATATCTCTTCGCGTAAATTCTGTAAGAAGATAAATCAGTCATAAATACATTACATAAAAGAATTATGTTTTTCATTCATGTTGTAAAATATCATACATTATTGCCATAGTTAATCAGAAATTTTCAATGGGCCCGTCCAACTTTTTTTGAATTTTTTATATGTTTATATGTTAAAAATAGAAATTCCGTATTTTTTGTTTTCTTGAAATTATTCTTAATAACACCAAAAATAATTATTAAAGTTTTAGCGCGAAAGTTGTGACGTTAGTGTCACTCCGTCATAAGTAAGAGAACCGACATACGTTACCATTAATAATGGTAATATAGGTAAGTTAAATTAATAATTTTTGCTCGTTTCCATAATCAGATTAATCATTCGCTTTAATTAATGTGACTTTAAGACTTTCTTTAATATAATATTGCAGGTTATTATACTCTCCAAATGTCATTATTATAATTAAAATAGTATTTAAGCTATTTTCTATTTATAATTAAATACAACAATGACAGTATTGAGTATAATAATCAAAGAATAGTTCATAATAAAAAGTAATCCAACATTTACTTTTCTATTTACTAAATGATTACAACAATGACAAGTATTAAGATTACAATAATTAAAACATAAATTATAATTTTATTTATTTAATAAGTAAATTTTCTTTTGATCTGAATAAAAAATTACTCGGATATATTAAATATGTGCGTGTTAGAGTATGTGTAAAGCCAATCGCGAATTTATGAGCAAAATATGCATGGTCCACTGTGCAGTGACATTTTCACAAAGTAACTGGACGACTGTAATGACGCTGACGTCACAATATGGCGATCGTTTTACGCTAAAAACTGTAATTACATTATTATAGGTATAAAAATACAAAATATATAGCAATTTTTATTCCGTTTTCATTTATTTATATTCAAAATTCATATGCGATATGTAATTTCTAAAAAGTCGATGACTTGGACGGGCCCATTACCTACTACTACCTGGATAAGAACTTACATAATTTATTGACAGTTATTTAAATTAGGTAATGTAGATTATTACCACACAAGTGATATAATGAAAAAAATATTAATAAAAAAGAAGTCAAAAATTATTGTAATATAAAACAATTTTTGATTTTATGCAGTTTTGTATGTATGTACCTCCATTATACGTGAGCTACAGGACTCGTGTATGCACATTCGAAGTCTAAATAATTTATTCGTGACTGATATTTATAGAATAAAATTATTATTAATGTACCTACTGTAAAGTATGTTTAAAATGAGCTTCGCAAATGACGTCAAACAATTAAGTGTTTAATAATGTCGGTGTCCCATTCTTTATTTTTAGTAATACAGTGAGGCCTGCACATGCCTAATTTGATCAATTCTACCCGGCCCGACCAATTTTAATAAGGTTCGGCCCAATTCGAGCCGCAAACAATTGGGTCCTCCACTGAAGTAACAAATGAGAACATGGGTCATTTATATTAAAATTAGACCTTAAAATTTTATGGAATTAATAAAGTTTCGGACTAGCAGTCAATATTACAAATTTATTCACGCCGACGTTTCGACTATACAATAGTCTTCTTCAGGGCTAGAATGGTCCAGTTGAAGGAAAAAGTACACGTGTGGATAAGGGTAGATACATACAAGACGGACATTTAAAAATATAAATAAATAGTTAAAAATCACAGATCACAGAGTGAAAATCGTCAATTAATAAAAAACTTGTCCTGGATGACTAAAATAAACTTTGCTGAATATAATTTTTTTTCTAAAATGGTAACTGTAAAGCTGTTTTTTACACCAGTAATTATTTATAGGAATTATTTTAATTTTTTCCAATAAATAATGTCTAATTAAGCAAAATTACAAGAATGTAACGTTATTTTATGAATACAAAAATCTTGCAACCACCCTATTCTATATTTGCACATATTTCGTAAATAATGTAAAAACTACTAATATCAATAATTCATGTATGAACATATTTACGGGTCCTAATCATGTGATAACTTTTCTTGTTAATTCAGTTAAGATATAAAACTATTCTTAATTTTATTCCTTGTCTATTTAGTTGCAGCAATAACAATAACCGTTACTGGATTAACAGCTTCTCCCATGGTCGCCCATACAATATTGTTCAGGGGGGGGGGGCAAAGTCAAGAATACAAAAATATAATATACTAAAAATAAGTATGTTCTTAAAAATATAAAACAACATAAATATTTATGGAAAAAATTACAATACAGTAATAGTACATTACTAACCGAGATGGAAAGTGTTTCATTAATGTCGAGGGCGAAGATAGCTGACCAAGGCGCGAAGGTTAACAATAACTAACTTCCCAACTTTTTAAAAGTCAGAAATCGTTATATTACCAACTGATTCTTTTTCCGAAAATGCTATAATTTAAAATTCCTTGCATCTTTGGCAAATTCATTTAGAACTTCGTCTATATATTTTTGTTTATTTTCGCTTATGTAATCGCGATGGAGGCTCATCAAACATAAACCGTCTAGCCGATCTTCGCTAATAGTAGATCTAGTCCATGTTTTCACTCTTCTAAGAGTGCTAAAAGATCTTTCCACAGTGCATGTAGTTGGAGGAAGACAAATTAAAATTTCTAAAGCTTTGGAGATTGCTGGGTAAAATGTACAATGTTGTAAAAGTTCTGTTACAGGAGTTTTTTTAGTAATAATCATTTCTTTATTTGAAACCCAATATTCGTGCCATGCTAAAGCTTCTTCAAAAAAATTGTTAATTTTATAATCTGAATGAATCTCTTGAGCTAGTTTAGTAAAATTATTATAGTTTATTTGTTTTAAATTAATCGGATGCAAATTATAGAGCAAAAAGGCAACATTATCATCTTTCGAAAACCGAGAATTTAAAGAACTAATTAAAAAATCCAAGTAATTTATAAAAATTGCTTTTTTAAAATATTCTCGCACAGAATTAGCTTCGTAGTTTGCACGGTGAATTTGTCTTCCACCACTAGCGACTCTCGGCATTTTTAATTCAAGATCAAAATTTTGTGCAACTTCTTCAGAGCTATTAAATAGTTCAGTAAAAATTATTTCTAAATCAGAGTTCCTATGTTTATTAAATATATCCAATAAGTGATTAATATGTTTCTGTACAGCTAGCATATCAACAGAAATACCCTGCAAAATATTTGTTACGGGTTCCAGAAGTGCCGAATATTTACAAATTATTTTAAGGGAAACAATAAAATAGCTCTCAACAGTAGCACTTGATAGTTGTTGTGCTCCTAATCTAGTAACACGATTAACTTCAGCTATGGTATTGGTAATATTTTCATTTATAATTTGTACTGCGGATGTATCTTTTAAATTATGTGCGCGCGAAGCTTACGCTAACTTCATGATGAAGATTTGAACGTTAGGAAACAGAACGAAAGAAGAAAACAACAGGGCAATGTAAGGACATTAGGATGCGACATAAGTAGCCGTGGCAAAACAATCAAAAATGGTAACTTTGCTTTTAAAATTCTTAAAATTAAAGAAAAGCCAGGGGGCAAGCGCCCCTATGGGCGCCCATGGCTTCTCCCTTACTTTTTGCGCTAATAGAGCCCGGACGACCTGGTTAGCAACGTCGTCAAGACAGCGTTCGTATTGGCGTCTAGTAGCCTCAGCGTCTCTGCAGAGAGCAGCGTTGTCTGCTTCCAGCGCCGCAACACGACTCTCGGGTTCCGCAACCGAAGGACAGGCGTCCAACTGCTGCCGTAAAGAGTTGACTTCAGCGTTCAGGCGACCAATTGTAGATTGGTATTGTTGGGTTCGACTCTAGAATGAAAATAATTTTTGATTGTAAAAATGTATACTACTTCAATATTAAAAATTTCAACGTTAAAAAGTTAAAATCAGGAACGTAATTATTGATGCCCTCAATTAAGTATGGACTAGACATTTCTATATTGTTGCCAGTTTTAGTTTTTAAGGTGCTATCTTATAATGTGCTTTTGTTTTGCCAGCTGCTAGATAATGACGAAAACCTGAGTTTGGTCGAAATTATTATTTTCAAATAATTCTTAAGCAATTGGTAATCTAGAAAAATGTTCCAAATAAAAAAAAGTAGATGTTTTTACTGTTGTGAGCGCAAAATAGGACTTTGTCGATTGAGAGGTTGTTGACGCGCGACGCAGGAGCGCGGCATTCTCTCGAAATCGACAGTGTCCATTTGCGCTCGAAACACACACAAGATTTTTTCTACAATTCTCCACCATAAAAAAATTAATAAAATGTACACTTTGTACTTACAGTACTACTCAACAGTTTTGCAGTGTAGTTAGGAACGTATTCAAATATGACTTCAAGATATTGTTTTGGCTTTCGTTTTTACAAAAAAATTAATGGCAATTTTGTAATGAATATTATAAGTTTTGAGTTTTGTATAATTTATTTGTTTCAAGTACATTAAACTAGAGCAGTGGAAAAGTGGATGTCCCTGGGAGCGTTCACGCCAAACTTTTGCAGGTGGCAGCATAACTGTTCACACAATATATTTTATATTTAATTTTAATTTATCGTTACTTTCCATTCTTCTTGAGCTATAGCTTCAATCTAATCTAAGCATTTTATACTTTTGTTTTTGTAAATAAATTCCACATTTTATTTTCACAGCAGTGCGGCATTTTGTTTGGTTATGTAATATACCGACAGGGCAGTTATATGTCAGATTGACTTGTGAATGTGGTAAATGCGTAACTAGTGTCATTAGTTCCTGATTAAACGTTTCTATTAAGAATGTAGACAAGTAACATTTCTCAACATTGTATAGTTAGAAATTTGGACAGCGAGCGTTTTTCTACTTTGTCGCGCATGAGCGGCAAAGTGACATTTTGCGTTGACAAAAGAGAGCGCAAATGGCTACTTTGTATATAGACTGTAGAAAAATAATTTTTTTATCGGTAAATTTTTTAAAAATGTCCTTAATTTTTATTTAATCAGTTAACGTAATTGGGTGTTTGCAAGAAATTTGAATTCGCAAAACTATATTATATATGAGTAGTTGTATGTATCTAAACATTATTTGTGAAAACAAAATCGTAATAATCCCTATAAATAAAGAATTATAAATTATTAAAAAATCTTTCAGAACTCATAATACAATAATGCTTCTTCATTAAACGCAGAAAAAAAGCATCTATGCACGATTTTTTAAGCAAATATGGTGCATAGATGTTTATTTTTTAAACGCATAAAAAAGAAGCATCTATGCACGATTTTTTTAGAAAATATGGTGCATAGATGCTTCTTTTTTGAACGCAGAGAAAAGAAGCGTATATGCACGATTTTTTTAGAAAATATGGTGCATAGATGATACTTGAAAGTAGCATCTATGTCCGATTTTTTTTTAGAAAATATGGTGCATAGATGCTACTTTCAGGTAGCATCTATGCACGTTTATTTTAGAAAATATGGTGCATAGATGCTACTTTCAGGTAGCATCTATGCACGTTTATTTTAGAAAATATGGTGCATAGATGCTACCTGAAAGTAGCATCTATGCACCAAATCTGATGTGGCCAGCACATTACCTTCCGTCAGTTCTATGTATTTTGTACAAATTTCATACAGAAAGTTCCTTGCTAAAGATTATATTTCATATACTTTACCTTTCGGCAGTTGCATGTATTTTATGCAAATTCCATACAGAAAATTTATAGCAAAAGATCCTATAATTTCAGTAAAATTATACGACAAACACACTATGTCAATTTCACTTGACACTGACATCTTTCAATCAAAATTTTCTTAATATAGTAGCTGTTTCCATAGCTATGGCTACTTTATGAAATTTTATTTCTTTATAATTTTTTAACTCTATATTCATTTAATATTAAGTATAAAATACAGTCAAATCGTATAGAGAATAAAATATTCTTTAATATTTATAATAACATTAAATGTGAAATATGATATTTAACATGGTTTTTTCAAGGAAAACTGTTAAATTCAATTCAAATGAGGGTACTTCCGGTGTCCAATTCTAACCAAAATCTAATCAGCTCTTCACATGGATGTAAAGAAGAGAAATACGAAAGAATTATAATTTTTAGAATTGTACTATGGAAGTTATCGTAGACGCACGCACGCACACACGCACGCACGCACACACGCACGCACGCACGCACGCACACACACACACACACACACATACACACACACATACATACACACACACACACACAAACACACACATCATAGTAAAAATAGTAAAATCGTATTCTAGGGACCCTAAAACGTGCTTATTCATCAAAAAGTCACCACCGAATTTTTTGAGCAAAGACAATACCTTCCTTAGCTAAAGGTGACGGAAGGTAAAAATGTGCAACCATCCTATTCTGTGAGAGTTAAAATATCAATTTACTTCTCTATGATGAATGTTCAAATAAGATAATAATGATACCAGCTACATAAATTAACAATAATAAATGATCTGTAGTAACTAATTGACAGTTTCATGGTTTTAGTTTCAGTTCTAATTATATTCGATTTCAATCCCTTTTAAGTTTTATTCCAAGAAGTGTGATTCATGACGCTTGCCATCATTAAGAATAATTTAGTCTGTCATCGTAAAAGCGTTGGCAGCGAACACGGGGCCCGCATCTGAAATCCGATGCTCTAAGGGTGACTTGTCGTAAACTTTAAATAGGGTGTCTTCTTTCTAACATCCGAATATTATTTTATTTTAAATTAACCCGTATCTATACACTTCTATAACAATGAATATTTATATAAGTACAGAGAAGTACAATATGAAAATTATATCTACCCCTATTTACAACTTCAAACAGATACTTATTAATTAATAAAAGTTACTTGTTTTTCAGCGTCTGATTAAAAAAGTTTAAATCTATTTAAAAAGCACATCATCTTCTCCAATTTCAATGATATGATAGCTAGGGACTATCAAAGTTTAAACTAAGTTTAAAATAATCGAGTTTTTAATAATAATAATAATTTATTTATTTCCGTAGACACAGTACAAGTGTATGGAGAAAGTCAATATAGAAAACAGAGTGAAAATTATAAACACAATATGTTATACAGCAAAAAATTCGTTTAAATTATAAAAACTGTGTTGCAGTAGAAAGGACATTAATAATTTTTTTAATTTATTTTATTTATTTTCTATTTTCAGAGAATCAGGCAGCTTATTAAAAATTTCAAGTCCCATTCTGTTAGGAGAATCTTTAGCAACATTTACTCGGGATCTAGGAACGTAGAAATTGTTTGTATAGCGAGTATTATACTCATGCAAATCAGAAATCATAGTAAATGATGTTTTATTTTTATGTATAATAATAATAATAATAATAATAATAATAATAATAATAATAATAATAATAATAATAAACTTTATTGACATATAAATCAACGGCGAGGTTCAGCCCAAGGCTGCTCTTCCACCTAACTAAAAAGGCAGATTTCAAGAATATAAATGCAGATTAGTGGTTAAATATTTAATTCTTTAAAAATAGTTCTGCAGGATGATCTATGACTCATGCCCATTATAAAACGTATAATTCTATTTTGAGCAACAAAAACATTATTTGCAGGATTTGAAGTACCCCAGAAACAAATACCATATCTTAAACGAGACTCGACACAAACAAAATAAAACATCAAAAGTTGTTTATTGTTTAGGTATTCTCTTAAATGACGCACCTGAAAACATGTAACGTTTAGTTTTGCCACAAGTTCTTCACAGTGAGGACCCCAATTTAAATTTTCAGTGAACAACATACCTAGAAGACGTGCTGAATCAGTATTGCTTTTAATATTATCTTCAAAACATAAGTTAATTGGTTGGTTATCCATAACATTTACGTTTATCTTACTTTCAAACATTCGGCTGTCGCCTTTTTGAAATCCGGAATATATTTACAAGTAAATGAATGCAGAAAATAACGAAACAATGAATATAAATAAGTAAACCAATTGTTTGAATTTATGCCACGCCAAATATATCCTATTATTCACGAAAGATGACTATTCAAGGTTATTTGTTCGAAGAAAGACGACACATCACTTTACAGAAGTAGCTTAGCAACATTTTGTATTAGAAAGAGAAAGATTATTTGATTTATGTCTATTTAATTTATGTGGTGTAACAGATATATGTAAATAGTGGCATTACTTTCTAACAAACTATAAATAATAAATGACATATGTCGTAGAATTACACATACCTAATTATTTACTACATTGCCCTCTGTTCTAATATTTACCCAGTGGCGTTGACGTTTAAATCAAATTATTATTCCTTGGTTTATAGTTAAGTCTATGTTTTTGAATTTTGAAAAAACATAAGTGAAAAACATAAATTTTTCAGAAAGGCATTATTTAGAAAGAAGCATAATTTTCAAATAAATTACTCTTATTTTTTCAGATAAAATGTGTCCATAAAAACTTCATGTTGCACGCCTATGCATGCGAAATGCAATGAAGTTATCTGCAAGTAATATTATATCAGACAGCTCACAAATGACCTTGAATAGTCATCTTTCGTGAATAATAGTTTAAACGAAGTGCGTTTATATGAAAGTGAAAGATTTGTTGATACAAGTTGCTAATGGAAATCAAGACAAAACTTGGATTATACAGTAAAATTTTTGAAAGATGTCCGACCAAGGTCATCTACGAATTGTATGAATTAAGATTGTGTTCTGTATAATTCAGTAGTGTCGTTTTCTTAGTTTTTATGAGGCTACCTCAGATATTACTGTTATTAATTATTATTATAAAAATATATTTTAAAGTAAAAGCATTCAAAATTCAAAACTAAGTCAACTGGTAAGTTTATTAATTATAGCAAATGTAAAACCAAATATGTGAAAAAAAAAGATAATGACCCAGTGTGTGACACTGACAGAAAAAATGATATTCGTACGGCTATGAATCGAATTAATATATCTGAATTAATAAATAAACTTACGTTACAACGAAAAAATTTATTGTCAACCATGAGCATCGTATTAAAATGGAATGTCCTAACTTAGTCGAAACTATGAATTTTTGAAAGACAACCGTGTTATGTTATATCCATCCTTATCACACACGGTTCTTGTGAGAAAGATAAATATATGCCAATTTGTTAATTTGTTCATGATACTTCGTTCAAAAATTTTACTATACGTAGTTTTTTTGTTTATTATTTTATTAAATTGCGTATTATCTATATATATTTCCAATTATTGACCACATAAATTATTATTTGCAATACCACCTTCTAAAGTTGTCATTATTTCACACTTTTCAATGGCTAAAATGTGTCATTATAGAAAACTGTGAAATAAAAAAAGCTGTAAAATAAAAAAAAACTATGAATTTTTTTTTACTTCCTTGTACGAAGTAAAGGAAGTATTGTAATCGCAAAAAATTTCGGTTTTGAGATTTCAACGTAAATATCCATTTTGACCATCCCTGAATCCATTCTGACTAATTTCGTCGTGACGTCTGTACGTACGTACGTATCGCGCATAACTCAAAAACGGTGTAAGCCGTAGAAAGTTGAAATTTTGTATTTAGGACTGCTATAACATATAGTTGTGCACCTCCCTTTTTGGTCATTACATAATTTCCAGAAATGGTACTTTATTTGAAGCCTATAATAGATTTTAATTTTAACTACCTATATTAAAATATAATCCAAAACTTTTCAAATTTAATATATAAGACTTTCATATCAATTGGAATAACATAGCAGAATTTGGTTAAAACAGGCTAACCGGAAGTGACATATTACCTGAAGTTGTTAACAGTTTTTCTTGAATAAAATGGTTTCATTTTGTTTTTAGAAATAAATGCTTCAAATAACAGTTTTAGAGAATTAAATTCTGCGTCTAGCACATCAAGTATTATTAAATTAGCCCTTTGTATAAGCTAGATATGTAAATTTAAAACTATATACTTTTTGGTTTTTGTAGTGTTGCCACAAGACGAGACGAGACAAGACTCGAGGTCGGTCTTGTCTTGGTCTTGACTTAGTCTCGACTACATTGGTCTTGTCTTGGTCTTGTCGAGACGAGACTTGAAGTCAGTCTCGTCTTGTCTCGAGTCTCGACAAGACTCTCGACTTGCGGCTATTAACAAATGGTTTATTATAATTGTATGTAATAGTGCATAAATATCTAAGAAAAACCGTACAATCGCGATATAAAAATTCCAAAAAATGTTTGAGATATTAATTTTAAAAGTATTTTATGACAGTCAGTTACTAGTAGACCGTTACTTAGAACTTTACGGGCGAGCACGATACCTAACGAGCGAGAGAAGCGAGCTTGTTATCCGTGCGAGCACGTAAATTTCGGGTAACTGAATATACTGGATATACTGAATCGTAAATAACCTGAAAAAATTATTAAAACACACCACAATACATTCAACTATTTCATCGAAATAGTCTTTGAAAACATATAGCGAAATAACGAATAAATAGAACTGTATATATAATGCTATGGTTTCTGTGAACGAGTAGGTTGGCAATACAAATGTTTTTATGTATAGGGATATTTTGATTGGTAAAAATGATTTTTCAATGAGAGTTGCAAGTGTAAAACGTAAACGTAAATGGTTGCAATAATTATATATATTTTTCTACACATCTCTTCCTTTAATTTATAAATCCTTCTTCCAGCTTAATATAACAGGTTATGGGCCCAGGCTCGCGGTTATTTTGAAGAAGGATTGTGCGGTCGTATAAAAAAAGTTGTTGAGCACCGGTTGAAGTAAGGTTAAGTACGAGAAAAAAAGCGCGAAAAGTGCGCGGGTTTCTTTCGGTTGTTGAAAAATAGTAAAAAAAACGGTACAGCAACTAAATAAAATGGATAGTGTAGGAAGTGTGTTGATTGTAAAACTCTCTGGTGAGAATTGGACAACTTGGAAATTTCAAACTCAAATCGCACTTAAGTCAAAGGGACTTTTGAATATTGCAACAGGCGTCCAGGCAAGACCAGCCACAAATCCTGAAGAATGGGATAAGAATGATGCAAAAGCTCAAGAGATAATTGTAATTAGATTAGAGGACAAACCACTACAACATGTGTTGTCATGTCAAACAGCTGCACAAATGTGGAATAAGTTGAAATCGATTTATGAGCATACGTCGCAGGTCAGTATACATTTACTACAACAAAGATTCTTTGCTTTAGAATACAAAGGAGGCAGTGTAACAGAACTTATATCTCAGTTAGAAGATATAAGAACTCAACTTAAGCATCTTGGTGAAGAAATAAGTGAAAAGATGATTATTACGAAAACCCTAATGTCGCTACCAGAAAACCTCAAACATTTCGTTTCAGCTTGGGAGTCCATGTCAAGTGACAACCAAACCTTAACTGAATTAACTTCTAGGCTATTAATTGAAGAAGAAAGAATGAATCAAAGTGAACAAGCTACAGCACTAGCTGGTAAAAGTAGTAAATCGTTTATGAAGCGTTCGAATGTAGTAAAATGTTATGAATGTGACAAGCCAGGTCACTTGAAGAAAAATTGTCCAAAGTTAAACGATTATAATAGAAAAAGTCCAGAAGTTAAAAAAAAATGCTTTTACTGCAAGAAGGAGGGACATGTCATAGAACATTGCTGGCATCGAAAGAAGAAAGAACAAAATAAAGGTGGAGTATCAAATGCCTTTATGAGTTTGTCCAGTATGGAAGATTTTTCAGCGTTTATTGGGGAATCTAAACTTACATCGGAAGACTGGTGTTTGGACAGCGGTTCAAGTGATCACATGTGCTTCAATGCTGAACAATTTGAATATTTGAATACTTCTCCTGACAAGAAACAAGTGAAAATCGGTGATGGATCCTTTATAAATATAAAGGGAGTAGGACAAATTAGATTACAAGCTTGGAATGGGAAGGAATGGCTACAAACTGTTTTAAATGATGTACTATTTGTACCAGAGTTAAAAGTAAATCTTTTTTCTGTAGGAAAGGCGTTGGATAAAGGTTTTATGATGCATTCTGAAAAAGGAAAATGTGAAATAGTAGATAGCAATGGCTTGGTCAGAGCTATGGCTCAGAGGCAAGGTAAGCTGTTTAAGATGAATTTTAAGTACGAAAAGGAAAATGATACAGACAATCCTGAATGTAAAATAGCTGAAAGTTTGACAGATTGGCATCGTAAACTTGCGCATATAAATTTTAAACAGGTAAAAGACATTTTAAAGAGTAATAATATAAATTATATTGAAGATAACGAAGATAAAAATCCTTGTATTGATTGCCTTAGAGGTAAACAACATAGACTACCGTTTCCAACAAGTGAATCACGTGCTAAGAAAACATGTGAACTTATACATGGTGATTTATGCGGCCCCTTTGAAGTCTCATCTCTGGGAGGAGCAAACTATTTTCTGCTTTTAAAAGATGATTTCTCGAAATTTAGATTTGTTTATTTTCTGAAAGCAAAATCTGAAGCATCTAAGAAAATAGAAAGTTTCATATGCTTGGCTGAAAATCAGACTGGAAATAAAATAAAGACATTGCGTACTGACAACGGGTTGGAGTTCATCAATGCAGAGCTGCAACAATTGCTTGAAAAGAAAGGTATACGCCACGAAAAATCATGCGTGTACACTCCAGAACAAAACGGGCGAGCCGAAAGAGAGATGAGGACGCTAGTTGAAGCAGGCAGAACTTTATTGCATAGTAAAGACATGAATAAGTCTTTCTGGGCTGAAGCTATAAGTTGTGCAACTTTTGTATTAAACAGAGTCAGTACAAGCTCTGTCAAGGATAAATCGCCATATCAGGTGTGGTATGGTAAAGACTATAAAATGGAAACGTTTAAAATTTTTGGATCTAATGTTACTGCACACATTCCAAAAGAAAAAAGAAGAAAACTAGACGTAAAATGTAATACAGGCATCTTCGTCGGTTATAGTGAAGAAACAAAAGGGTATAGAATTTATTTACCTCATAAAAATAAAGTAGAAATCACCCGAGATGTAATATTTCTGCCTGAAGTACAAAAAATGAAGAAAACTGAAAATAGTATAGCAGAAAAACCAGTATTATTAGACATGGATACAGATGAAAAAGATAATACTCACGTCAGCAACTCAGAAGAAGAAGTAGAAGATCCAAGAGAAAACCGAAAATTAGATAACTCAGAAAATTCGAGCGAAAATGAAAGTCCAGACGATTACGATAGTTTAGAGAATTCAGAAAGCTCGAATACTGAAGAAGATGTAACTGCAAGTGAACATCCAGTAACAAGAAACAGAAGAGAAGTAAAAATACCTGAGTGGCTCAAAGACTATGAAACAAATTTTTATTCAGCTACAGAAGAACCCATTAGCTTAGAACAAGCAGTCACTGGAGAAAATGCAAACAAGTGGCAAAAAGCGATGGAAACAGAGTTAAGTGTGTTACGTGAAAACAATACGTGGAGTGAAGTGCCATGGCCTGTAGATAAAAAGGTGATTGAGAGCAAGTGGGTGTTTAAAATTAAAAGTGAAAATCAGTTTAAAGCTAGGTTAGTGGCTCGTGGGTTTCAGCAGGAGAGCAGTGAAGAGCTATACGACATTTACGCCCCTGTTGCCAAACTGACTACTTTCCGAATTCTGTTGGCGGTGGCAAATGAATTGAAGTTACCAGTATTCCAAATGGACGTGAAAAGCGCGTTTTTATATGGCGAAATCTCTGAAGAGGTATACATGTCATTACCTGGTAAAAATAAAAATAATTGCAATACAGTTTGTAAACTAAATAAATCTATTTATGGCCTTAAAAAATCTCCAAAATGTTGGAATACCAAATTTGATTTATTAATGAAAAATGAAGGTTTTATAAGGTCCAAAAATGACTACTGTTTATATTGTAAGTGTTCACCCATTAATAAATTGTATGTTTTAATTTATGTGGATGATGTGCTAATTGTTGGTACAAATTTAATTGAAGTTGAAAAACTTAAAGTCATTTTAAACAAAAATTTCAAGATGAAAGATTTAGGCATTATATCTTGTTACTTAGGTATAAATATTAAACAAAATTTGGAAAAAGGTTACACAGAGTTAAATCAAACAAATTATCTGAAGGGTGTTTTGAAACGTTTCGGTATGCAAGATTGTAAACCAATGAACACACCCATGGATAATAACTTTGATTTTAATCTTGTAAAAGGCGATAAAAGTAACCCGAAATTGCAAACAGTATGTAGGCAGATAATTGGTAGCCTCATGTATGCAGTTTTTGGTACTAGACCTGATCTATGTGAATCTGTTTGTGTACTTAGTCGTTTTCAAGATAAGGCAAATGAAAATTTATATGTTGCACTTAAAAGAGTACTACGCTATGTAAAAGGTACTTTAAATTTAACGTTAATATTTAAAAGTAATAGTAATAAAAATGTTATTTTGTATGGATATGTTGATTCAGATTGGGGTGGGGACATTACCGATAGAAAGTCAACAACAGGCTCCATTTTTAAATTATTTAATTGTACTGTTTCATGGGCAACTAAGAAACAACAAAGTGTCTCTTTGTCCTCAACTGAATCTGAATTTATTGCACTTAGTATAGCTGTAAGCGAGGCTTGTTGGCTACGGAAAATTTTGACTGACTTAAATTTAATTCCGGTTGATAAACCTGTCATCATTTATGAAGACAATCAGTCTGCCATTCGAATAGCCAATAACCCTGAAAACAATAGAAGACTGAAACATGTAGATATTAAGTATTTCTTTGTTAAAGAAAAGATCGAAGAAGGTTCGGTGAATATAATATATATAAAAACCGAAAAACAATTAGCAGATATGTTCACCAAATCTTTATCGAAAAACAAATTCTTAAAATTTAGAGATAGATTGGGGTTAACACTTAATGTTTAAAAACACGAATCAGAATTGTAAAAACATTTTTATTGAGGGGGTGTGTGAACGAGTAGGTTGGCAATACAAATGTTTTTATGTATAGGGATATTTTGATTGGTAAAAATGATTTTTCAATGAGAGTTGCAAGTGTAAAACGTAAACGTAAATGGTTGCAATAATTATATATATTTTTCTACACATCTCTTCCTTTAATTTATAAATCCTTCTTCCAGCTTAATATAACAGTTTCAACAGCCTGTAAATTTTCTAACGGGCGGAGCTCTGTTATTAGAGGTATACGATTCAGTATAACGTAAAAAAAATAATATGAAAATGGAACATACCGAGTGTTTTTTTAAATTTTATTCTTACATACAATATATTTTTTATTTCAAGTAGTTACTGAACTAGATACCGAATTATAATTAACAGCAATGCGTTTTTCTTAATAGCGCTAGGTAAACAGTAAAATCTAGAGATTAAAAAATACAGAACAACAATGAAGTTGATATTACATTATTTGGAAATACATTATTCATTATTTTCATGTTATTTTATGCGTGTTTCGATGTGAATTCATAATAATACCACATGAAAATTACGTAAAATATTTTACGAATTGTAACAAAATATAGAAAGTGAGAAATATTCATTCATATACTTATTACAGATCTGACGATTCAAAATGTAAAGATTAGAGAAAGTAGGTATAAATGAAATTCTTGGAAATATCCATTGCTTTGTCCTCCATCCATTTCCCTTCGGTTTTAGGGACACTATGGTCATACTCACCCGGACAGTTAACTCAAGGTTAAACTTTAAAATAGCATGCTATGAGAAGTTGTTTCATTTAACTTTTCCTTTTCATCCACCTTCCGACTACCTACCTGTTATCATTATATTATTTCTGGATGCGATTTCATACTTATTTAAAATAAAGGATTGGTGAAAATTGAAAGTATAAAACGAAACGTATGCGCAATTGGCTATATTATGGGGTTACATTTTTAAGAATCATTGCGTTTTGTATAATAAAATAATAATTATTTTCAATTTCAAATTAATTATTTAGGTGATTAGGTGAAATAAGGAGCACATCTGTTGAAAATTTACAATATGGTTTTTAAAAAAAACTGGTTTCCCTAAGGGCTTAAGGTCGTAAAATGTATGTCGGCATTTTCCATTTTCACATAATACTAAGAATCACAACACATATTTTTTCTAAATATATGAAAAATACTTTAAATTTGAAGTGAACATTACATGTTTCAATACAGCAGCACTAGGAAATTACAGTAGGAACAGTATTCAATTATATAAAACAAAAAAAAAATACAATAAAATAATTACAGTAATTAAAAAAAATATTGTAATTGAGTTTATGTTTTCTTTCAAATATGATATTTTACATTGTAGCTACATAGGTATAACTTTTGTGCTGTTTGAAAATTGAAAATAATTTTAGTCAACTTAGAATTCAGTTTTGTTAATACATTTGATAGGATATAAATAATTTTTTTTTTAATATTCGGTTTATACTGGGTAGTTTATATCCTACGTATACATTGTAGTTTAACGGTTTAATGGTTTTTGAATACAAGTATTATGCCTATTTACAATTAATTTTTGGAAATTTAAGCCAAGCTTCCAGCCTAATCTGCGAATTTTTATATTTACATAAATTAATGTTTCAGAAACATAAGATTAAAAATTAATATGTTTATTATTTTTATGAATTTTCAATTAGCATTGCTCTTAAATTTTGAAGAACTTTTAGAAAATGTTTTGAAAAAATACCGACGAACTGAAGTCGAGAGTCTTGTCGAGACTTCAAGACTTTCTCGACAAGACTCGATACTGGTCTCGTCTCGTCTTGACTTTTTAGTCGAGACCAAAATGATGGTCTTGTCTCGACAAGACCAAAACGAGACGAGACAATACCAAGACTGGTCTTGGTCTTGCGGCAACACTAGGTTTTTGTAATGAAGCTTGCAATGGATTAGGACAAAAAATAACAAAAAAATAAAAAATAGATGTTAATGTCAAATTACGTCAAATACGTGCAATTTTATAATTGAGTCTATACTTTATATTAGCCTTGCGTACAAGGAAGTCGTGTGTTGTCCACATCAGATTTTTTTATAAGAAAAAACTTATTCTTGTATAAACTTGATTTTATTTTATTAGTTTTGGACAAAAAGCTTAGACAAGTTGTATTGATCTTTCCGAGATACGAGTATATCAGATTTTAAAGAAGTTAATCTTACTTTAAAATCAATTATGTGACAAGAACATGTAAGGGGAGGTGCAGCAGGATTATAAAGTTAGATCAAACTAAATCCATCGCATACAACATGTAGCATGTAGTATTAGCTGCTAATCCATTTAAGTTGCAAAACAAAATACTCGAGATAGATCACGATGCAGTGGAGTTGCGAGTTCACTAATTAGAACTTGTGACAAACAATTAGGGTAATGTAAGTTCACCTAACACGGCGTTCACACAACGCGCAAATAATTAAGATGATGTATAGGATGAGATATGATATCGCGAGTTTCAGAAATTTGAGATATGGCAGGAATTGCTATCTAGGTAACTGTACCAAATTTGGAGAATTCATTACGTTAATTAATTCTGCTAAATTACTACAAGGTTATTTTTTTATATAAAAATTTCTCCCAGAGGGAGGATATGTTGTGAAATGTCTGAAATTACAAACAGCGGTTGTGTGGGAGATGTATAGAAATTATAAATTACACTTTATTTTGGGGCTATAATTAAGCATTAAAGGAGATGCGTGAATGTAGCAATGCAGCTTTAATTGTTTCTTTCCGTTTCCATCTCCAATAATAACGCTCTCAGATCTATTACAATGAGAGAAATATTTTTTTACCACAATGTACGTCCATAAACTTTAAATAAAGATGTTTCTAAATGTGGCGAAATAGTTATTTATTTATTTATTTATTTATTATTCAACAGAATACTCCCAATTATAGAATATTACAACATATCAAGAAAAAAATATCAAATGAACCAGTGAGTACATATACATAATAATGTAAGAAAAATACAGAAAAGAAAAAAAATACATTTAGAACAACCCTTACTAATAATAATAATAATTAATTAATTAATAAATAATTTCAAATTATTTCAAATTAGAATATGTAATTGTCTACATACATAACAGATACAAAAATTTTATTATGAAAGTACTACACCAAGGACGGTTTTATAAGCTACCATTGACATATTACATAAATGGACCCAACGTAGAGAGAGAGGAATTGACGCTCACCTTAGAAAAGGAAACATAGATAAGCGGGGCAACGTCAAACAGGAATATTGTTGCGGTCTGTTGTTTTGTTTGCTGGTCTGACAGTAGTGACAGCTAGTAAAAGTGCAATATATACAAATAGTTTTAAATAAATAATATTAGCTAAAGCAAAAGTACTTTTCTATATTTGTTATTTTTACAAATAATTTAATATACGAATGAAATATTTTATGTTAAATCGAATATGAACTATATTTTACAGTCATTTACAGGGTGGGGCAGAAAAACCTATCCGATTTCAAAACGTTATAAAATTAAAACCACTCAACTTGTAAAAAATTTTTTTTATTAACATATCGCAAATTTTATGCCATTTTTAAATTTAAGTTTTGAAAAGCACATCACTCAAATGTCGTCCTTGGGAGCGGATACACTGATTTAGGCGCTCGCGGTAGCTTTCCATGACTTTCACCGTCATTTCCACAGGAATTTCTTCAATTGCCCGAGCAATTTCCCTTCGTAAAGCAAGAAGGGTCCTTGGTCGATGCTGGTAAACCTTCGATTTGAGGTAACCCCAAAGGAAGAAGTCACATGGAGTGAGATCTGGTGAGCGCGGCGGCCAGCCAAAATCACCTCTCAGGGAAATGAGGCGACCGGGAAACAGTTCCCTGAGAATGTCCATTGATCGTCGCGATGTGTGGGCGGTTGCACCATCCTGTTGAAACCACACATTTTCCACGCCATTTTCTTCCATTTTGGGTCTAAGAAAATTTTCCAGCATAAAACAATAGCGCTCGCTGTTGACCGTTACGGTTTGCCCATTTTCTTCAAAAAAGTAAGGCCCCCAGACGCCTAGGCGGGAAAGAGCACACCACAAAGTCACTTTTGGGCTATGGAGGGGTTCCTGATGGATTTCTCGAGGATTTTCGTCACTCCAATATCGAAAATTCTGCCTGTTAACGGCACCACAAAGGTGAAAATGGGCTTCGTCCGTGAAGAGCACAACATCGTCGTTTGGGAGTTCTCGGAGATCGCGACACAGGTTCGTACGGGTTTCAAAATCCCTTTCACTTAATTCCTGTGCAACAACCATTTTGTAGGGATGCATTTTGAGGTCCCGGTGCAAAATGCGCCGAATACTGCGGTTGGAAATCGCCAAAGCGAGCGAATGTTTTCGCGCCGAACGACGCGGGGAACGTTCAATCGCGGCTCTCACATTGGCCACGTTTTCAGGTCCTGTTGCTGTCCTGGGACGTCCAGGCGACTTCTTTTTCAATGCTGAACTCGTCTGTCTAAAATTTGACACCCACACTTTAATCGTAGCGTGATGTGGAACAGGATCATGACGCCCGAGTCCGAAATGAATTCGAAAAGCACGTTGTGTAGCAATTATCGAACCGCCGCATTCGATAAACCGCTCAATAACAAAAGCACGATGTTCACCAGACCAAGGCATGTTGACTACTGACAAATGGCATAAAACCGGCTTTCTAACGGTTTTTACCCCACTACTCTACCTGCTCCCTCTTCTGGGAAAAAGGGATTTGAAATCGGATAGGTTTTTCTGCCCCACCCTGTATTATGAATAAGATGAATATTCCTAAGCACTCTGTGTTATTTTGCATCTTTTGACTTTGCCCCTAACTTAGCGCTGTCCTTTTCTAAGGTGTGCGTCAATGCTTATACAGTAAAGCAGTACCTACCAGGTACCTACGTTGCGTCCATTTATATAATACGTCAATGTAAGCTACAGATCCACCTCCCAAGCAAATAAAAATTTAATAATTCAATTGACAGTCGAAATTATGACAGTAACGCTTTACATGAAATGAACAAAATTGATTCGAATTTTTAATTTAAATCAATTTACTATGGAGGTAATTTATTTCGATAATAATTTAATTAAATTTTTGAGGGAAATTATCGTTATATCGTGATGTCAGCGTCACCAAAATGGTAGTTATTGTTATAGTATGAAAACGTCGCTATAGCCTGGACTAGAGTGGGCGCGTGAGTAACTTTTTGTTCACGATCACGCACGTTCACGGAACAAAATGTAATCACGACCAATCACGCACGACTTTTTATGTTTGATTCACGATCACTCACGCTCACGATTTTATTTTGGCACTCACGACCGATCACGCCCGGCGGTTCACGTTCGTGTCACGTAATTGTTTCTACGTACATTTAAATCTGTTTTCAATGGTTTAACACAGTCATATGTTGTTATCAAATTTGTTAACAAATTGGTAATAAGTTAGGTAACAGATTGGTTTCATTGGAAACGAATGTTTATGGACAAATAGGTTGTTCTACTTCATTACAAATATCATTATAAATTTGGTAACAAATTTGTTAACAAAATTATGATCATGTTAAACGGGCTTAAAGATTTGTATATCTTTAGTGAAATCGGAGCAACTGTGTATACAATTTTGGGTACAACAATAACACTATTTTTATGCAAAAATTACTGTTGATGACATATTTGGACATAATAATAATAACAAGAATTTAAAATAAAAGATGGAAATTGACAATTAAAAAAAAAAATAGAAGAAAACTTGTACTCACGCCTGATTAAATTTCAATCACGCCTGATCACGCACGATAATTTTTTAGTGCCTCACGCTCACGTCCAATCACGACGCAAAATTGAAATTATATACACGATCACGCGGGTCACATCGTGACCCGACAAAATCACGGCCCGCGCCCACTTCTAGCCTGGACCATGCATATTTTGCCATTAAATATGAAATTATTTTCATATTTAATAATTAATAATATTGGAGTAGCTATTACTTTTTATTAAGAGCTGAAAAAAATTTAATTCTTAAATCAATTTTTATTATGATTTGTATTTTAATTATTGTAATCAACACATTGTTGTAACCAATTATTATTACAAGGAAATATGAATGATATGGATTGTTGATGTCGTCAGAATTGAAGATTTTTAACCTAAAATAATTAGGGGAGCAGGAAATTACGAAAATATGATTTTACATGTTAAATCCTTATGTTCGGGTGTTCGAGTCACCACCCTGTATTTAATTTCAACCGGATTTATATGTAATATTTAGTTAGCTTATTAGAAGTACTAAATGCTTTATCTGAACAATTTTTACCTTCCGTCACCTTTAGGTAAGGAAGGTATTGTCTTTGGTCAAAAAATTCGGTGGTGAGTTTTTGATGAATAAGCACGTTTTAGGGTCCCTAGAATACGATTTTACTATTTTTACTATGATGTCTGTATGTGTGTGTGTGTGTGTGTGTGTGTGTGTGTGTATGTATGTATGTGTGTCCGTGTGTGTGTGTAACAAAATTTTCGTCTACGATAACTTCCATACTACAATTCTAAAAATTATAATTCTTTCGTATTTCTCTTCGTTGCATCCATGCGAAGAGCTGATTAGATTTTGGTTAGAATTGGACAACCGGAAGTACCCTCATTTGAAGATTTAATGTTAAATATCATTTTTTCACATTTAATGTTATTATAAATATTAAAGAATATTTTATTTTCTATACGAGTTGACTGCATTTTATACCTAATATTAAATGGATATAGAGTTAAAAAATTATAAAGAAATTAAATTTCATAAAATAGCCATAGCTGTGGAAACAGCTACTATATCAAGAAAATTTTGATTGAAAGATGTCAGTGTCAAGTGAAATTGACATCGTGTGTTTGTCTTATAATTTTACTGGAAATAGGTATAGGATCTTTTGCTTTCTGTATGGAATTTGTATAAAATACATACAACTGCTTTAAGGTAATGTACAAGAAATAATAATAATAATATTAAATCTTTTATTTCTGCAGATACATTACACTGTATATAGAAAACGTCACAAAATAATAATTTTCTGTATGAAATTTGCATAAAATACATGCAACTGCCGGAAGGTAATGTACAAGAAATAGAATATTTAATTTAGCAAGGAACTTTCCGTATGAAATTTGTACAAAATACATAGAACTGACGGAAGGTTATGTGCTGGCCACATCAGATTTTTTTTGTATCTGTAATAACTTCCGAGAAAAACCATGTTTCGTACTTTCGATTCCAGCCTGTATTTATACCGTAAAGGGCGCTTAAAATGCGTCACCTTACGGGCACTCAAAGTAGTTGCGGAAAGTGTATCACAGATGTGATAATTAAAAAAAAAATATTAGATATTAGATTACAAAAATGGAAAAAGTATCATTATGGTTTAAATGGTCAGTGTTTATGTGTCATTAGAAATAATTCAACAATCAAGTTTATTTGCGCAAACTATAAAACAATTTCCCAACAAATGGAAGATAAGTACGTGCTAACCCCGCTTCGGAGCCATTCTCTTCCTGTTTGGTGTTATTACCACGGCAACTGCTCCATCCCGCGTCTTACGCTGAGTTAGTGAGTGTACTCGCTTCATTGTCGCTGATTATTATCCCGAACTCCGGCTGAAGGGCCGAGTGCGGGACGGGCCCTTCACTTCCTCTCGCGTCTCCGCCGCCGTCGTTCTTGTCTCGTCTTGTGTCATTCCAAGTGTAATCTCACTCCCAGCGCACTGCGAGATAATCTTCTTTCCAGCTCTTCACTGACACTGAGTGGAATTCGTTTCCAAGCTTTTTAGAAAATCAAAACGAGACTTGAAAATTGTTATGGTGATTTCATGGAAGGTTTTTACTCAAATCCTTCAAGATGGAGACATAAAGGAAAAGAGTTCTTGTTAGGATACTATCTGTTTTACTGTTTTAAAGGATTGTTCATTACTTTCAAAACAAATAAATTATAATCCTTTCCAAGCATGGGCGCCCATACAATGTTGTTCAGGGGGGGGGGAGGGGGCAAAGTCAAGAATACAAAAATATAATATACTAAAAATAAGTATGTTCTTAAAAATATAAAACAACATAAATATTTATGGAAAAAAATTACAATATAGTAATAGTACATTATTAACCGAGGTGGAAAGTGTTTCATTACTGTCGAGGGCGAAGATAGCTGACCAACGCGCGAAGGTTAACAATAACTAACTTCCCAATTCAGAAATCGTTATATTACCAACTGATTGTGAATAAATAACATTACCTACTTATTCTTTTTCCGAAAATGCTAATTTAAAATTCCTTGCATCTTTGGCAAATTCATTTAGAACTTCGTCTATATATTTTTGTTTATTTTCGCTTATGTAATCGCGATGAAGGCTCATCATACATAAACCGTCTAGCCGATCTTCGCTAATAGTAGATCTAATCCATGTTTTCACTCCTCTTTCCACAGTGCATGTAGTTGGAGAAAGACAAATTAAAATTTCTAAAGCTTTGGAGATTGCTGGGTAAAATGTATAATGTTGTAAAAGTTACAGGAGTTTCTTTAGTAATAATCATTTCTTTATTTGAAACCAAATATTCGTGCCAGGCTAAAGCTTCTTCAAAAAAATTGTTAATTTTATAATATGAATGAATCTCTTGAGCTAGTTTAGTAAAATTATTATAGTTTATTTGTTTAAAATTAATCGGATGCAAATTATAGAGCAAAAAGGCAACATTATCATCTTTCGAAAACCGCGAATTTAATTAAAAAATCTAAGTAATATATAAAAATTGCTTTTTTAAAATATTCTCGCATAGAATTAGCTTCATAGTTTGCACGGTGAATTTGTCTTCCACCTCTAGCGACTCTCGGCATTTTTAATTCAAGATCAAAATTTTGTGCAACTTTTTCAGCGCTATTAAATAGTTCAGTAAAAATTATTTTTAAATCAGAGTTCCTATATTTATTAAATATATCCAATAAGTGATTAATATGTTTCTGTTCAGCTAGCATATCAACAGAAATACCCTGCAAAATATTTGTTACGGGTTCCAGAAGTGCCGAATATTTAGAAATTATTTTAAGGGAAACAATAAAATAGCTCTCAACAGTAGCACTTGATAGTTGTTGTGCTCCTAATCTAGTAGCACGATTAACTTCAGCTATGGTATTGGTAATATTATTATTTATAATTTGTACTGCGGATGTATCTTTTAAATTATGTGCACGCGAAGCTTATGCTAACTTAATGCTGAAGATTTGAACGTTAGGAAGCAGAACGAAACAAGAAAACAACAGGGCGATGTAAGGACATTAGGATGCGACATAAGTAGCCGTGGCAAAACAATTAAAAATGGTAACTTTGCTTTTAAAATTCTTAAAATTAGAGAAGAGCCAGGGGGGGGGGGGCAAGCGCCCCCCTCTTGCCCCCCCTCCCTATGGGCGCCCATGTTTCCAAGGATAAAACAGGATAACAATTTGTCTTATTCACAGTAAGAAATGACTTCAAAATCAATCGAAATTGAGCATAATATGTAACTTAGAAATTAGAATGACATAACAGCACATCTGCGTTTGCATCTAATAATTTAAAATTTACACCAAAATGAGTACTATTACTATTATATTTAGATAATTCTTTCATACGATATTATTTGATTTTACCACTACAATCACCCCAATTTTATATGAAAGTTGTTAGGTCTTAGCAACATTGCTATAGCACATAACCAATTAGGTGCAATTGCAAACACTGAATAAAACATGAAAATGACAGGCTTTACATTTGTTTCTATTGGTTAATTTTTTTAGCAACATTGATAAGGCGTAACGACTTCCTTACAAGATAGAGCTATACATCACTTTCTCAGAAACCAGTTAAAAAATTTAATGTATCCCACATCCTGCAATGTAATGTAATTTAATAATTTAAATACATACATAGGTATATACAGGGTGCAAATCAGGAATGGGGAACGTCCGGCCCGGGGGATGGGGGTTATATTTTGTATGGCTCGCGAATGATGTTGTGAATAACTAGGAGAATATTTTTGAAAAATCAACTGGCACCGCCGGGGCTCGAACTCGGGACCTTCCACTTGCCGGGCGGGAACTCCGAGGGGAACTCTACCAACTGAGCTACGGGTCACCGGTAATGTTAATTGATTTCTCGCACAAATTTGCTAGACTGGACTAGACTGGATGTTGTGAATGTTTAAATGGCCCATGATTGAAAAAAGGTTCCCCACCCCTGGTGTAAATCAAAAAGCGGAACATAGGTGTTTAACATGGGAAATCAGCTTTTCTTTGGGCAAACGTTACCTAATTATTTTATGCAAAAAAACTTCAAATAAAATTTATAGAGGTTTAAATTCTGCATCTAAATCATAAATAAATAAATATATCATCACCCATTGCTGGGTGTGCCAATCTACTTGTAATATTTTAACTCTTCATATAAACGTAAAAATTAATTATAGTTACAGTTTTTATGAGTTTTAGTCTATAGATACTCATGGATTTATAACAAAAAATCTGATAAGGCCAGCACATAACCTCTCGCCAGATATTTTACCTGGTTGTACGCATAAAACGAAAAATAGTTTCAAATACAAATACACGTATCTCACTGCAAAATAATTCTCACATAAATTTGCAAAATCTATATTAAAATATAATATATATTATGTACAATACATACATTTTCTTAATATTCAATATCCTGAAATTTTCTTTTTCTACTTTCCTTTTCTTTTTCTTTATATTCGTCATTTTTTAAATTTCTTTTATATTTTTTTACGTATATTCTTTTGCGTTGTTGACTTTTTTTATTTTCATAATCTTCATAATGATGTACACATATTTTTGACAGTGGCATACAAATATTTTTGACAGTGACATTTATGTGTCAATTACAAACATTTGAATTTCTTGTCTTGAAATAGTTTGATCTGAGAATTTTTACATTAAATTATTTTATATGCATTTATTTATCGCACGCACGCACGGACACGCACGCACGCACGCATGTACGCACGCACGCACACACACACACATCATCGTAAATATGTTATAATCGGATTCTAGGGACCTTAAAACGTAGATTATTAACACAAAACACAAAAAAGATTTTAGTTCTAATTGACAGATAAAAACAACGCATTCATTTATTTTTTGATATAAATCCATGGCCACCTAGAGTAAAAGCTAATGAAAACTGTAAATTTATAATTAATATTTACGTTTCTATGAAGAGCTAAAATAATCATTTTACATGATTTAGATGCAAAATTTAAATCTCTATAACTTTTATTTGAAGTTTTTTTTACATAAAATTATTAGGTAACGTTTGCGCAAAGAAAACCTGATTTCCCGTATTAAACGCCTATGTTCCACTTTTCGATTTACACCCTGTACATATTTACTTATACTGGCAAATCTTAACAGGTTTATATGCATTATAACTATTGTTTCAATTTTCGATGTGTTATCAATATTTTCTTATGCAGAATCTTAAGCCTGTTTTACACATTCATACAATTAAATTGACGTAAAATGTTTTAATTTTTACATAGGTAATAATTTTTGAGCAAATTCTTTACGTTTTACACGGTCAAATATTTGTGACGCACTGATCGGTACATGTCGGTAAGTAAATAAAAACAACGATCAAAGCTACTTTAAAAATAACAACCAAATTTTTTTTAATGTCAAAATAATTATCAAATCTTATTTTTTTAAATTTTGTGTTCATCATCCTCAATAGATAGGAAGTACTTACTGTACTTAATATTTAAATAACTACTCTTTTTTTACTTAATAACACTGAACTCTCAGAATGAGATTTAATTTTATTTGTTGTTTATTTCCATGGCTATCTTATTTTTGACAAAAATGTCATTTTTTTTCTAGTGCTGCAGATATTCTACATTAAATGAAGACTTTTTAAAAGTATAAATTAATTTTAAACATTTTTTCATTCTTGTACTTTGGTCTAAAATGTACAGGAGAGCCAATTTCCACACTTTTTTAAGATTCTGTGTTCTGCGTTTCGTTGCACAGCCTGTATAAATAGTATTAATGTATTCCTACCTGTAAAATTTCTTTTATTATAACATAAATCGCGGAAAAATTATGTTTCCGTATATTTTTCTAAGAAAAAAAAAACTATTTAGAGCTTCAAAAACGTGCTACACAAGTGAGAATTATTAAATTAGATCTTAAAACTTGGCTATTTATTAAAGTCTCGATATGTGTTTTTAAACACGATCCCTTCTATAGCTACCTCTCTCACCTTCGATGACGACATTAATCCGGCGTTAGTCAGGTGAAAATTCAGAACACCATTAGTCAGGTGGGGTGTACTATACCCCATGATATTTAACTGTTTAAATAATTACTGTATAAGTTTTTCTAATATTTTTAAATTTTATTATATTTTGGGATCATATTTAATGCAAATAAAAATAAAATATTTCACAAAGTAATTTTTATTTAGAAAAAAATGTGGCAAATATGAAAAAGTACATTTTGTGCACACAAAAAAATGTTTATTACAATAAAATTCTATAACAAAAGAAATATTTACTTTAAGAATTAATATAAATTTATTAAGGCATCATAACGGACTTATCAGCAATAGAAAACCTAAATTGGGGGGTAATCATACATTTATATAAGTTTATTCGCTATTTGAATCTAAACAATTTTGGCACATAATAACAGAATGTTCTAAACATAAAAATCTATTACACGTGTTGCAAGAGTACTTTGTTTTGCGATCTCTAGTTCTGGAGCATACTGTACACCTCCCTACAACATTAGGCCTCTTAACTTCAGGTTCTGCAGAAGGTTCACCGGCTATATTACTAATCTCTTGGCGTAAATCTTTAGTCAATTTTGTATTTTTCTTTCTGCTGTTAATATGGTCCCGAATTAATTCTAAGCCTAACATTTTGATAAATTTTCGTTTAGGTATATTGAAATCTTTATTATTTTCTCTATAAATAACTTGGGTATTTATACCTGTCCCGTAGAAATTACAAACTTTATTGGTCAGGTGGGGTGTGACGCACCCCAAGTCACTTTGAACACGACTTACTCTGTTCGGTGATAAATAAGAACTGAATTAAGCGTGTTATGTCGTAGTCTGATGTTATTTAGGAAGCTAGAGAGGAGGTCATAACCGAGACATATTTTTAAAAACATTTGCAAGTAAAACAAAACAGTCGGGGTTTACCACACCCCACCTGACTAGCGCCGGGTTAAAAAAAACATAGTTCATAATAATGTTTTTGGTTATTTGAATTTGGCAGATAGCCATGTTTCTATTTTTTATGTGTGTGTATACACTTGACATCTAGTGACCACTATAAATTCTAGTTGTTGATCACAATAAACAAAACGGCATTGTATGAGTGCTATTTCAAATGCCATCATAAGTTTATTGGTTGGTCGGTGAACGATCCCTAATCCAATATCCAAATCTGATGAAAAATTCTCCGTAGTTTTTCCACAAACGTAGTTTTCATTATTGAAGTACTGTCGACTGTCGCCCGTTAAAAATTAATGAAAAAATACGGTAAAAAATGATTGTAATACAGCTGAACAAGTGAATAATGAATGATATTTGGGTGATACATTTTGCAACTGGTAATAATCGTAACAATCAATCATTTCTGATGGGAGCGTCGACAATTTTTAATCTAGCATGAGTAGCATTTACAGGCACAACATTGCAATAGTAAATATGATGTCTACGTGACGTGGAATCCGACACGCAATGATGAATTGAATGTGCATTGTTAGTATTGTTATTATAACGGCCGCATCTGATGCAGAAATTATACTGTAAATAAAATTATCCATGAGTGATGCCGAATAGTTTTAAAATACCAAATGCCAGAACATGACGGGTATCAATGGGGAACAAACTGTGCATTTTGTATAATTCTTATTGTTTGAATTAATTATTTTCAAAGCTATTATCTTTTTTCTTATATTTAACATTATTTGCATTATTATTATTATTATTATTATTATAAAAAAAATATTTATACAAAATATCAAGATTTTTGAATATTGTTAATAAACTGTTAAGTTTCAATTAATTTTGTGTATTTTATGTAGGTATAATATGTAAAATTATAACAGATTCTTACGTACATTTAGTAAAAATCAGCTAAATTTAACATTACAACTGAAAAACAATTAAGGTGCATTCACAAATGAAATTTAGGTTTATGTTTAGGTTTAAGTAAGTCATTCATAATTGGAAGTTTAATTTAACTATAATTTAATTTTGATTGTACAGACATCTATGTAAATGTTTCAAAAACAAGATTAAAATACCCGTGCGCCGTGAAACTCTCATTTACTTGGCATTATTGGTTATATTTCAGCAATTACGTTTTGACCGTCTCTATGTTCTTCCTGCATGCTTTAAAAAAGCCGAATCCACCAAGTGAATACTAAATAAAGATGGGTGTATATATATCTATATCATTTCAGACTCGTTCTCATTGGTGAAGTTTGTGACGTCAAACTAAATCATAAACCTGAAGTTTGGACCTTGCAATGTTTAGCTTTATGATTTGGATTTAGAGACCCTAAATTCTGAAGTGTGAATGGAGTCATTACATAATATGCGGCCAAAGTCTTTAAATCTAAAGTATAAACCATAAATCCAAACCTAATTTTCATTTGTGAATTCTCCTTTACTCCTATAATTTATGAGTAAAAAAAAAAAAAAATTCTTTACAGAAAAATACCCGAGACACCAAATTTCAAAAATTAAATATATCACAACATATTGTAAACAATTCCGAAAGTACTTAAATACTACTACTAATATTTAGATAAATCGCCGGCAATACGATGACGTGTGGTACCTTTGGTTCGCCGTAGTTGTCCGCTACGAGCGCTAGTATAGAAACAAATATAAACATATGTATTTATTTGATACTGGAACGTCAAAGTTAATGTCAATTCGCAAAAAGCAAATTATTTGATTTTAAATATGTAAACGTAAAACCAAGAAAATACACGCAAAAGTTAAATTTTCAAATGTGAACATAAATAGATGGCCATGTTTTGCTTGTCTCTTTCTATGAAACACGTTTTAGGCGCGTATGTCAAGACCTTATTCGCACATAGTTGATGGTATGTACGTCATAATGGTGGGAAGAAAATATTGCAAAATTAAAAAAAAAATTCTCCGGTATTTTTTAAAATTTTGCAATATGAAAAATTAAAAACACTTTAGTAGAACAAGTGATTTCGATCACTGGATATATCAAATCCTCAAATTTATTTCCACATTTACATACGTACTCATATAATAGATTCACCACCGTGAATTGCATTTAGTTAATTCATATAATGTTTACCACAAATATTTATAGCCATATAATTGTTACTTAATTATAATACATGTGTATTTCAATTTAGCAACAGCAAATACATATACCGGGTGTTTTTTTTTTTAAGATGTTTTAACTGACAACGATGGTTGTGGTATCAATAGAAAGATAAAAAAATTCTGCATCAAATACATGTAAATTATGTAATATTTTGGTCTCATAAACTAATTATGAAATTGATGAAATTTATTCAATTTTGTATTAATAGCAAGGCAATGCCATGGCATCTTCGAACAAAAAGATAAACAAATGTTTGACATTTTGTCTGTCAGAATTTGTTAGATATGATTTTTTTGTGCTTTTTTCTTATTAATGTTTTATAACGATTAGAAAATGCTTGACAAAAATCATCATTGATTTTTTAAATGGAATGATATATTTTTTATATTTTCTGGAATTAAATTTGTTTTACAATGATGAAAAATATTTGCAATTTTTAACAAATATAAAACTAGTTTTCAATTTTTCATAATTATGAAGCTTTAATGAATGGGGACTTATGAAATTGACGTCACACAACACACATTCTCCCCTCCAGTACTACATGTCTTTAGAAAAAGACGGCAGGCTCACAGAAAGAGATAGTTTTGTATTTCCATGGCCTCTCTTCTCCTCGCAACGTATTTTTCTAATCCGATTTGATATTTGCTGTTCTATTTTGCGGTGGTGTTTGACGTATGTATAAGTAATCAGTTTTGTTATAATAATGATTTGTTAGCTGAAGATAAATTCTAAAAAAATAATACCGAAACACAAAATTATTCAACACATTTAAACTGTTTTAGAATCTATCTATGAGGTCATGGTAGTGCTTTGCTGTCTCTTTCTTCGAGCTTGTCGTCTTTGTCTATAAGGTTACTTCAGAACTCAATAGATGGCAACAGTAAAATTTTAAAATCATAAATCCCCAATATCAGTTTGCCATAATATTTGTCTCTTACTCGTATTTGCTTGAGAATTTTGACGTTCGAAATAATAAAAGAATAATTAATATACCAAAGTCAGGTAAACTAATTCAACATATTTCGTTAAACGAAGATGATAAACAGCTAAACAGCATGAATGTTATAGCAAATTGAAAATGCATTAAAATTTAATAATTTTGAAAAATTAATAACATTTAAATTTTAAACTTTACGGAAGCGTTTGAAAATTCAATCGGTTACTTAATTAGCGTTATTAACAAAACTTTCCTCATCTACTAATGGTTCATTTATCCCGTTCACAAGTAACAAACTATTTAAAAGCTTGTGCGTATTTAATAACATGGGTCAGTGTAAATTAACAACTCAGGCTGAAATCCACGAATCCACTGTATGTAGAAGTACTACAGCAAAGAGGGGAGAGAATTAAACATGCGCAATTCAATTAGGCAACTTATCTCGTCGCGGCAGTAAGCGTTTGCGTTGTTATTTGATTTAGCTTAACGTGTGACACGCGCAAAACGAGGATTTACCGTAAACATAGAAGCAAGAAGTAAAGTCTAACTTGTCAAAACTACCTTGGTTGAAAAAAAAAACAGCGACAGGAAAATGTTTTCACAGAATGGTCTACTAACAAAAAATTAAGTGGGTCAAATAGTTTCAGAACAATGTTTTCAAAAACTTTTTTTAAAAAAATATGCCAAATTCCGAAGTTTAACCAACATTTCTTTCCTAAAAAATACGCCATTACATTCTGCAGGTTTCAGTTTCAATATCACCGTTTTACATTTATACACCTGAACATAGATTTTATAAATGTAGGATATTTGAGATATAATAATTATTGTATACGTGTTAAAATGGAAAATAATAGTCCTTGATGCAAGAGTTTGATCAAAAGAATTTTATAATACTCGTAAAAACAAATTTATTTCTGCAATAGGGTATTCACTCATGATTACAAAAATTTAAAAGTTATTAAAAATATTGAAGTTGATTGGTAAACCAGAGGGAAACAGCAAAAAAACCTCTTATAAATTGATTGTTGCAAAAGATATAAAGCATCTAAATTTTGCTGATGTACTAGTTGTACTACCAAGGGAGGCCTAGTTGAAATTCCTACTCCATTTGCGAATGTGGCAACACGCCGCATCTTAAGTATATGTACATGCTGGGGTCTACTTTGGATCATTCGGGAGTGTACAACTGTTTTAGCAAGTATTTCTAATCAATATGACATCTGGTAACAAAATAATGAACTACATATCAACAATGTGTGTAATATTAAAAAAAAAAAATGTTAAATACTACGTATAAATACATATTTGTGTAATTAATCGACATATGGGTGGCGTTCGAAATCCGTTACATATGAATTTAACATGGGAAATTAGAATATTTTTAATGCATATTTACTTTCCATTAAAACTGTAAAACTTTGTACATATGTCTATGGATATTTATTGCATCATATTAATAATTAATTGTTCAAAATTAATAAGGACTAATTAAAGAAAGGAAATAAATTTTATAGCAAATTTATTGAAATTCTTATTACTAGTCCTAAAAGAAATTTCACGTAACAAGTTTCGGTATTGGGTTCAAATCTCGTTAAATCCACCAAATCGTTTTTTTTTTATTTTGTAATTTTAAATAAATATCAAATTTAATATAACCAATTTTATCTGGTTGTGCTAAATAAATATGAAGAAAAATTGAAAAAAGATAAGGAAGCTTGGTAGATTCGAACCTACTACCTTTGAAGTTACCACTATGCCATGAAACGTCTTGTTTAAAATTTTCTTTTATAAGGTATGATAATGGCAATAAAAGTATGTTGTAAAACGCCATCTATATAATTTAAGAATGTCAAAATGTTTTTGCAGCATAAGCAAAAATATGTCATCGATTACTTAGAATGATTTTTCTTATAAAATTCTTAAATTTTTTAGTAATAGTAGGTAAGATTACAATTAAATATATTTTATCATCTTTTTCAGTACTTACTGAACACCTCGAAAACCCATGAACCACTGATGCACACCGCTGGTACTGTACAACTAGTAGTACGTCACTATCACGTGACACAACAAAATCAAATTTTAATAATTAATATCTCGGAATGGAACCCCTGCCTACTAGATATGAAGCGAAAATTCAAATAAAGTGTTCCTGTTCTAGAACTATTAATAATTTTAAAAATTCAACAGACGAACATACTTCTAATATTAACCTGCATTTTTAAAAAAGTTTTATTGAAATCTATTAGTATTTGACCTTGATTTTGTAGGAAAAAGGAGAAATGCCGTTTTCACCATAAAATCAAAATCAAATACTAATAGATTTCAATAAAAACTTTTTTTAAAATGCCGGTAATATCAGAAGTATGTTTGTCTAATGTTGAATTTTTTAAAATTTTAATAGTTCTAGTATAGAAGCAATTTATTTGAATTTTCGCTTCATATCTAGTACGCAGGGGTTCCATTCCTCTTAAAAGGAATTTTAACTCGGGTTTTCACAGGTACTCTTAGATATACGTGCACTTGAAGAAGAAAAAAAAAATATGCGAGAATACCCTATAAAAACTATCACAAAATAAAACCGAAACAAATCAATTAAAATTTCACAAAAATATGTCTTTCCCAAAAATAAAAAAATAAACACTCGCAAACACTGGTTTTAAGAAAAAAAATTGTATCTTTTTGTATTTTGTTCCGACAGATAGAATAACTAACAATACAACTACTGCCAAAACAGATAACAAACAGGTAACAATAACAAAACAAACTCCCTAACAAAACTGTTTTAAAAAAGTTATGTAACAATCAAAAAAGTTAATTAATACCTCAGCACACCATCAGGTCTCACGGACCAACGATAGTTAAAATTTCTATTATTTCTGTAGTCACATTTGTGGGGAAGTTTAAAATTGTCTCGATGAAAAATCGGGTCCTAGTACTTTCAGTTTTATGCCACCATCATGGCTTATTAATAATTTCTGGGAATGCCAATCTGCTTTTATTCACAGATTTCGATAATGATATCTGTTGAGGACGCTTACCACGCGTCTTTACGAATCCTCAAAGTTATTCTGGTGATAAAGTTTTCCTGTAAGCATTTCATCTTCTTTCTTCGTCAGATGCTATTTCACCCACCGGTTAATTTGTTTGGGGTTGTTCTGTCACTGGTCTATTTCGACTCTGTCCTAACCTCTTTGCGTGGGTGAGGATTTAGCGCAAAGAGTTAGAGTAGTGAGTTGGATAGCGGATATCCGTCGTAAACCAGAAAGATCAATAACACGGTGGGAGCGAGATTGTAAAGTGCACGGTTGTGAGTCCAGCCCTCGTGTGTTTGGCTGTTAATCTGCGTTCCGCCACCCCAATGTTAAGTTAACCCTCTCTAACGCACACCTACACCGGGTACTCAAACTTTTTCCACAATTGCCTACACAAACTCAGCAGGAGAAAATGCGGTATATAATAGTAAGGATCTATAATTATTCTACGCCACTCAAAAGCCATTTTGCAGTTGCATCCTACACCATTCACAATTTTTTTTAAATTTTCATCATTTAACCTTCCTTTTTTTGGGTGAAAACTTTTCATCATTTCGAAAGAAATTAGACAATAGCACAAGAGCATCATGCCTACATAACTCTGTAACGGCTGCTCTACTTGTTAGGCAGCCCACTTTGTACTCAAGTGAGGAGAGCTGCGGAACTCCGGAATGTTATGAAAATGTTTTATCGAACACAGACTTATCATATACTTGTTCTTGTTATTATGGTTATTTGAAATAACTAATGTACAACATTAGCCACTCCGTGAGAGAATATTTTAGAAGTCATGGAGGAATTATTGCTGATTTTTGTGTTTTTACCTTCCGTCACCTTTAGGTAAGGAAGGTATTGTCTTTGGTCAAAAAATTCGATGATGAGTTTTTAATCAATAAGCACGTTTTAGGGTCCTTAGAATACGAATTTACTATTTTTACGATGATGTCTGTATGTGTGTGTGTGGATTTGTGTGTGTAACAAAATTTTCGTCTGCGATAACTCTAATACTACAGTTACAAAAATTATAATTTTTTCGTGTACTTCTTCGTTACATCCATATGAAGAGCTGATTAGATTTTGGTTACAATTGGTCAACCGGAAGTACCATCATTTGAAGATTTTAAAAATTTTTCTTGAAAAAATTATGTTAAATACAATTTTTTCACATTTGATGTTATTATAAATATTAAAGAATATTTTATTCTCTATACGATTTGACTGCATTTTATACTTAATATTAAATGGATATAGAGTTAAAAAATTATAAAGAAATTAAATTTCATAAAGTAGCCATAGCTGTGGAAACAACTACTATATTAAGAAAATTCTGATTGAAAGATGTCAGTGTCAAGTGAAATTGACATAGTGTGTTTATCTTATAATTTTACTGGAAATATAGGATCTTTTGCTTTCTGTATGGAATTTGTATAAAATACATACAACTGCTTTAAGGTAATAAATAATAATAATAAATCTTTTATTTCTGCAGATACATTACACTGTATATAGAAAACATCACAAAATAATAATTTTCTGTAAGAAATTTGCATAAAATACATGCAACTGCCGGAAGGTAATGTACAAGAAATAGAATATTTAATTTAGCAAGGTACTTTCTGTATGAGATTTGTACAAAATACATAGAACTGACGGAAGGTAATGTGCTGGCCACATCAGATTTTTTTTTTTAATATAAATAAAAAGCAATTTTACAAAATTATTTTACTATTGAAATAATTTAAAATTATGAAAATTATTTATTTAAATTAATATTAACATTTATGCTAAAATAGGTTACATCTTTACACAATGACACGAGAAACGAGTTAATGGTTACTTTACTTGCTTCGGAATAAAATTCAAAGGTGCTTCTAAGTGAATACGTTTTACAGGAAAGTCCTCATTTTCAGTTAATTTTTCTTTTAATTTCAAATAATTCCCAATTTTGTTTTAATAACAATATAACAAAACCATAACAACCATTCAATGGCTACTTTGTAATTTAAAATACTACTACTAATATACATTCCACACGAGTGTAATGCAACGTTGATTAATTGATGTAGATCAATTGACTTGTCAGTGTCAAACGATGAATGAAAACATAAAAATGATTTAAGAAGTTTTTAAAAAGTGTCGGATAAAACGTTGTATTACACTCATGTGGAATTGACATTAGTAACTAAAGAAAATTAGCCACTCGCCCTGCGGGCTACGTGGCTAAACTTTTTCTTTCATGACTAAAACGATACATTCCACACTAATATAATAAATTACTATTATAAATGATGGATATTATACGATTATATACGATGTATCTTCAAGTGGACTGACTGTTGATTGGGGAAACTGTTACATTTAGTTACAAAAATATAGTAAGTTAGTGTGGAATAATAATGTTAAAATGAGAAACAAATATTAGCACGACTTTTTCAATTGTCGATTTTGAAAGTCAGCACTGATTTTTATTTTTTTTTGCGAATTTTATACGATGTTTTTAAAAGTAAATGTTTCATGCCTGTGCTTATTTTTACCTCTCGCTAAGAGAGGTATTGAATTCATGCTAAAAATAGTATATACAGATTTTAGTGAATAAGCACGTTTTAAGGTCCCTAGAGTCCGATTATAACATTTTTACGATGATGTCCGTATGTGTGTGTGGATGTGTGTGTTGGATCCACGATTTCTCAAATACTACTTATAAGACTTAAGACATTTTTAACTACAGATTCCTCAATCTAACAATAATGGGAAGAGTTGATTAAGTTTTGGTAACAATTGGACAATCGGAAGTAGTGGTTAAGAGAAAAAAATCATCTAAATATTATTTATCGAAAATTTATGTAAATACTTATATTAAAGAACGTTCAATTCTTTATTCGATAAATATAAATTCATTATTATATCTTCTATAGATTTAGAGATAAAGAAATGCATATAAAATAATTTGATGTAATAATTTTCAGATCAAACTACTTCAAGGCAAGAAATTCAAATGTTTGTAATTGACACATAAATGTCACTGTTAAAAAATTTTGTATGCCACTGTCAAAAATATTTGTACATCATTATGAAGATTATGAAAATAAAAAAAAAGTCAACAACGCAGAAGAATATACGTAAAAAAGAATATAAAAGGAATTTGCGAAAAAATGACTAATATAAAGAAAAAGAAAAGGAAAGTAGAAAAAGAAAATTTCAGGATATTGAATATAAAGAAATGTATGTATTGCACATAATTTATATTAAAATATCACATAGATTTTGCAAATATATGTGAGAATTATTTTGTAGTGAGACATGAATATATGTATTTGTGTCTAAAAATATTTTTCGTTTTATGCGTACAACCAGGTAAAATATCTGTCGAGAGGTTATGTGCTGGCCACATCAGATTTTTTAAATTTCGTTTAAACAAAAAAATACAGATCAAAATTTCGACAATAGGATATTAATTGATTGAAGCACACTGTTTTTTAAAACTTTTTTATTTAAATTTCTTTGTGATCATCGATATCGGCGTGGGTGGCAATCTTCAGATCACAGCTGAAGTAATTTTGATAATATGTTTACAATAAAAAAGTTTAAAAAAACAGTGTGCTTCAATTAAGGTAATATCCTTTCTTTACTTAACAATGCCCACTGAACTGGAGACACATCAAACTTACATATTTTTTTTGATATCCGATGAGATCGTGTCAATTTAAGGAACGTTTAAAATTAGCTCGCTACAACCGGCCATAGAAGAATGTATACATGAATTTATGTTCATGAATCTGTAAGATCTTACTTCTAAGTGAGATATTGTTATAAGTAGATATTAATTTGTTTTTGACTTCTTGTAGACACTGCGAAGGTGTGTCGTTTTTGAAAAATTAAATGCTATGTGACTGAGATTTTAAGTTCAGGAAAAAATACCCTTTAAATTGCAAAGAAAATAGGTTTTCAAGCCTGTGCAAAATTAATGCACTCGCAGTGGTCGTACATTTTACTTTTACACTCACTAGAAAACCATAATCTTTTTACCTTCCGTAAGGAAGGTATTGTCTTTGGTCAAAAAATTCGATGATGAGTTTTTAATCAATAAGCACGTTTTAGGGTCCCTAGAATACGAATTTACTATTTTTACGATGATGTCTGTATGTGTGTGTGTGTGTGTGTGTGTGTGTGTGTGTGTGTGTGTGTGTGTGTGTGTGTGTGTGTGTGTGTGTGTGTGTGTGTGTGTGTGTGTGTGTGTGTGTGTGTGTGTGTGTGTGTGTGTGTGTGTGTGTGTGTGTGTGTGTGTGTGTGTGTGTGTGTGTGTGTGTGTGTGTGTGTGTGTGTGTGTGTGTGTGTGTGTGTGTGTGTGTGTGTGTGTGTGTGTGTGTGTGTGTGTGTGTGTGTGTGTGTGTGTGTGTGTGTGTGTGTGTGTGTGTGTGTGTGTGTGTGTGTGTGTGTGTGTGTGTGTGTGTGTGTGTGTGTGTGTGTGTGTGTGTGTGTGTGTGTGTGTGTGTGTGTGTGTGTGTGTGTGTGTGTGTGTGTGTGTGTGTGTGTGTGTGTGTGTGTGTGTGTGTGTGTGTGTGTGTGTGTGTGTGTGTGTGTGTGTGTGTGTGTGTGTGTGTGTGTGTGTGTGTGTGTGTGTGTGTGTGTGTGTGTGTGTGTGTGTGTGTGTGTGTGTGTGTGTGTGTGTGTGTGTGTGTGTGTGTGTGTGTGTGTGTGTGTGTGTGTGTGTGTGTGTGTGTGTGTGTGTGTGTGTGTGTGTGTGTGTGTGTGTGTGTGTGTGTGTGTGTGTGTGTGTGTGTGTGTGTGTGTGTGTGTGTGTGTGTGTGTGTGTGTGTGTGTGGATGTGTGTGTGTGTGGATGTGTGTGTGTGTGGATGTGTGTGTGTAACAAAATTTTCGTCTGCGATAACTCTAATACTACAGTTACAAAAATTATAATTTTTTCGTATACTTCTTCGTTACATCCATATGAAGAGCTGATTAGATTTTGGTTACAATTGGTCAACCGGAAGTACCATCATTTGAAGATTTTAACAGTTTTTCTTGAAAAAACTATGTTATATATAATTTTTTCACATTTGATGTTATTATAAATATTAAAGAATATTTTATTCTCTATACGATTTGACTACATTTTATACTTAATATTAAATGGATATAGAGTTAAAAAATTATAAAGAAATTAAATTTCATAAAGTAGCCATAGCTATGGAAACAGCTACTATATTAAGAAAATTCTGATTGAAAGATGTCAGTGTAAAGTGAAATTGACATAGTGTGTTTGTCTTATACTTTTACTGGAAATATAGGATCTTTTGCTTTCTGTATGGAATTTGTATAAAATACATACAACTGCTTTAAGGTAATGTACAAGAAATAATAATAATAAATCTTTTATTTCTGCAGATACATTACACTGTATATGGAAAACGTCACAAAATAATAATTTTCTGTATGAAATTTGCATAAAATACATGCAACTGCCGGAAGGTAATGTACAAGAAATAGAATATTTAATTTAGCAAGGAACTTTCCGTATGAAATTTGTACAAAATACATAGAACTGACGGAAGGTAATGTGCTGGCCACATCAGATTTTTTTATTATTATTTATGTAACTTTATTTAACGAGTAAATAAATGAACATTTCGAAATCTGTTAACTAATGGTAATGGAACATGTGCATTTGACTTCTTTATTCCTATGCCATTTACATTAGTTTCTGTCCACAAATTACAAAGTTCCGTTCACGTACAACGGATGTCCAATCCAATAGTTTACACTCTTGTAAGCAAAAGTTTTTGAAATCCTGAATGCAAACTTTACAGACTACAATAATTAAACTCATAACAACTAGAATTGTGGACGTCCGAATAGTTTGGAATTCACTTTAAATTTAACTAGTTGACACATTAATAGCTCGAACCGATATAAAAAAATACATCACGTATTCTAGAGAGATGTAGTTTTGTTATGTAATAGTTTTTGGTAATTATATTGTTTTTCTACAACCCTGTGAGAAATAAGTGATTTCAAATTCAAAATGAGTGTAAAACTAAACAATAATTAAAAAATAAAATTTTTGTTTTATATATTTGTTGTCTGAAACCATGAAAGTAATGGGGTTTTCCAATATTCCAATTTTTTAAATGTTATTCTTCATGAAAAGTTACATATGTATATTATAATATTTTATAGGGTTTTTTTTTGGATTAAAGCTTCCTACGTAGTTTTTATTTATTTATTGTTTGTTTTTGCTTTAATCCAAAAAAACTACTATAAAAGACACTTCACAGCTTCAGAAACAATTCATCAAATTTATTAGAATGAGTAAAACATTATTATAATAGGTTTTCTATAAAAAAATCTGATGTGGCCAGCACATTACCTTCCGTCAATTCCATACAGAAAGTTTCTTGCACAAGATTCCATATTTCAAGTACATTACCTACTATCAGTTCTATGTATTTTGTACAAATTCCATACAGAAAGTTTCATGTACCTAAGATATTCTATATTTCCAGTAAAATTATAACACAAATATATCAATTGCACTTGACGCTGACCTGTCAATCAGTATTTTCTTAATATAGTAGCGATTTCCATGGTCATAGCATAGCTAGCTGCTTTATGAAATTTTATTTCTTTATAATTTTTTAACTCTATATCCATTGAATATGAAGTATAAAATGTAATCAAATCGTATAGATAATAAAATATTTTTTAATATTTATAATGACATTAAATATGGAAAAATGATATTTAACAGTGTTTTTTCAAGAAAAATTGTTAAAATCTTAAAATGAGGGTACTTCCGATTGACCAATTATAACCAAAATCTAATCATCTCTTCATATGGATGTAAAGAAAAGGAATGCGAAAGAATTATATATATATATATATATATATATATATATATATATATATATATATATATATATATATATATATATATATACAGGGTGGTGGTGGTTAGGGGTGAACATAGGGATTTAACATGGGATTTTAGTTTTTTGCAATTTCCTGCTCTCCTGTTCATTTTACGGGAAAAACTGTAGAGTACAAAATTGTTCAGAATTAAAAATTGCATACAAAAATGTATTTACATTTATTATTATGTTTTTGGTTTCTTCACAATTTTAAAAAGAAATTTCAAAATTTCTGTTATTTTGTAGCAATAGCCATGGAATTAATTTTTTTCTGGTTGTCAAATTTTTTTTATAAACGTCAACCATGAGTTAATCTAATTTAAAAATTATATAAAAACAAACAACTTTTAATTTTAATACGTATTTTTTATTAGGTATACCATTTAACAATAAACTAATTCCAAATGTATCAACAATTTCATAAATAGTTAAAAAACTTGAGATCACAACTAATGTAAGGTAAAAGAAATTATCTTCTACTATACGTAGAATTTTTATTTATCACATCCATTACCATTTTTTCATTCACTTCGTTATGATGTTTAGAACTTGTTGCTATACTAGGAATTGGTGTATATTCGTACTTTATGGAAAACAAATCACGTATTCTTCTAAAACTATTTCCACCATAATAATTTTTATAATGAAAACTCGTTCCTCATTCGAATAAACATTCATTATTAAATTAACTTTTTATTAGGGAAAATTTCGAAAATTTGACAGAAATTGAATGACATGTTATGTTTAAACATTTGAGTTATAAGTCATAGCTATTGCTACAAATTAACAGAAATTTTGAAATTTCTTTTTAAAATTGTGAAGAAACCAAAAACATAATAATAAATGTAAATACATTTTTGTATGCAATTTTTAATTCTGAACAATTTTGTACTCTACAGTTTTTGCCGTAAAATGAACAGGAGAGCAGGAAATTGCAAAAAACTAAAATCCCATGTTAAATCCCTATGTTCACCCCTAACCGCCACCACCCTGTATATATATATATATATATATATATATATATATATATATATATATATATATATATATATATATATATATATATATATACCGTGTGTCTATCTTAAAGGTGTACATAGGAGATTAACATGGGAAATCAGTCTTTTGCAATTTCCTGCTCGGCTAATTATTTAAAGCAAAAACGTGTCAAATAAAAGTTTTAGGGCATAAATTTCTGTATCTAAATCAATAAACAGAATTACCTTTACATGCTTTGTAATGACAGAAATTAGTTATGAAAATTTCGAAAATTACGTTGAAAATATCGACAGCCATGGAATTGAACAAAAAATAAATAAATGCTTGACGTTTTATCTGTCACAACGTAAGTTAACTTATTTGACGTTTCTGACAATTTGAGAAAACGTCAAGCATTTATTTATTTTTTGTTCAATTCCATGGCTGTCGATATTTTCAACGTAATTTTCGAAATTTTCATATTTAATTTCTGTTGTTACAAAGCATGTAAAGGTAATTCTGTTTATTGATTTAGATGTAGAATTTTAAGCCCTAAAACTTTTATTTGACGCGGTTTTGCTTAAAATAATTAGGCGAGCAGGAAATTGCAAAAAACTGATTTCCATGTTAATCTCCTATGTACACCTTTAAGACAGACACACGGTATACACACATACATACAGAGAGACATCATCGTAAAAATAGTAAAATCTTATTCCAGGGACTCTAAAACATAATGAATACAGTATTTTTTGTACCTCGTTTAAACGGCCTCTTTTTACCGCCACGCAGGTCTGCTAACGTTTAGTAGATGATGCGGTCGTACCGTCATCTGCCATGTCATAGGTTTGGTCAAAATTCAGATCAGAGGGGGCCATACTGAACGTATTCAGCTGGTCTGGACCTCATGAATACTGTATTCAGTCAGATAAGACAACATGGCTGACAAAAAGTAAAAGGAATTATCTTACTTATTCAGTATGAATTGTATTCGCTATCGCTTTCTACTTATAAATTTGACACCAGTAAGTAGAGGAGAGTGGGGCAAGAGTGTACGCGAGGCAAGAGTAAACAATTCAAATATCCCGCTAATTTATACAGTTCGGCTTACCAACCCTAGCGGTAAAACATGGTACTATACTGTCATTTATACGTGAAATAGAAGAACATTGCCAAGTTTATGAAAACAAAATTACAGGTAAGTTTGTATATTGCATCATTTTGATACAAGATTAAAGTCAAAGTACTTTTATATTGCACGTGAAATAAAAAAGAACCAATAAAATAGTGAATATTGCATTAAAGTGTGTACCATCCTCTACAAAGTTTGCCGACAGAAAGTTTAAACAGTGGCGTAGAACACGGGATAAAAACAATTTTTGTGATAATATTAAACGGGGTAAGAGTAAACATAGTGTTTACTCTTGCCCTGAAATTATAACAATTTCTCCATATAAAGAAGAATTGGAGCAAATTTTAAAAGGAAAACGATTAAAGGAAGCAAAAAAGATTAAAAGGGATCTATCGCAGGCATCTACTTCTGGATTACAGAAATAGTCAAGCAAAACAATAGTAATAACACGGCAACTGTTAATGAAGACGACTGTATTTGTATTTGTTGTAAAGAAAAATACAGTACATCTGTTGAAGACCGAATTATTTGCGGAAAATGTCATCAGTGGGTACACGAAGGATACACTAACGTTAAACTAAATGCCGACAAATATATATATGTGATTTTTGTCGTGCTTAGGCAACATTTTTGCAGTCGTTCACTTTTGCCTCGCCATGCGTGGCAAGAGTGAGTGAACACTTATTTTTTTAAATAAAAAACATAGTTTATTTACTATAATAGAAAAGAATTATTTTAATTTTTTTATATGTAAGCAAATGTATGAACTATATTTAGAGTTCAATAAAACTGCTGAAATATTTCATATATGAAATTTATACATATTATCAAAAAACTTTTGCCTCACTCTCCCCTACCAAGAAAGGGAGATGGAGTGCTTAAAATCGACTAGCCGATATTAAAGATAATGAAATTATTAATATATGTACCTATGTCAAATCACAGAGGCCGCGGATTCGAATCCGGGTCAGATTAGGAATTTTTCTCAACTTGTCTTGGTCGGCACCACTCCCGTTACCGTTCCAAGTTAGGATAGAATTAATCTGACAAATTGTAGCTTTTCGACACCGACTAGGGGCTGTAATAAGGGTTTGCGCCGGGCTAACTGGCAACACACATGGTAAAACCCGTGGCAAAGTAAACATAAATTGTAGTATGTGTTTGCCTTAAAGTCAGCCTAGAGTCTCGAAATCTCGAAAGGAGTTCAAAACCCAAAAATCATATACATACGTTATACATATAAAATTTAATATAAACAGTGCTTAATTTAATAGAATCTCATTATTAATTAAAGCTATTTCCTTAACTTTAAAATGTAGTTGGGTTTGGGACCCCTGCGGAAACAGTGCGTCTTCTTGGCACCAACAGTTCCGTCTGCCCTCTTTTGGCAACTATAGCTACAACCTACCGTTGCCATAACACCCTTACCCTTACATATTTCCCTTCTAAACTTTTATGAATCACTGTCTCCCCTCCATGGTTCGTCCCTTGTCGATGCCATGCGAATATTAACTTTTAATATGGGATGATTAATATAATTGCTGTTTAATGTAAAATCGAGGACATATTAACAACTTTTCCCTTGCATAAAGTCTTGCATTAATTAAATTTTAGAGAAGATAATTACGAATTCGGAATATGTCATTTGAATTGAAATTGTATGGAACGAATACGAGTGCGGGTTCATTAACTCTGCTGACACTTATTGCATTTAGTTGCAAATTTTATTATAGTTGCAATTTCACTGCCGACTGCAATGAGATATCTTACAGGGACATTATAATGTAGCTTACAAATGTAATAAACGAATTTAATAACATTATTATTCATTTGTATTACACTTGGTAAATTTTTTATTACGAGTTTTACTTTCAACGACAAATTTACAGTATAATAAATAGTCGACATGTTGGCAACTAATCTTAAGAATTGCTTGCCTTTTCGTCTGCAAATTTACCGGATGTCTACTTTTCCATGGACCGTGGGAAATGTTGAGATTCAATCATGTACACTTGGATCATGGAAAATATAATATAGTAAAAATAATCAAGTTATTAATTTAAAATATCAAAATTTGTATTATCAATAAAGTGTGTTTGATCCTAATTTTGTGTCATTTGGGGTTTTTTCTGTTTCAGCATACACTGCGTAGTTTATTTTCTACAAGAAGTAAATAATACAATGGTAAAATTTTCATATATGACTGCAATTTCTGCGCTATTAATTTTAGAACAAAAGTATAAATACAAATAACGTTCAGCAGTAAAAACTGAATCAAATGAACTTAAATTTATTGATATAATATGTGCTGGTTTTGAGATAAACGTAAAATAAAAATTCTGTCTTTAAGCTGTTTACAGACTGTCGTACTGTTTAAGTTTGATAATTGATGTTTAATTAATATTATTATTATTATCATTATTATTATTATTATTATTATTATTATTATTATTATTATTATTATTATTATTATTATTATTATCATTATTATTATTATTCTCCTTTTATTTTCTTTTGAAAATCCGAGATGGTAAATACATATGATTACTGATAAATGATTTAATGAAATTAATAATTATTAAAACTTTATGATAGATGTCATCTGTCTAACTAAAACAATGCAACTGTTTAACATATTTTGGGTTATTATTTCGCATAGCACTGTAAATAGCAATAAATTATACTTTATATTTTGCTTGTCAACAATAATTTTAGACTTATTAGATACAGTTTAATTAATTCTGAACATTTTTTGTATTTACACTTTTGTTCTAAAATTAATAGGGCAGCAATGTATTTCCTATGGTTCATAAAAAAAGTAGACACCCGATATAATTCATAATTCTTAAAAAAATGATCCTTAAAATACCGGTCCAATTATTATCACCAGTCATTCGGCCCACAGTTTTTTTAAGTTTTAAGTCTATATTTAAAGTAGCTGAAAGTAGTAGAAGTTCCTAATCATTTGTGTAAATTTTATAATTATAATTATACAATGATAGTCACACACTCACACACACATACTGTTAAGTAAAATGTCAGCGTACAGTTTATGAGTATGAGTACTCAAGTTCAGAGACATCACAGTTATTCTAACAACATAAAAACATAATCTACAAATTTGAAAGTGATGCTAAGCTGCAACAAGTGGTTCTTGATTAAAAAAAATGTATAAATAATGTAATATTCTAAATTAATAATATAAAGTAGCAGGGACAAAACAATTTTGGCTGTCAACGTTCTAAGATTTAAGGTAATACAGAAACGTAAAATGTAGTTTCAATTTTATTCAATAGGGAGAAACAATGTCTAGAAAATAGGACGTAAAAATTATATCTGTAAAATAAGAAACTTATGTCATAAATAGTTATTTGTTTAACCAGGCATTAAAATACCAGATTTACAGCAGAGGTTGCCGTTTCATTCAATCAATGAATGCTGCCCAAGGTGTAAATATGTATTTAGTGCCATGTTGAACACATTATTTTTTTGCAGATTGATAATTATTAATTTAGTGATAATTTTTAATACATATTTTGAAAGTTATCGCTATCAAAATATGTTGCTATATGCGTTTGTTGAACGGTTGCTATGCGTTTGCTATGTAATAGTCAGTAAAAATATTTTTACTGCCTATAGGCAATAAAAGTGACATTTTACAGACAGCTGTCAAAAAAATGCACTTTTAATGTCAATAGGAAAAATATCTGAAATGGCCGGCATATTACCTTTCTTCAGTTCTATGTATTTTATACAAATTCCATACAGGGTTTTTTGCGTAAGATTCTATATTTCCAGTACATTACCTTTCCTCAGTTCTATGTATTTTGTACAAATTCCATACAGAAAGATTCTTAGAATTGATTCTAAATTTGCAGTAAAATTATAACAGAAACATACATGTTCATCGCACTTGACATTGTCATCCGTCTATCAGAATTTTTTAAATTATATTACCTGTTTTCAGTGTTATTGCATAGCTGGCTGCTTTATGAAATTTAATTTCTTTGTAATTTTTTAACTCAATATCCATTAAATATGAAGTATAAAATGTAATCAAGTCTTATAGAGAATAAAATATTCTTTAATATTTATAATAACATTAAATGTGAAAAAATAATATTTAACAGCGTTTTTTCAAGAAAAACTGTTAAAATCAGTTCTTCATATGGATGTAACGAAGAGGATTACGAAAGAATTACAATTTTTAGAATTGTAGTGTTGGAGTTATCGACGGAGAAAAAATCGTCACACACATACATACATACAGACAGAGCTATCATAACAAAAATAGGAAAATCGTATTCTGGGGACTCTAAAACGTGCTTATTCATTAAAACTCACCATACAATACCTTCCTTACCTAAACGTATGACGGAAGGTAAAAATATAATTATTTATGCAAATAGAACACATTAAAAAAATTAAAATATTGGAAATGCCCGTATTTTGAAATACTTCATATATGTATAGGTACTCTATATCAAATAAGAATAGAGTGTTGGGAAGATAGGAGCAGATTGATCTTGTTTTTTGATTGGATACTGACAGCTAAAAATAAAATTTATGACTGCCCCAAATATTGCCCCTTATTTTTCAAATAACCTATATAAATATACATCGGATACTTATCAATTTGCCACATTATTATTGGTAATAAACTAAACTAACGACTAAAGAAATACACTCTTGTATTAGTAAATTAAATTTGTACTTGTTAATTTGTGCAATTATACTCGTACAGCGCAATAATAACAGTCACTAGCTAATATTCAAGAATGCATAAGAATTTGCATTTAAATAGTAAAAACTATTAACTGCATGAAGTAGTAGATTCCTAGAGGCAGTAAAATGGAAATTAGTACTATTGCATTACTGAAATGAATAAGAAAGTAATAAAATTCTTATGTTATTTATGAGTAGTTTCACCAGTTTGAATAACTAGAAATGAAATGATTAAATCCATAAATATAATCCTGTTTATATTATTCGACTAAAATAAAATAGGAAACACGAAGCAACACTTGCATTGTTATATGTAGATTATCTAGTTATGTTCGTTTTTCACGCTGTATTTTGATTAGATTTAATCTTACAATAACAATCTTGGAACAGAGTATTAAGTATAACAATGCAGTTTACGTTTACTGGAATAGGATAATTCGAGTTTAGTGCAGCTTCAGGACTCGTTAAAGTCAAAAGCATATCCTGACGGCCATAAGAACGATTAACCCTTTGGGAATTTGTAAGCAATGTAGAGAATAATACACCTACATTGTGGAGGTACATAAAGGAAAAGTAAAAAGATATGAGTGTGTTTTATTGTTAGAGAATTCCCATATTTCGTTTTATGGAGGCCTTTCTGTCCATGTGTAAACGTAGTAAAGCCGTACGGCATTTACTGCAAGGGAAGAAGAGTTTATAAAATGCAGCGTTTTATATCGATTTTATAGCTAATAATGCACGCCGGTCAAGCGAATTAGTAGTAAAACTGCCGCAGAATCGTAAATGTTGCGGGATGTCTTCTACAGTTGGCACAAGCGAAATGCTCGTTTTCATTATTATTTTGTAGTAAAACCTACAGTAAATAAACGCTTCCTTAATTAAAATTTCCTATTATTTTATACGAAATTTATTGCGAAGGTTTACGAGCAATAATATCTATTGTTTACTGAAATTTTTGTTTTCATTAAAAGTTTGATTTATTGCAAACTAAGTTTTTACAAAGTAATTAATTTGGTTGGAAAATTTAGTGTAAATATATAAGTTTATTCACGACAGATGATTATTCAAGGTCACTTTAGAAGTCGTTATTTAGACTGTGGCGGCTCGTGCACCAAAACTTTGGTGAGGCTCAAATGCCTTATAATTGAAAGTTAAATTTTTTCCAGGGATGTGAAGCTCCATGTTTTTATCTCTTTCATGTGCAAAAATAAATTGCCAGATCACAGAATATTTTAGAAATGAGATATTTTACGGATTGTTGATTTACTTGATTAAACTATCTAAAGTCTAAACACAACACAATATGGTGCGACTATTATACAGGGTGTTTCAAAAATACTGTAAAAAATGTATATAGTACTGACCAAAATGAATAAAAAAGCTTAATCAACACGGGTACGATCTTCCATAGTTTCCGAGATTTGAGGCAGTGAAAAAATGAGTTTATGCGGTTTACGTCTGCTATCTCGAAAGCTATAAGAGTTACGACTTTGATTTTTTGTTTACCTTTCAGAGGTCATCTTAGATGTGCTTTTGTTTTTTTTTTTAAATCAAATAAATGTACTATGTTAAAATGTTGTGGCGATCTGGGCCAATATTTAATTTTCAAATAATTTCGTAATTATTAGAAATTGAGAAAAACGTTGCATATAAAATTTTATTGTTTTTTTTATAGTCTATTTAATGGCATAGACAAAATTTTGTTTGATCACTATCTTTGTCAATTTTTCGATTTTTGGCTTTTCTCTGAAACAGTTGAAGATCAGTCCTATGTTGATTAAGCTTTTTCACTTATTTTGGTCCGTACTATATGCCCTTATCTTT